>CANIUD010000106.1:0-320000 GCA_947470075.1 Closterium sp. Yama58-4
GGGTCAAGGTACATGCATGCAGGTTCAAAGAATAACCGGACAGAGCTTGCAACACAGCACATCCTACCAACTACTGTCTCTAGAGCTCAAGGTACGGCTCAACCACCGCAAAGCAATCCCCTGGGTGAAGTTCCTGCCCAATTCCTCCTACAGGCGGGTTCTCTGCCGCCGCCGCCTCGCCTAGTCTTGAGGAGGCTCAGACCCAACCGAATTGGGCTCTCTGGAGGAGGAGACCCACCGATTGGGCTCTCTGGAGGCCACGGACCAGCGCTGCCGGAATAAGTGCAGAAACTTGGCGGCATAAAAGGATTTAGAGTCGGCGTTGAAGTGCCGCCGAGCCGCTGTATCTGCAAGGAGCTTCAGAAAAAACCGGGACTTCCGCGCACGGGCAGCCATAGGTGTCCACCGCAAGTGGGAAGAATCCCACCGTCTCTGGCCGGTTGGCATAGTGCTTTATTTTCTTATCCGCCTGTTCCCGAGCCGCCCAACCCCTGCCCTTCTCTGCCTTGGGGTCCCTCGTGCTAATAGGGTCCGTGATCGTCACGTCACACACATAAACCGCCCCGCTGCTTCTGTCGGTCATGGTGAAGTCCGCAGTTTGTTCCTCGATGGGGCAGTGAACGGCCGACTCGCTGTGAACTATGAAACCGGCGTGCTGCGCCATGCTAATGCACGCGTCGCGCAGCTCGTTGTGTGTGTTAATGCGATGCTTGCCGGTGCCGCAGCGGAGAGATGGTTCGGGAGGCGGGGATCTGTGATGGCGACCTGATCTGCGCAGTCACAGTTCTTGGGCGTTGAAAAAGGGAGTCCCAGCCGAAACCGTACGGCGTTTGTGAAATGCACGGGGCCTATCCGTCTGGTGGCCTCGATTGGGATCGCAGTCAGCCAGTCCCCAGTGGCGTACCCTGTCAGTGAGAACATACGCTGCGTGTGGCCAGAGAGAGGGTTCAGCTGCATCTCCCGAGTTGCCTGGACTTGTAGAGCGTATCTGCTCCCGTGGACTTTCAAGCCGAGCACGTGCTGTAGCCTAACATCAGAACGCTCCAGCCGTTCCTTCTCAAGGATTTCTCGCGCGTCTAGAGGCAGGGCTGCTTCGCACTCAGTGAGCCACGAGTGTAGGGGGGTGCTGTCTTCCCTAGGGGCCAGCATGTGGTTCCTGGCCATCGTCAAGGCACTTTCTGGTTCTAGCGCCAGAGAGGAGAGGAAAAGCGCCGCCTGGGTAAAACTCGCGGTGAAACCGTATATGCCTTCGATGAGCGGGTCCGTAATGCCTATGCCGCCCAGGGACGTCGGCAATGACGCCTGCTCCCAGACCCGTTTTTGCTCGGCACTGCATGTTGGCGCGCGGATGTCACACGAGGTGAGTAAGGTGATGAGTAGGTCCCTGCCCCACTGGCTCCACGTGGCGCGGGGGAGCAGGTGGAGGGGAGTCGTCCTAATCAGGTACGCGACACGCCTAGAGATACATCGCGTGAGCAGCAGCGCGGCCACCTGGGGGTCTGCTCGTTCTAACAGCGGCAGCGGCTTCACCATTTCTCCCAGCTGGCCCGATAGAAACCCCGTGCCACCAGCCTTCGTCCCGACGTAACTACCTAGAAGACGCACTCCGTCCTTAGCGAACGGCACCCCGGGCGGCAACTGATTCTGCGCAACCGCTGTAGAACGCCAAGCCCCGCATTTCTGTGGATTGTATGCCAGGCCCAGCTGCGCCAGTTTCGATGTGAAGTGTTTGAAGGCGGCTACAGTGCGTTCGGTGTCACCCAGGAAGGTGACATCGTCCGCATACGCCAAGCAGAGCACGTCGGGGTGTGCCTCTGCAGTGTCTCAGAGCGTGGGGTGGATGCCTGCTGCAAACAGTAACGGGCCAAGTGGGTCACCCTGCCGCACGCCCCGTTCACTAAGCAGGGTATCGCAGTTGAATTTCGCGTCCAGGAGCAGGCGCGACGGGTTACCGTAGGTCAGTTGTACAAACGGCTGCAGTGGCGACAGTCTGGGTTCGTGTAACGCTGTGGCGATTGCTTGGCGCGAGATGCTATTGAACGCGTTCGAGATATCTGCTTGCAGGACCAGGCTGTCTGGGCGGGCGTCTAGGAATGCCCTGGCCGTGTGGATAACCGTCTCTGCTCCACCTGGCACTGCCACGCCGTACTGTAGTGGCAGGAAATATTCTCGGGCAGCGTCCCCCATGGCTGTCAGGGCTGCCTTGGCCGTCAACCTCGTCAGACATTCGCCTATTGCGATTGGTCGAGCCCCCCCCCCTGGTTTGGCCAGGGCAATCAACCTTGACGCGGTCAGGAGGCTTGCCACGGGGCCTGGCAAATTTCCCCCCAGCAGGGTGTTGACCAAGGCGTGCAGGTGGGTGCTGATCATTGCGTTAGTGGTGGCCGCGTCGCGCATGTGCTCGAATGTTGTGCCCGACGGTCCGGCTCCCACTCCGTTCTCGCATCGCCCCAGGATCTTGGCGAACTCAGCATGAGAGATGGACAATTTTGACTCTGGTGGCGAGGGCCAGGTCACCACCTCGTGTACCGCAAGTGGGTGCTTCTGACGGAGCTCCTCCAAAATTTCCGGGCTGGGGGTGCAGACTGGCGTTGACTCCAGTGCCAGCACGGCTCGACGCAGACTGCCGCGTTTCGCGAGCCCCTCGGCTCGGCTAATGGTTCCGGTCGCGTCAGGCCGGTGGCGTGGCGGTGGAGGTGTGTTGACTATTGGCGTCGACCGCGTCTAGGTACAGCCGCTCCCATTCGCCACGCTGGAAAGCTCGAAGCCGAGCCTTGACCCCCGGCCAATCTGGTCGCTGTGGCGAGGTTTGGCAAAGTGTGAGGCGCGGGAGAGAAAACAGCAGCAGGCGCCACCCCGGCTCGGACTCGGGGTTTCGTGAGAGGTGTAGTAACGGTGTCAGGAGCGCCTGCGAAAACAGTTGGCACAGATTTGGCGGTAAACGCCGTGACAGCGAAGGCTGTCGACTGTCGCAGAGTATAGCAATGTCCCAGCTCGCGATCGCCGCGAACAAGTCCTCACGCCTCGCCAGCTCGTCTGTCGAGAAATAGCGTGGGTTATGGATGGTCTGTCGCGTCGCTGTGATGGCAGCAGCGGTCCGATTTCGTCGAGCGCGGTTCGCCGATGTTGGCTGAACTGGGGTTGGAATGTCACCCGCTCGATCTGCATCTGACGGTCCCTGTTCCGCCTGTGTGACCTGCGCTGTTGCTTGGCCCACATCGCCACCTCTTCTCCTTCCAGATTCTCTCGCCCTGCCTTCCCCCTCCGACTCCTCAGCTTCGCTCGGTGGGAGGGATTCCTCCCTATAAAGTGGGTCCGTGGGATCCTCATCCTCATTAGTAACCTCCAAGCACGTTAAAGCCCTTCGCGCTGCCGCCTGGTACCCGTTCTCCGGTCCCCCGCCTGTCCCGCTAGTGGCCAGCCTCCTACCTCCGCGGCTTCCCCGTTCTTCCGATGGTGATTGCTGGAGCGCCTGAGCCGTCGCCAGAGCGCGCTGCCGCCTGGTCGGCAGTCGTCGCCAAGCCTCCGCCCCAGCCCGAAAAGGCGAGCACGGCGTCGAAGCCCCCTGTACCGCCGGCTCCGAAGCCCGCGATATCAATCGCTGAAAGGACTCTTCCCCCCGCACCCGTAGCTCCTCTCGTTGGGGGCGAGGATGGCCCGTCTGCTCTGGTTGAAGCTCCGCCTGTTCCCCTTGCTGCTCCCGTCCCCCTTGCTCCTGCTGTCGCGCCGACGGCGACTGCACCTGCTGGAGGTGCTGCCGACCTCCCTGATCCTGCCCCTGGCGTACTCGCTGTGCCGGCTGCTTCCGTCCCCGACGTGCCTGCGCCGGCGTCTGCTTCTTCCCCGAAGGCGGCGTCCGCCACCACCGTCGGGACGGCTCCGATGGTTGCGCCTCCCGCCGCGAACCCGACGGCTCCCGTTCTGCCGCCGGCAGTCCCTGTTGGTCAACCGTCTCGTCCGCTGTCGCCTGAACGCCGTCTCTCCCGGCCCCATTCCCCAGCGCCCCAACAGGAGCGTGAGACGTCGCGACGCCGGCGCAACTCCCCCCGGAGTTACCAGCAGCAGGCCCAGTGGCCCGCTCACCCGGGTGGCAATGGGGGCTGGCGGGGTCCCCAAGGGCGCGGCGGGAGGTATCGTCCGCCGTTGACGATGGCGGATCTTCAGCGAGAGGTGTCACGGGCCGTGCGCGAGGAGCGGGCGGCGCAGAGCCAGAGCAGTTCGCTACGGACTGCGCCGGCGCCCGTGGCTCCTCGTCAGATTGTGCCTCCCGTTGATCCTCCGCCCGCTGCTGCATTTCCTCCTCCCGTACTGGCCCCATCGGCTCCTGCTCCATCTGTTGCGGCGCCTGCTCCCGGCGCTCGCCTGCATCTGCCACCGGTTCCACCCGTTGCTGGTGTGGAATTCGTTGCTGCGGGGGGTGGCTCTGCGGCGCAGCAATCACACCTCGTTGATGCTGATGCGCCGCTTCTGTTCCTGGCGGAGGCGCTTCAACCTCCGCAGACGCGTGTTCCTCAGGCGACGCTCGGTCAGCTCCACCGGCTCGCGGAGAGCCTCCACGCGTTGCTGCTGATACAGGTTCTCGCTCACTCGACCCTCCCTGTAATCCCCCCTGAGACGTTCCGCGACCGTCCGCGCGAGACCTGCTTGGATGCGGCGGACCAGCTCGCCGTGCTGCTGGCGCCCGTGTTGGCTGCGCCCGCGGAGGGTGGCGCTGCTGCTGCGGGACAGCTGGACGAGGCTGTCCGGAGCTTGAAGCGGCATTTGCGCGCAGGATCTGGAGCCGCGGCGATCGGCGCAAGCACGCTTGTGGTCCGGGAGCTGTGGCGCTCCCTGACGGGCGTTCTTCACGCCCTTGGAGCTCACCGCATGTAGGCGCGGGCTCCGGTTGCTCCATAGGTGAATCACGCGGCTAGGCCGCGGTAGGTGCTGCCATGTGTGTAATGGTTGTTGCTATAAACTGCCTTGTTGTGATTACTTGCCGCCGAAGGCGGCCGGCGCGAGCGAAAAATTCTCAGCCGCCAAACTAACAATGAGAAAACGGCCTTAGGGAGGCCTTAAGTAGGGCCTAGAGGCTAAGGGCAGAGGCTAAGGGCTGAGGGGAGAGGCTATTCCTCTCTCTCTCTCTCTCTCTCTCTCTCTCTCTCTCTCTCTCTCTCTCTCTCTCTCACACACACACACACACACACACAGCTTGGTCACCTCACGTGTGCTTTCTCATCCCCTGCTTTTCACCAACATTCCTCTCCAATCCAACCCTCTACACCTTCTCCCGCGCCCCCTTCTCCCTCCTCCCTCCCTCTCCCCCTCCTCCGGCCTCGACCTTCCTTCTGCAGGTCACGCTGAGCAACACGTGTGGGCAGCGTGCCATTGCTGCAATGAGCATCACCATGCAGGGTTTGCGACTGCGCTCCTACATGCTCATGCCGCGCCTCCTGCCCACACAACGCGACTCTCTTCAAGCCATAACTATCTTCAAGGTCTGCCCTCCCTTGCTCCTACTCTCCCTCACTCACGCATCCTCCTTATTACTGTAATTCTCAACTGATCTCCCCTGTCCTCTGCTTTTTCACTCCTTCAAGTACGTTTCTCCTGCTGCCATTTTGATTCTAACTGATTGCTCTGATTGCCAATCGCAGGTACTCCCTCCATTGGGTGCACCTGATGGTGCTATCCAACCGGGTCCACGTGGCCTCGTCTACCCGGTCTCTGTTTACAATGCCACATTTTCCCCCTTGCAATTGTAGTTAGTGCTCGTATACCGTAAACAGGGCCCAAAATTGGTTTTTGGGCACTCTTAGGAATCAGGGTGCCTTGATGACGTCACCCTGTCTGTCAGGATGATTTTTTTTCCACCCTGTAAAAATCAGGGGAAGATAAGTGCGCTGAAAAAACACCCTGATTGTGTAAGGGTATTATGTTTTCCTTTTTCTTGTTATGTGGTTTACTCAAACCTTCAATCTGCTCTGCTTGCTGTGAGACTCTACTTTCTACAAAATCGGCATTACTAATGTCGGAGCGGAACTGGAAGGTTTGAGCGAAATCGGGGGAGTGGGACGGGTGATTGCAGGATGGGGGGGGAGAGAGGCTGGGGAGAGAAGGAAATGGGCGGAATGGATTTGGGAGTTGCGAGGGAACTGGGGCGAGGGGGGCTGGGAGAGGTGAAGGGAATGGGGGGAATGAGGCTTGGCAAGCCGAAGGAAACAGGGTGTGTGAGGTCGGAAGAGGCGAGGGGAACGCGGGTGATGGGGCTGGGAGAAGGGAACGGATTGGCGGGAGTGGGGCTTGGAGAGGCGAGGGAATTGTGGTTGGTATGGAAGTGGCGGGGGGCGTAGGTTAAGGTTAAGGATATAGTATTAAGGTCGTAACCATGCACAGCAAAGCACAGAGAAGCTAGAGATATGGTCTACATAAACCAAAACGCCCAAAGGCGTACGTAGGAAACACGTTATCTCCATATCCTACGGATAACCGCGAGCACGGCTGGGGAGCTCTCTATGCTAAAAAAAGGAAGGCCTAAGGGGGGCGAAAAGGGTCATCGAGCAGCCAGGATGCGCGGAGGTCAGGGTGAATAGAAGGGGTGCCGTCATGGTCAAAAGCGAGGAATCGAAATTGAGTGGCCAGCTTGATACGAGCGGCTGAGCGTCGTTGTTTTTTCACAGATTGTTTCTTCCTTCGCCAGAGAATGATCTTGCACGCAATGAGGAACTGTGCTAGGATGAGTTGGAGAATCTCAAACCGAGAGGAGGGTGAGTCTTGGAACTTGTGTTCACAGCGCGCGTCCCAAATGGCTTTTGCAGACGCTCCAACCAAGAGGCTCCAGGGGGCCACCTGGCCAGCTCTAGAGGCGAGTGGAAAGGAGGGGGAGAGCAGCGGAGGTGACGACGGGCGACGGAGGAAAGAGAAAAAATCACTACAGGGGCCACCCCGCACTCGTAGAAGATGTGGGAGAAAGTCTCTGTTGGTGCGGCAGTGCAGAGTGAACAAATCCCTCGATCTGCGGCAAAGTTGAAACGCGAACCCGAAGGAAGGGCGCGAGTGTAGAACCGGTACAGGACATCGCGTTGGAGACTGGGTTGCTCGCGTAGAAAATCGTGGGAGAAGTCAGGGATGAGAGGAGGAGGGACTGGGAGGACATGGATCCAGCGTGCGGCGTGGTCAAGTGGAAGCTGAGTGTAGAGGCGGCGACGGATGTCAGCTACACTTGGGCCTCCATCCTGTAGGATGTCGAGCCGCGCGCCGTGTCAAATTATATGTTTGTTATAATTTAGTTCTAGGTTGTGTAGGGGTGTTTCTTAGAGGGTACTTCTATTCTCTCGACACTCTCTTGTACCCCCTCCCCTAACCTAATCGATCATCTATTCCTCTCAATCCTGACATGGTATCAGAGCAGGAAGGTTCCTAGGGCCCACCACGGTTCACGAAATTTTTTTTTTCTGCCCGGAGCGCGCTTCGCGCCCACCCTAGTCGCGCCCCGTGCGCCTTTTCCTTCACGGCCCGTCGCGGCCTCTTCTTACTGTTTCCTCGCGGCCCCCCGTTGGCCCCTCGCGACCCCCGCTTAAGGACCCAAAACGGCCCCCCCCTTTCGCGGCCGCGTCGCCCCCCCCCATTGCGGCTCTGTCGCCGCCCTGTCGCGGCCTCGTAGCCGCCCTTTCGCGGCCTCGTCGCCGCCCATTTCGCGGCCTCGTCGCCGCCCATTTCGCGGCCTCGTCGCCGCCCATTTCGCGGCCTCGTCGCCGCCCATTTCGCGGCCTCGTCGCCGCCCTACCCTTCGCGGCTCTGTCGCCGCCTCTCGCCGCCCTTCGCGGCTCCTCCAGGACCCGTCGTGGTCCCCTTCGCACGTGTCTGCAGCAGCTGCCGCCGCCGAGCCTGCAGCAGCAGCCGCCGCCAACCTTCAGCAGCTGCAGCTGCAGAGCCTACAGCAGCAGCCGCAGCCGGACCTGCAGTAGCAGCCGCCGCCGAGCCAACAGCAGCAGCCACCGTCGGACCTGCAGTGGCAGCCGCCACCAGACCTACAGCAGCGGCCGCCACCGACCCTGCAGCAGCAGCTGCCGCCGACCCTGCAGCAGCTCCCGCCGCCGAACCGGCAGCAGGAGTCGCCACCGAACCTACAGCAGCGGCCGCCGCCGTCCCTACAGCAGCTGCCGTCGCCGAGCCAGCAGCAGCAGCCGCCGCCGTACCTGCAGCAGCTGCTGCCGCCGAGCCTACAGCAGAAGCCGCCGCTCGAGACTACAACAGCAGCCGCCGCCGTCCCTGCAGCAGCGGCCGTTCCCGAGCTTGCAGCAGCTGCCACCGCCGTCACGACTACCTCGGCCCTGCCGTACTAAAGCCGCGCTGCCCTGCCCTACCGCACTACTGCTGCTACTGCCACTGCTACTGACACTGCTACTGTTCCTCCTACTGCTACTATGGCTAGCCCTCCTGTGCTAGCCTTCGATGCTGAGGGCCGCCCAGTGAAGTTTGACACCTGGCTAGATGACCTGCACCTCTTCCTACAGCTCACTGCCAAGGAGGACATTTCACTGTACGATCACGCCCTAGGCCACGCTACTGCCCCTGACACTTCTACTGACAGCACTCTGCGCTCCCAGTGGCAGACCCGTGACGCGCACGCTCGCTTCGCTATTCGCAACTCCCTACCGCTAGATGAGCGCGAGCACTTCGGCCAGTGCAAGACTGCTAAGGAACTGTACACAGCCGTAGTTGCTCGCTACTCCTCACCTGCGTCTGCCGCACTAGGCCGCCTCTCACTGCCCTACCTGTTCCCTGACCTGGCCTCCTTTCACACTGTTGCTGACCTCATCACCCACCTCAAGACTAGTGAGGCCCGCTTTCGCGCTGCTATGCCTGCCGAGTTCCTTGCTAGCAACCCCCCCCCGCTCTGGCTCACTCTCTACCACATTGTCACCCGCCTCCCTGACTCTCTACGCGCAGTCAGGGACTCCTTTCTAGCTCGCTCCCCTACTGAGCTCACCATTGCCCTCCTTGAGAAGGACCTACTTGCAGCTGAGGCGAGCATCGTCGCCGTAGGTGCCTCTCGTGGCGACCCCCGCACCCCCTTCTTTGAGGGGTGTTCCCCTTCCCCCCTCCTCCCCTCTGTCGCCTCTGCTGCTGCTGTCGACCTCCTTGGTGCTGAGAAGGTCGGGACCGCGTCTGCTTCGAGCGGGCGCCGCAAGAGCAAAGGGGGCAAGGGTGGAGGTGGCGGCGGAGGAGGTGGGGGTGGAGGCGGTGGGAGTGGAGGAGCGACGGGGGAGGCTAGTGGTGGCAATGGGGGTGGTGACGGCAGCGGCGGGGGCGGTGGCAGGGGCGGGGGCGGCAGCGGGGGCGGAGGTGGTCGTGGCAGCGGCAGGGGAGGCGGTGGTCGCGGAGGTGGCGGCGGCGGTGGTGGTCGTGGAGGCGCTGGCGGTGGCCAGAGTCAGCAGCCCGCCCCGTCCCTCCAGGCCGCCCGTGAGTGGTATTCGCAGCAGGGGGGGGCGGGTGGTGTTACCTGCACGTACGTCATCCGCACTGGTGACCGCACTGGCCAGCAGTGTGGGAGGCCACACCCCACGCAGCGCTGTTACGCGCGCCTTACCGACGCTTGGCGCGCTCAGTTCCCTGGTGGCGCTGAGCTGCCCCGATGGGGTGAGCTGGAGAGGCAGGGGGTTGATATCTGGGCTTTAGACTATGATGCTATTCTCACTGCCATGTATGCGATGTTTACTAGTGGAGAGGGTGCTCAGTACTTGCGTGTTCCGCCCGACCCGGGCATTCTGACCAGTCCCACTGCCGCTCTAGGTGCTCGTGAGCTTGCTGCCCCAGGTACTGGTGAGGCTGCTGCTCTAGGTGCTCGTGAGTCTGTGCCCCCTGGTACTGAGTCGACTGCAGCACTGCACACCTTCACACTGGACTCAGGTGCTTCTCGCTGTTTCTATGCAGCGCCTTCGCGCCATGCACAAACGGCAGCTTGTCTCTGGTCTTCCCAGGGTTCTCCCTCCCCTCCCACCCTCGCCTGCTCCTGACTGCCTTCCCTGTGTCAAGGGGCGGCAGCGCGCCGCTCCTCACTCCTCCTCCTTCCCCCCGACGACTGCTCCCTTGCAGACGCTCCACATGGACGTGTGGGGCCCAGCCCGCGTCCGTGGTCAGGGTCAGGAGAGGTACTTCCTGATAGTTGTTGACGACTACTCGCGCTACACCACGGTCTTCCCCTTGCG
The DNA here is from genome assembly GCA_947470075.1 of Closterium sp. Yama58-4. NCBI lineage: Eukaryota > Viridiplantae > Streptophyta > Zygnematophyceae > Desmidiales > Closteriaceae > Closterium > Closterium sp. Yama58-4. The sequence continues at coordinate 10,191 of CANIUD010000106.1, forward strand.
CACCAAGGGTGAGGTCCCTGGTGTTTTGATCCCCTGGATCAGCAGAGCTCGTCTCCAGCTAGGCAAGCGTTTTCGCTCGGACTTTCCTGTCCTGCGCTTGCACTCTGACAGAGGCGGTGAGTTCTCCTCCGACCTCTTGGCAGCCTACTGTGCTGAGCACGGCATTGAGCAGTCGTTCACGCTTCCGGCCTCTCCACAGCAGAATGGGGTCGCTGAGCGCCGCGTTGGCTTGGTCATGGAGGTCGCTCGTACCTCCCTGACCCACGCGGCTGCTCCCCAATTTCTGTGGCCGTTTGCGGTCCGGTACGCTGCGCATCAGCTCAACCTCTGGCCCCGTGTCTCCTTGCCGGAGACTTCCCCGACTCTGCGGTGGACGGGAGAGGTTGGCGATGCGTCGCGTTTTCGGGTCTGGGGATCCCGAGCTTTTGTCCGCGACACGTCCGCGGACAAGCTCTCCCGTCGCGCTATTCCCTGCGTCTTCCTTGGCTTTGTACCGGACGCGCCTGGCTGGCAGTTTTACCACGTCACCTCGCGCCGGGTCCTGGCTTCTCAGGACGTCACTTTTGACGAGTCCGTCCCCTTCTACCGCCTCTTCCCCTACCGCACTGCCCCGCTCCCTCCCCCGCCTCTCTTCCTCGCGCCAGGTGCTGCTGTGGTAGACCCCCTCCCCCCTCAGGGTGCCGCTCCCTCAGGTGTGTCCCAGGTAGACCCGGTTGACCCTGTTGAGGTAGCTGTCGACTCCCGCCCTGCCAGAGGTACTGAGCCTGAGCGTGAGGAGCCTGACGGCACTGAGCCTGGAGGTGCGGAGTCTGGGGGTGCTGAGTCTGGAGGTGCGGAGCCTGGAGGTGCTGAGCCTGGGGGTGCTGAGTCTGGGGGTGCTGAGTCTAGGGGTGCTGAGCCTGAGCGTGCTACACCTGGAGGAGCTCTCTCCTCCCAGCAGCTGCAGGAGAGGTACCTACAGTACTGCCGCCTCAGGAGAGGTGCTACTGGAGCTCGTACCAGTGCTTCCCCTCCTGCCCAGGAGCTCCCCCCCATTCAGCAGATCCGAGAGTGGTACACGAGGCGCTGCAGTCTTCGGAGTGGTGCTCCTGGTGCTGCGGACCCTGGGGGTGACGCTGCTACTGGTGCTGAGGAGCCGGGCGTTGGAGCTGCTGCTGGTACTGAGGACCCGAGCGGTGGCGCTGCTGCTGGTGCTGAGGAGCCGGGCGTTGGAGCTGCTGCTGGTGCTGAGGACCCGAGCGGTGGTGCTGCTGCTGGTACTGAGGACTCGGGCGTTGGAGCTGCTGCTGGTGCTGAGGACCCGAGTGGTGGAGCTGCTGCTGGTGCTGAGGACCCGGACGTTGGAGCTGCTGCTGGTGCTGAGGACCCGAGCGGTGGAGCTGCTGCTGGTGCTGAGGACCCGGACGTTGGAGCTGCTGCTGGTGCTGAGGACCCTGCCGCTGGTGTCTCTACTGGTTCTGGAGACGCTGCGCGGCCGCGACCGTACTTTGTACCGCTCCTTCAGCAGGTTCTTGGTCAGGCTCCTCCTCCTGGTCCTCCTCCCTCCGTAGAGTGTCCGCCACCTGTCCAGTCGCAGTCACAGTTACCGCCTGCCTCGCCTCTTCCTGGTCCCGCTCCTTACACTGGTCCCACCGGAGGCCTTACAGAGCGTCGTGAGCCTGCGTCTCGTCCTGCGTCGCCTGTTCGTGCTGCTCGCACTGGTCGTCGTGTCCCGCGTGAGCGTCCTCCTCCTGTCCCTGGCACTCACTACATGACTCTGCGTCCCTCCACTGCTCCTCAGCGTGTCCCTCTGCCGTCTCCTCCTGCGTCCTCTCTGCCTACCCTTCCAGACCCGGAGTCTGACTCCCGTCGTGCTGCCAGTCCCACTGTCACGCGTCTCCTCGCCACAGTCGTCACTGACCCGTCTTTTGAGTCTGCCGCTGCGTCTGCTCTGGTTGCTGAGTTGGTTGACTTTGCTGCTCGGTGTCGCCTAGACTACGCTACTAGCCTAGTTGCTGAGTCTGCGTCTGAGTCTGAGTCTGAGTCTGCCTGTCCTCCGTCCGTCGGGGGTGGGTGTGCTCTTGGCACGGACGTTCTTGAGGACAGACAGGAGGAGTTCCAGTGCTTTGCTGCTGCTTTGCCCCATCTCGTGTCCATGCTAGTCGCCCCTGAGGGAGACCCGGATGCACCAGACATCCCGACCCCACGCACTTACGCTGAGGCGATGGCGGGTCCCTACTCCTCTCAGTGGCAGACAGCCATGGACGCAGAGATGGCTTCCTGGAAGTCCACACGCACCTACGTCGACGAGGTTCCCCCACCTGGGGCGAACATCGTCAGTGGCATGTGGATTTTCAGGGTGAAGCGGCCGCCGGGTTCTCCGCCTGTCTCCAAGGCGCGCTACGTGGCTCGAGGCTTCAGTCAGCGAGAGGGAGTAGACTTCTTTCAGACCTTCTCCCCCACCCCGAAGATGACCACTCTTCGGGTGCTGCTGCACATAGCCGCTCACCGCGACTACGAGCTTCACTCACTTGACTTCAGCACGGCTTTCTTGCAGGGCAGCCTGCACGAGGAGATCTGGCTGCGCCGCCCCCCTGGCTTCACTGGGTCGTTTCCTCCTAGTACCCAGTGGAGGCTTCAGCGGCCGGTCTACGGTCTCCGCCAGGCTCCACGTGAGTGGCACGACACACTGAGGACTACACTTGCGGCTCTTGGGTTTGCGCCCTCTACAGCTGACCCGTCGCTGTTTCTGCGCACCGACACTTCGCTGCCGCCTTTCTACATCCTCGTGTACGTCGACGACTTGGTCTTTGCCACTGCTGACACTGCAGGACTCGCCTACGTGAAGTCGGAGCTGTAGAGGAGACACACGTGCACAGACTTGGGTGAGCTGACAAGCTATCTTGGCTTGCGGATCACCCGGGACAGAGCACGGCGCACCATCACCCTGACTCAGTCACACATGGTGCAGCAGGTTCTCCAGCGCTTCCGCTTCACGTACTCCTCGCCTCAGTCCACTCCTCTGCCTACCGGTCACTCGCTCTCAGCTCTGCCTTCGGATGAGTCCGTAGAGCCGAGTGGCCCGTATCCAGAGCTTGTGGGCTGCCTCATGTACCTGATGACCTGCACTCGACCTGACCTTGCATAACCTCTTAGCATCCTTGCACGCTATGTCGCTCCTGGCCGTCACAGGAAGGAGCACATGGATGCTGCTAAGAGGGTGTTACGCTACTTGTGCAGTACGTCGGGCATGGGGCTAGTGCTTGGAGGGCGAGACCGAGTTGTGCTCACTGGACACTCAGACGCTTCTTGGGCAGACGACCAGGCTACTCAGCGGTCGTCTCAGGGTTACACTTTCAGCCTTGGCTCTGGCTCTGTCTCTTGCCGACCTACCTGCTGACCGACTTGGGAGAGAGGCCTCGTTCTCCTCCAGTGCTGTACGTCGACAACCAGGCTGCTATTGCCTTGTGTGAGGAGCACAGACTGGAGCACAGAACGAAGCACATCGCCCTGCGGTACTTCCTTGCTCGAGAGCTGCAGCAGCGTGGTCAGCTTCGTCTGCGTTACGTGGCCACTGAGGCCAACACTGCTGATGTGTTCACCAAGGCGCTTCAGCCTTGTGACCATCAGCGTTTCTGCACTCTGCTAGGCCTTGTGCCTACTGGACCTCACTTGCTTACTTCTTGACCCTGCTTGTACTGTGATCACTATATATATATATACCTGCATGTTTACTCTTGCTAGGTTGTGATCACTGTATCTCTTGCTTTGTTATAAACCTGCATGTGAACTGGCCTTGTGGCCACCTGCTTGTGCTCAGACTGTGTGGTGTCCTTGAGATCCACCCTGAGCTTTGTCTTGTTTGCTCTTCTGTTTGACTGGTCTTGTGACCACTGTTAGGTTTGGCTGTCACCCCTACTTCACCTATGGGGGTGTGTCAAATTATATGTTTGTTATAATTTAGTTCTAGGTTGTGTAGGGGTGTTTCTTAGAGGGTACTTCTATTCTCTCGACACTCTCTTGTACCCCCTCCCCTAACCTAATCGATCATCTATTCCTCTCAATCCTGACACGCCGAACCCTGCACCTGTATAGAAAGGGCCTGCAAGCCAGGACCCGAGGACATGCACTGCGCAGAGGTCCCCTATGTTAAAGGTGCCGTTTCCGAACGACGAGCGGACGATGAGCCGATTGGGAAGGACACGGTGAAGGGAGGCTGAGAACGATGACGGAGGAGAGAAGGCCGTCACCTGGAGAGCAAGAGTGGGGGAAGAGTCAGCATCGTCTTTGGGGACGAACCACTCTCCGAGAGTTGCCGAGGGAGGAGGGGGGGAGCGAAGGGCTGACCACCAGGGCTTGGGGATGGCACGGACGAGGTCTCGCCAGACTCTCCGTCCAGTAGAGGAGTTGGCGAGGGGAAACACGGAGGTAAAATGTTTAAAGGAGACCACACCAAGTGAGTGAAAGATAAGGGAGATAAGGTGGCCGACACGAATCTGCTTGGTCAGGAGGAAGCGTTCACGCGACAGAATTCCAAAGGGCTTCCCGTTCGGTTTAAGAATAAAACGGTTGAAGGCGGTTGGCTCAGCCATTATACACATAGGGACGAGGCGGGGCGGGGCAATGTTCGGAGTGATGTCTATCACTGGGTGTAGTTCAGCGAGCGCTCGATTTGGAATCACCGCTGGAAGGATGCCTGGTTTGAGGATGGCAGGGTGTGCTAAGAAACAGTGTGTGCTAAAAGGGAGGCAGACCACAGCTCTCGCCACCTCTTCTGATGGTGAGGCGCCGAAGCGGCGAAGCGCGCGGTGAGCGGCTAGAGCGCGGATTTGGGTGGAAGGAGCGATTGCTCCAAGACCTCCATGGCGTGTGGAATTATACAGGAGACGATTAGGGATGAGACGGACCGCAAGGCCGTGTTCCTTGAAACGGGAGGACGAAAGGAAGTTCCCGACTAAAACGTCAAGGCACTTGATAATGTCGGGGGAAGGGGGTTGAAAGCGGCCAGGGAAAGAGAGAATGGAGTTTAAGAAAACAGACGCAAGTGATTTGCGGCAGGAAGTAGTGGCACGCAGGGCAGCAAGGAATTTAGCAGAGCGCTGAACGCGAGAAAGAGTCGTAGACCAAGTAGTGGCGCCTGGTTGTGCACGTTCTACATAGATGCCAAGAATACGTTCTGCCTCTTGAGGAGTGCGAATGGGAATAGGGCCAGCAAGGAGGATATGTTCCGCAGCAATGTGAAATGGGATGATTGAGCATTTATTCCAGTTGGGGTGTTCTCCAGAGACAGCGGCAAAGGTCCGGAGGTGTATAAGTGTGGTCCCAAGCTCTCTAACAGAGGAGAGGAAGATGGTGACGTCGTCAGCGTAGCAGGCCATGAGGCGACGTTGGGTCGCAGAGAGGGGGAAGCCTAGGAGAAAAAGGGATAGGTAACGCTGAAGGATTTCGATGACACAAACAAAAAGAAGTGGGGCGAGGGGGCATCCTTGTCGGACCCCCGTTCGAATGGGGAAAGTGGGCCCAGCAAGGTTGTTAACAGAGATGTGGGTGGAGGTGTTGGAGTGCATGAGGCGGACCCAGGCGATGAAATGCTCAGGGAGTCCGAGGAGAGCGAGCGCCCGGAAAATGAAGGCACGGTCAACCAGATCATAGGCCTTACGGAAATCAACAGTTAAGGCGAGCAGGGGGGTCTCAGTGAGTGTGCTCCAGTCGAAAATGTCGAGTGTGTCGTTAATTGTATCGCCGACTTGATAAAAGCGGTCTGGGAGGGGTGGATAATTAAAGGAAGTGCAGGTTGCAATCGATTGGCAAGGCAAAGGGCCAGTACCTTGTAATCCGAATTCATGAGGGTGATAGGCCGAAGGTTCTCTGCCGAAGAAGAATTGCCCCTTTTGGGAATTAGGACGGTGCGGCCGGAGAGCATTGAGGGCGGGAGGGCTGCGTAGATGAGGGGTGAGGAAAGAAGAGAGAAGAATGCAGGAGCGAAACGGGCTTTATGTTGGCGGAACAGCTCACCCGGGAGGCCATCGGGGCCAGGGGTCTTTCCACGGGAGAGCTGTCCGATAGCTTTGCTAATTTCCACAAGGGAGAACGGAGCTTGCAAGTGGTTGAAGAGTCGAGGTGGGAGTGAAGAAGGGGGAATGTGTGCCCAGAAAGCAGGGTTTGGCACGCCAGGATTGCCCCGCTATAGAGGGACTGGAAGAATCTGGTGCATTCAGCGGCCATGGCACGAAGGTCAGAGGTTGTTTGTCCATCCGAGAGTGTAAGCGAGGAGATTAAAGAGTCTTTTATGCGGGAGTTAAGTCCGGCCAGCAGGGAGGAGATTCCCATCTCCCTATGTCCCTCGACTTTGAGCTTTGCTTTTAGAGCGAGCTCAGCGGTTTTAGAGGTCTCGTATCGTGTGAGTTGTTGTCGGGCTTTGAGGAGTTGTGTGGTCTCATCATGGTTCAGAGGGGAGAGGGCGGATTGGAGTTGGAGACAACTGATGAGTCGTACGAGGTGGTCGGTAGTGCCGGTAACTCGTCTGTGCTCTTCGTTCGAGAACCGTTTGAGGCTAAGGGTAAGGCCTAGTTTCCAGGAGTCCCACGCTTCGGGAGAAGGGCGTGACGGCAGGGAGGGGAGGTGGGAGTCGATTATATTAGAGACTTGGGGTCGGCGGAGGAGAGAGGAGCTGAGATGCCAAGGTCGCGGTGCCATGGCTGGGTTGTCGAATGTGAGGGTGCAGAGGGGGGCGAAGGAGTGGTCAGAAACGTCTTCTGGGGTCCAGAGGTAGGAGGTTTCAGAGGTCCGTGGTAGGAATAAACTAGACAGGTAGATTCGGTCTAATCTAGATGAAGGCGGGAGAGCTGTACCGGCATTAACACGGCGACCAATGAAGGAAAATACGGGGTCGACGGATTGGAGTGGAAGATGCACGTCACACAACGCGTGCGATAACAGAAGTTTTGACACTATGGTGGCCTCGCTAAGTTCATGGCCAAGCAACGGGCGGTTACGGTCTAAAGGGGAAACTACCGAGTTGAAGTCACCGGCGAGGATCGTAGCTACAGCTGCAGATGGTTGTTCCAATGTAGGAGTTAGGATTGATCTCCACCAGATCCGACGGTCAGTGGCAGGTCTCGGCGCGTAGATGGCGATGGGGCACAATTGCTCATGCAGGAAGTTGATGTGTACAGATAGGAGGCGGCCATCGGCGGAGGGGAATGGGGAGGTGAGAGAAACTGCTCGATTGAAGGACAGGATGGAGATTCCACCAAGTTGCGGAACTTGTTGGCCAATTGAGTTCAGAGCGTTAAGGGTTGGAGCGTGAACTGAAGAGTGTGGCCGGAGTTGGAGTGAAAGTCGAGGTAGGTTTTTTGAGAGACGTGAGTCCACTAAAATGAGAATGTCCGCGTGAGGACGAGAGGTGGAAAGCCAACGTTTTAAAGAATTGCGTTTAACTGGTGTGTTGATACCATTAATATTCAGGCAGCGAACCCGCAGGGGCGTCAACATTCTTCTGAGTGAACGCCCACCGCGCAGGAGGGTGCGCGGATCCACGGGCTAAGGCACATGTGTGAGTAAGGCACAATTGATACTGGTAGTATAATCGGATTACTTTGCTGCTGCCAGTCAGACATTAGCCAGGATTCCTGTAATTGGCCAGAAACACGTGACGAAGGAGAGGAAGTGTTGCGTGTAGGTGCACTACTGGTGTGCTTCGTGCGTGGTGTTGATATGTTGCTTAATAAGGAGTTGCGTCTGGAATTTATAATGTTCAACCTACTGAAAGCAGCGGAAGCTGCATAGATTGCTAGCAAGCAGGAGTTGGGAGCCATAGGCTTTAGGGCTGTAACAGACGGGTAGGAAACATCCAGGAGCCCAGAGAGTTCTGAGCAGTCGAGGTTGGGGGGATGACTCGCAGCCAGCTGGAGCTCAAGGCTGCCAGATAGGTCGGAAGACTGCCTGAAATTCGGGGGGGGGAGGGACCGGGGCGAGCAGCCAGAGAGGGGAAGGCGGACATGCCGGGCAAGGGGGGAAGGAGGGTCGGGGAATAGGAAAGCAGGAAAAAAGACACAAGTTGGGAGGGGCGGAAGGACCATGATAAGTGGGGAAGACACAGTACCATCAAAGAGAGGGGTAGCAAGCCAGAAAGGGAGTGAGATGCTCGTAGGAGGGTGACAAGAGAGGCATCTCGGCATCCAGGTGAGGGGGAGGGCAAAGGCGAAAAACGAATGAGCGGGAGGGGGGATGGGTGAGGGGGTGTAGCGACAGGGGGGTGAGCAGTGAGGGGGGAACTCTGGAGGCACGGGGGAGCGCCAGCACCGGCTGTAACGCAGCAGGGCGGTCTAGTCGCGGGGCAGCGAGATGCGGCAGCCTGCAGGGGCAGGGCACGGTTTCTGAGACGAGCACGGTGCGGCTGTTTTACAGCCGTCGGCTCGTCAGACGGGGGGGAATGTGGGATAAAAGGCGGGTGTAAGAAGTCCGAGACAAGGCGCAGGCCAGTCGGGGCAGACGAGGAAGACGGACCGAGAGCGGGGGCGAGGGGGAAGATCGCAATGTCAAGATAGGATGCAACATTAAGGGGACGAGCATGGTGAGAGTTGAGAGAGCACGCGACCAGCAGCTAGGCGAAACATAACGGGAGCCGGGAGGCTGGGGTGAACGGGTGGTACGGTGAGAGTGTGGGCGCACGGGCCAAGGCGGCCATCGCAATCTGGAGAGAGTTACTGGAAGCTTAGGGAGCTTCCCGAGTCAGAAGGCCAAGCGAAAGCAATGGCACGTCGGGGTGACGGGGGCCCAGGTGGCCAGGGGGGAAAGGTAGCAGGAAGACAAGGCAAAGGCCAAGCACAAGCGGTGTTAGGAGGTGTGTCGTGAACGCGAAGGCGTTGGCCACAGCGGTTCACAGAAATGGAAAGGCTGCCAGGTCGGCGACCCGATTCTGGAGTAAGCTGGGAGCCTAGGCGGCAGCCCGAGCTTGGGATAGACTTGGCGCCTAGTCGGCAGCCAAAGTCCGAAAACCATGCACATCGGCAGAGATAGCGAGGCAAGATGGGGAGCAACAGAGCAAAGGAGATAGCATCGTTGCGGAAAAACCGGGATAGCAAGGAACCGCGTGGCTTAGTAAAGCGGTAGAATGAAAATCGATTGAGGGAGGCAGGAGTGTACGGTACGGTGGCACTTACCTGACTGGAAGAGTGGGAGAGGAAGCGCAGGCGTGTTTGAGGTTGCCATCGATGCCAAGATCCTGACGGCGGTGGCATATCCGTCGGCGTGGGGTTGGGAGCCGTCGGTTTCAGGCGTTGTTGGGGAGGTATGACGCGGCACAGCCGAAGTAGCGTACGCCGTTGACATCGCGAAAGTGGAGCGCCAGGAAGGGCAGGGGCGAGCGTCGACCAGGACGGAGAGGAAGGATAGCAGGGGCTAGAGCAGCGAGCGGAAAGAGATAGTGTTAGGCGCGAGAAAAGGAAGGAGACGGGGTTTGCGTGGGGGGGTACAGGTTGGGTCGTGCATGACAATACGCGGTTGTAAAGACCAGCGAATAGGCGGGGCAATGAAGCGGTCGACGGTAAGTAACCGCCTACCTTAGGAGAGCTAGGAGCGAGTCCCCTGCATGACCAAACAAAGTTAGAAACCAGGAAAGAGACGAAGACAAAAACAGGCTAACCTGCATGGCGGGGGGCGTAGGGCTGAGAGGAGGCACGAAACAAAAACAGTTTCGAACGGCCCGTCGTTTTCTGGTTCAGTGCATTTTTTTCCGCACCCTGTCTGGCAAGGCTAAACATCAGGACACTCTCGCAAAATCAGGCTAACCTGTACGTCTACACTTTTTCAGAAAGGGGAACAAATCAAGTAGGCTTACAAAATCAGGGTAAACCTCAAAAATCGGCCGCTGGTAAGTGTAATCAGTGTGTTTTACCCTTGAAAAATACGCCTTGACCGTAAACCCCCGGATATAAGACCCTAGGGTCGTAACGGAATCTGTTAAGAACTGTCAAATGTTGTAGCCAGTAGTGAGGTTTGTCTTATGGGGTACAATTGTTAGAGTTAGGCATATGTACCCCAACCCGCATCAATACAATCATCATTCAGTTCTTGACATGGTATCACCTAGGTTAGGATCCTGTTGGATCCCGTTCCTCCCGTCCGAGCCTCCCGAGACCGTTGTGTTTAGCCTGTCTCGTCCCGTAGCCTAGTGCCCGTAGCGCCTGTCGCGCCCGGCCCTCCCGTATCGTCCGTCCCGCTCGTATTCCCCTGTCGCGCCCTATCCATCGCGTGCCTACCGTGCGCGCTTTCTGCTCCCGTCGTGCGCCTGCCGTGCACCTGCAGCCGCGCCTGCCGAGCCCGCCAAGCTCGCCACGCCTGCTGGCGTCTGCTGCGCTCGCCGACGCTCGCCGCGCCCGCGGCGCCCGCTTGTGCCCGCCGCGCTCGCCACGCCCGCCGGCGTCCGTCGCGCTCGTCGCGCTCGCAGCGCCCGCCGACGCCCGCCGCGCCCGCAGTGCCCGCCGACGTCCGCCGCTCCCGCCGTGCTTGCCACACCTGCCGGTGTCCGCCGCGTCCGCCGTGCCCGCAGCGCCCGCCGCGCTCGCCACGCCTGCCTGTGCCCGCCACGCCTGCTGGTGCCCGTTGCACTCGCCGCGCTCGCAGCACCCGCCTCGCCTGCCGCGCCCTCCGCGTCTGCCGTGCCTGCCGTGTCCGCCGTATTCGCCGTGCCCGCAACGCCCGCCGTGCCCTACCCTAACTGCCGCGCCTGCCGCGCCCGCCGCACCCGTCGCGCCCACCGCACCGTCTGTGCCCTGCCTGTTACGCTAGTTGCACCCTGCCCGTCTAGTCACTTGCGCTTCTGCTATGGCAACCCCTCGGGTCCTCCGCTTTGATGCTGAGGGTAGGCCGCTTGAGTTCTCTGTCTGGCTCGAGCGTGGGCAGCGTCTCCTAGAGAGTCAGGTTCAGGCAGACGAGTCTCTGTGGGCGCACGCTTCCGGTGACCTCTGTGCGCCCCCTGATCCTGATACCTTAAGCCCTGACGCCACCACTGCTGACAGAGAGCGGGTTGCGCGTCAGCGTGCTGCCCTGACAGCCTTGAAATCGCGTGACGCTGCGGCTTGCATCGCCCTCAGCAACCTCCTCCCAAAGTCCGAGGAGACCCATTTCACCCAGGTTCGCACGACTAGTGAGTTCCTGACTGCGATCAAGGCCCGCTACGCTACTCCTTCCACTGTCTCGCTTGATTGCATGTTCCCCCCCTTCTTGTTTCCTGACCTCGCTTCGTTTGAGTGCTCTGCTGACTTGATCACTCACCTACGTTCACTGGACTCTAGCTTCCGCGCTGCCTGCACTGACGCACAGCTAACACTGCTCCCCCTTCCCATGGCGATAACTATCTATTTCATCGCCACAAGCCTCCCTGACCGCCTTGCTTCGGTTCGTGACGTACTTCTTCTGAAGCACCCTAGCGAGCTCACTATCGGCGTCCTTGAGTCTGCCCTCAAGGACGTCGAGAGCAACCTCTGCTCAGTAGCCTCCGCCTCAGGTGCTTTGGCCCCCCCATTGTTCCACGGGTGCACGGTCCCTCAGCTGCCCACCTTTACTGCCTCCCTCACCTCTGCCGCTACTGACGTGACCGCAGCTGCTGTTACGACTTCTTCGTAGTCTAGGGCTCGGAGTGGCAGGAGGGGCGGCCAGGGTGCGGCTGGCGGCGGAGGCGGCGGGGGTGGAGCTGCGGGTGGTGGTGGCGGGGGTTCAGGAGCTGGTGGAGCGCCTGGTGCTGCGTCTCGTGACCCTCCTACCACGTCTGGTGGAGGTGCCACTCGGTCTCCTGCGAGACTGCAAGCTGCAAGTACTGGAGTGGCGGCTTGGTACCTGACTCAGCGGCAGCAGCAGCACCAGCAGCAGCAGCAGCAGCAGCAGCAGCAGCCGCCTCTCTCGCAGTGGCCGTAGCAGCAGCAGGGGCAGTAGCAGGTGCAACAGCAGGCATCAGGACCGCATCATCAGCAGTTGCGTGGTGACGTCCACCCACCCTGCCTCTACGTCATCCAGGCAGGTACTCGTAGTGGCTTCTGCTGTGACCGCCGCCACCCGCCGTGTCAGTGCTTTGCTCAACTCATTGACACCCTTCTCGCGGCCTATGGCGTGGACGTCTTTGCCCCTGACTGGCTTCCTCTTGTTCAGTCGCATGGTGCTGCTCTGTGGGCCATGTCTGCTTCTCAGTTGCTTGATCTCTTAGGAACTCCTCATTCAATGTATGCTGTTGTTGACTCTTGTGCGTCTGACTCTGTTTACTCGCGTCTTGTTAGCTTAGGTGCTAGTGTTGATCCTGTGCCAGTTGCTAGTGTAGGCACTTGTTTAGCTACTAGTCCAGGCACTGCTCCGGAGCACTCTTCGCTGTCTTTCACCCTCGACTCCGGAGCTTCGCACTGTTTCTTCCGCGACCACACGACTCTTACTCCTCTACCTGCACCGGTCTCAGTAGCATTTGTTGATCCCACTTCGGGACCAGTCACTGCTCGCTACACTACTACGCTTCCGTGCCCAACTGTACCATCGGGTGTCCTGACCGGCTTTCACGTCCCCTCGTTCTCCAGAAACTAGGTGGGTGTGAGGCCGCTCGTGGACAGTCACGTGGGTGTTTCGATTGAGCCTTCTAGGGACAATGCGACTTGTGTAGACGGTGACACGTACGCGCCTGGCCACCTTTGTTGCTGAGCCGGGCTCTGGTCTCTACACACTTCACACTACCCCCAGCGCGAGGCAGCAGCAGCCGCAGCAGCAGCAGCAACAGCAGCAGCTGCCTCCGACCCCTGTCACTGCCCCCCGTTGGGTCCCCGCGTCTCACCAGGTTGCCGCCTCCCACCAGGTAGTTATTTCTGGTAGGGTTCCAATGTCTGGCCCGGTTGCTGGGTCTTGCTCGTGTCGGTCGCTTGCCCACCCCACCGTTCTGTACCACCACCGCCTTGGTCACCCGTCTCTTCCTCGCCTCCGCACTATGTCTAGCCAGGGTCTCGTCTTAGGCCTCCTGCAAGTTCTACCGTCGCTGCCGCCTTCGCTTGCACCACCTTGTGCCCCTTGCATCGAAGGTCGGCTGCGCGCCACCCCTCACTCCTCCTCCCTTCGTTCGGGCACCGAGCCCTTCTTGACTCTCCACTTGGATGATTGGGGCCCCACCTCGCGCCCTGACCCTGAGCGAGAGAATTTCTATCTAGTGGTTGTAAACGACTACTCTTGCTACACCACAGTGTTTCCTCTGGCGAGGAAGTCCGACGTGACATCTACACTGATTAGGTGGTTACTCACCACTGAGGACACTCGTGGTCGTCGTGTCAGTTGTCTTCACTCCGACCGTGGGGGTGAGTTTTGCTCCGGCATTCTCGCTGGATTCTGTCGCGAGCAGGGCATCCGTCAGTTCTGGACCCTTCCAGAGTCCCCACAGCAGAATGGGGTTGCTGAGCGCCGCATAGGCTTGGTCATGGATATCGCACGCACCTTCATGATTCACGCCCGTGCGCCCCATTTTCTGTGGCCCTACGCGGTTCGGTACGCCGCTCACCAGCTGAACCTCTAACCACGTGTCTACCAGCCAGGGGCTTCTGACAACGGGAGTAGTGTTTGGCCCCGTCCTCGCTTGGGCGGAGCCGACCCCGTGGTCGGGTGTGCGGGGGATGCAGCCGACCTGCAGCAGTGGGTACGGGGGCCACTGCAAGCGCGCCGAGCAGGGGGACGCCGTCCTTGGCGTCTGGGCGGCGTCCTGGGCGCCTGCACGGTGTCCTGGGCGCCTGGACGCCGACTTGGGCGTCTGCTCGGCGTCCTGGGAGGCTGGACGCCGACCTAAGCGCCTGCTCGGCGTTCCAGGCGCCAGGACGTCGACCCTGGGACGTCGGGTTTGGTGCAGCCGGCGACCGACCGGGCTGGACGACCAAGCGGGGTTGCCCGATCGTCCGGGATACCCGGGCGACGTGTGCGAAAGTCGCCGGGATGGTTTCTGCGAAGGCGACCTCGGGGGTGGTATTCCGAGGTCCACGCGGCTGGTAGGCACAGTCGCTGGCGTGGAGTTTGCTAGGCGTCTGCGCTGTGCTCGTGACGAGGTGTGGAGCACCAACCAGCTGCACGCACCTGCGAAGCAGGTGCACCGTTGTCCTGCGGGTGCAACGTTGTGCAGCCGACTTGCTACAACATTGGCACATCGTAGACTTGCAACGTTGGCAAGCCGCTACTTTGCTGCGCTGGAGCGGTGCGAGCTCTGCTGCGCTGGACCGCGGTCGACCATGCTGCGCTGGAGGTCGGCCAACTGCCTAGCTAGCTCTGATGTAGTCTGGGTTGCCAATGTTGTTGCTACCATTCTGAATCATTGTTGGTCAACTTTCCTTAGTGAAATTCTTGCCAAATTGTCCTATGAACTAGCAAGCAGTGTGTGCACTAGGAAAATAACAAACGAACGCATAGATCACACGAGCACGCGTGCCTGGCCTGCAGTCTAGCTCCCGTTGTAGTAGTTATCTCCGCATGGTGCAGTGAGCGTGGACGGCACACAGATTACTTTTCAATCAGGTCGACGTAGTTGTCACTTACCTAATTTGTGTTCGTAGGCCGGCAGTAGTGTTGTTGTCGCTATGGTAGGCGCCGTAGTTGACACGGGGGTGGTGGACACCCTGGAGGCACGGCTGGAGAACGCGAGGAGACGTCACGAGGCTAACGAGTGTGGCGACCTGCCCTAGGCGGTCGTCGAGGCTGGCATCCATGCCGAGTGGGCGACGGAGCACCCTTCTCGGCCTGTCTCTCCTCGACCGGCGAACACCGAGGGCGGCGTCGACGCGGGCGTCAACGCCGATGGTGGCCAAGTCGGCAGCAGTGCGGGAGGCACGTCGAGGCAGCGTGGTGTGATTCACGCCGATGAAGTCGGCGGCGTTCAGGCGCGAGGGATGCAGTCGTCAGCAACTGCAGGCACCTCGCAGGGTGACGTCGGTGGACGTCGGAGCGGAATGACGCCGATGTCGGCGACCCATGTGACTGCGGGAGGGATCGCGCCGAGCTACGGCTACTTCAAGTTTACGCCAGACAGGATCTCGGTCATCCCCCTACTCGTTGGTCGACCGGACATACTCACCTGGAAGGAAGCCATCGAGCCCCAGCTGGAGATGGCCAGGCTGATCGGCTTCGCCGGAGGCACTGTGGCGACGCCGGAGGAGCACTACCCCGACTTACGTGCGGAGTTTCGCGCCGTGCAGCTGCTCGCCGGGCGTGCAGATCGCCTTGAAGTGGTGCAGGGAGTACCTGGACGCCAGTCACCGGGCGTGGCACTTCATCGAGTCGACTTACCAAGTCACCGACGACTTGTTCATTGCCCAGCTTGAGGGGCAGCTGACGCACCTGCGTATGGGCGACCAGGAGACTGCGACCGACTACTGCAACCGAGCTCGGCGAATTCTCGCCACCATAAGGATGGCCGGCGCGCAGTACTCCACGGCATCGTACGTCACGCACATCATGCAGGGACTCTCGAGCAGCTACAACCTACTGAGCAGCACGCGGGCGACACTCAACGAGGACACGTTGACCTCGTACATCCTGCAGGACGAGGCGATGCAGGAGGCTGAGCGGTCCCAGGAGCTTCTGGCACAGGTAAACTACGTCGCCCCGGCGAAGCAAGGCAGTCGACCGGGGCAGTGTGGGCAGTCAGGAAGCGGTGGAAGCAGTGGCTGGAAGTCGACCAAGGACGCCGACAAGAAAAAGTCGGCCAAGGACAGTGGTCGCGGAGGAGGAAGTCGACGTCGGGAGTGCTGGCTGTGCGGCGACCCCGACCACCTCTCTTTCGAGTGCCCCGACCGCGGTGACTCCGACGACGACGACGCCAAGGGAGACTGCGGGAGGTCTGGCAGTCGTCGTCCTCGTCGAGGAGGAAACAAGCCGCGCAAGGAGAAGCAGTCGACCAAGTCAACCTCGGCGAAGGACGCCGACTCCTCTGCTGGCGGCAAAGGGCGAGACGACAAGGAGGCGTCGTGCTCGCTGGTCGGCGTTGTGGAGCCGACCGTCTCGCTGGCGCCGGAGGCCGGCGAGGACTTCCAGGCGGTGGCGGCAGCCGTGCAGGCGAACCCGACGGCGGTCCTGCTCGACAGCGGCTGTTCGCACCACCTGATGGGGACGAAGGACGCCTTCGTCGACTTGGGGCCGAGCGGCGACGTGAAGCACGTGTGCAGCTTCAACGGGGCGCTGCAAGACGTCCAGGGTCGGGGCACAGTCGCCTTGCAAGGGGAGGCCGGGAAGCAGGTCCTCATCCCCGACGTGCTCTACGTCCCGGGTGTACGGGCGAACCTGCTGTCCGCCGGCCAGCTGAAGGAGAACGGCGTGAAGCTGCAGGAGGACGGCGACGGGATGCTGCTCGTCTCGGCGGCGGGGGACGTGCTTGGTCGGGCGACGTACTCCGGCCGGGTCCTCTGCACCGACCTGCGTCCCTGCTCGACGACGTCCTCCACGGAGGTGGTGGCTCTGCGGGCGATCGTCTCGGTGCCGAAGTCGACGCCGGACCGGCTATATGTGAGGCTTGCGCACGTCGGCATGGACATTATCCAGAGCTCGGCGAAGCACGAGGTCGCCACTGGGCTGGACCTCAAGTCGGCGTCCGGCGCCGCCTCACCGTGTGTCTCGTGCGTCGGCGGGAAGCTAGCGCGGCACACCTTCCCCGACCAGGGCTCCGACGCCGACGACGTGCTGGCCGTCGTGCACATCGACCTGTGCGGGCCGTTCCGGGTGGCTGCCAAGGACGGCAGCCTGTACTTCTTGCTGCTGAAGGATCGCAAGACCCGCTACGTGTGGGTGAGGCCGGTCGCCAAGAAGTCGGACGTGCTGCTGGAGTTCCAAATTTGGCTGGTGTTGGTGGAGCGGCAGGCAAAGAAGTCAGTACTGATGGTCCGCTCTGACCACGGAGGGGAGTTCCTCAGGAAAGCGTTCCTTTGACCTGCCCGTACACCCCGCAGCAGAACGGCATGGCGGAGCGGGAGATGCGCACGGTGGTGGAGTCGGTGCGAACGATGCTGCTGCACATGGGCGTGCAGCACCACTGGTGGCACCTCGCTCTGCAGCAGGCCGTCTAGGTTCGCAACTGCCTGGAGAGGCCGGCGCTGCCGCCGGGAACGACGCAAATCAGCTGCTCACCAATTCGAAGCCCGACTTGTCGATGGCGCAGGTGTGGGGCTGCATGGCCCTGTTCCTCGTCCCTGAGCAGCAGCGCGGTGGGAAGCTGAAGCCGAAGGCCAGGTGGGGCCTTCACCTCGGCGTGTCTGAGGGGAGCAAGGGCTAGGAGCTCCTTGACATCGCCGCCAACAGGGCGGTCACCATGTCGGATGTGGTGTTCTATGAGACGATGTCGCTGGAGGTGTGGAAGTCGGAGCACGGCCCGGCGCCGGGGCGGACGCCGGTTAACCCGCCGACCAACTCTTTGACGGCAACACTCCCTCTGCTCGCCGCGTCAGTGAGCCTGCTACTGAGGACGCCGAGGACGTCCCCTCTCCTTCCTCTGCCCCCCCTGCCCCTCCCCTTGTTGCCGACCTGCAAGGGCTAACGCCGGCGTCGGCCTCCGGCAATGAGGGGAGCAGTGGGGCGTCGCTTGTGGTGCCGACCAAAAGCATCGCCGGTGGCCGACGTGACGCTGTGGCGATCGGCGTGGGGGGGGGTGCAGGTGGTGGGGGTGCAGCCGACGTTGGTGGAGCCGGCGAAGGAGGCACCGGCAGGGCAGCAGCTGACAGGGGAGCAGGCAGCCGTGAAGCCGACCAAGGGGCAGTCGGCGACCCGGCAGTCGGCAGGGGAGCCGACCGCAGGGGAGAGGTCGGCAGGATCACCGACCGTGGTGCAGGAAGACGCTGAGGGCAGCAAAGCCGACGACGACAAAGGGGAGCAGTTGGGAGCCAAGGAGTCCACCAACAACGACGTGGTGGAGGTTCAGCCTGGGCCACGGCGTACTGGCCGACTTCGGAGGCCACCCGACTTCTTCGTCCCCGCTGCCTTCACCACGGTGTACGACGTGGACGACGATGACCTGTTGTACGACGACACCGAGGAACTGCTGGAGCTCGACCCCGACATGCACGCCGACCCTGAGCACCGTTGGGACATCGCGACGATGACGGTGAAGGAGGCGTTGGCGAGCTGGAAGGGTATGGTTGTGAAGGCCGCCATGGAAGAGGAAATATGGAGCCTCATTGCGAATGGCACGTGGGAGCTCGTTGAGCGGCCCCCCAGTGTCAATATCATGAAGAACCGGTGGGTGCTGACGACGAAGTACCGCATCGACGACACCGTCGAGCGCGAGAAGGCGAGGCTGCACTACCCGGCCTTCAACCGGTGCTCCGTCACGATCGGCCAAGTTCGCCTGGCCGAAGTCGGCGACAGCGACAACGACGTGCAGCAGCAGGTGCCATGCCCTCTTGCATGGCTGGTGCGGTGTCCGGCGTGCTGTGTGTTGTGTGCACGCCGCCGAGCTATTCTCCGAGCAGTGCTGTCGTATGGGCTGGGGGCTCAAGCGTGAACGCGGTAGGGGAGTGTCAACGGGAGTAGTGTTTGGCCCCGTCCTCGCTTGGGCGGAGCCGACCTCGTGGTCGGGTGTGCGGGGGATGCAGCCGACCTTAAGCAGTGGGTACGGGGGCCGCTGCAAGGGCGCCGAGCAGGGGGACGCCGTCCTTGGCGTTTGGGCGGCGTCCTGGGCGCTTGCACGGCGTCCTGGGCGCTTGGACGCCGACTTGGGCGTCTGCTCGGCGTCCTGGGAGGCTGGACGCCGACCTGAGCGCCTGCACGGCGTTTCGGGCGCCAGGACGCCGACCCTGGGACGCCGGGTTTGGTGCACCCGGCGACCGACCGGGCTGGACGACCAGGCAGGGTTGCCCGGTCGTCCAGGATTCCCGGGCAACGTGTGCAAAAGTCGACGGAATGGTTTCTGCGAAGGCGACCTCGGGGGTGGTATTCCCGGTACCCCTGCTGCTGGTGGTGCTGGCTCTGGGGGTGGTGCAACTAGTGCTTTGGAGAGCGGTCTTGGGGCTACCACTGCCCCGGACACTACTCCTCCCCCCCACCCCTACCCGACCCGGCACCAGGCCCGTGTTAGCCGTGCCCGTGAGGAGCAGCTGGAGTTGGAGCGAGAGGAGCGAGGGTTGGAGTGGCATCAGCTAGAGCTACAGCGGCTAGAGGAGCAGCAGCAACAGCCGCAGCTGGTGGAGCAGCCGCAGCAGGTACAGCCGCAGCGGCAGCCGCAGCAGCAGGAGCAGCAGCAGCAGCCGCAGCTGGAGGAGCAGCGGCCGCAGTCGCAGCAGGAGCAGCAGCAGCTACCACCACCTCCTCCTGTCTCTAGTCTTCGGACCCTCGGTCTCCCCTCTCCCTCTCCTCCCTCCTCCCCCTCTCCTCCCGTCTCTGGTCCTCCGCTTCCTCCTCCTGACCCCTCCCCAGCTGTTTTCCCTCGTTCTCAGCCTCCGTTGTCCCCTCCTCTTTCTCACACTTGGGCCTCTCGTCGCTCTCCTCGTGCTCGTCCCGCATCCCCTATCCCTCTCACTAACCTTGGTATTGTCCTGTTCCGTCCTAGTCCGCCTCGTTCGTCTCCGTCTGTGCTTCCTTCTCCTCTTGAATCAGCCCTCAGTGCTTCCGTCTCTACTCCTGTCACTGACTACTACCGCACGTACCATCCTGTTCTCTCACATATTCTCGCCTTCTTTTACGGACCCTCCTGCCTTTCGTTCCTCTGTCTCTGCTCTTACTGCTGCTTTCACTGACTTCGCCGCTACTCGCCGCCTTTACTACACCACCAGTCTTGAGGCTGCTCCTCCTACCAGACCTCTGGCCGTCGGGGGTGAGTCTGCCCTTGGCTGTGACGCCCTAGAGGACAGGCAGTTTGAGCTAGAGTTCCTGGCAGCTGCTTCCCCTCACCTCTGTGCCATGCTGCTCGCTCCTGAGGGAGACCCCGACGCCCTTGACATACCGACTCCTCGCACTTACGCTGAGGCAGTGTCAGGGCCTTGGGCCTCTCAGTGGAGAGTTGCCATGGACGCAGAGATGGCCTCCTACAGATCCACAGGCACCTATGTCGACGAGGTTCCCCCCCCTGGGGCGAACGTAGTCGATGGCATGTGGATCTACAGGGTGAAGCGGCCACCGGGATCTCCTCCGGTCTTCAAGGCGCGCTATGTGGCTAGAGGTTTCAGTCAGCGAGAGGGAGTTGACTTCTTTCAGACCTTCGCGCCTACCCCGAAGATGACCACTCTTCGGGTGTTACTGCACGTAGCAACAAAGAGAGACCACGAGCTACACTCTCTCGACTTCTCCACTACCTTCCTTCAGGGTAGCCTACACGAGGAGGTCTGGTTGCGTCATCCCTCTGCCTTCACTGGCACTTTCCCTCCTGGGACCCAGTGGAGGCTGAGGCGACCGGTCTACGGTCTTCGTCAGGCTCCTCGTGAGTGGCAGGGTACCCTTCGTTCTACCGACCCGTCGCTATTTGTTCGTTGTGGCTCCATACCGTTCTTTGTACTGGTCTACGTCGACGACCTGGTTTTTGCCACTGCTGACAGGGTTGCTTTGGCTGACGTGAAGCGCGAACTGCAGAAGAGACACACGTGCACTGACCTTGGTGAGCTGCGCCACTACCTTGGCCTCCATATCACCAAGGACAGAGCCGCTCGAACCATTACACTCTCACAGTCACACATGGTGCAGCAGGTTCTTCAGCGGTTCGAGCTTCAGCACTTCACTGTACAGCACACACCTCTTGCTGTTGACCACAGACTCACTGGTCCCTTTCCTGACAAGCCGTTTGAGCCTAGTGGTCCCTACGCAGAGCTTGTGGGCTGCCTCATGTACCTGATCACTTGTACTCGCCCGGACCTCGCATACCCTCTCAGCATCCTTGCTCGCTTTATTTTGCCAGGGAGACACCGTCCTATTCACTGGACAGCTGTTGTGAGGGTGGCGAAGTACCTAGCGACGACATCAGGCATGGGGCTGGTACTTGGAGGGAGAGAGTTGGTCGTTCTTACTGGTCATTGTGACTCTTCCTACGTTGACGACGCCGAGGCTCACAGGTCTACATAGGGGTACTGTTTCAGCCTGGGCTCTGGAGCTGTTTCGTGGAGGTCCACGCGTTCCTCCTCGATCTTGACCTCTACCGCTGAGGCTGAGATCTACGCTGGAGCCATGGCTGCACAGGAGCTGCGTTGGTTGACCTTCTTGCTCACAGACCTTGGTGAGCGGCCGAGCTCTGCAACGACGTTGTTTATTGACAACAAGGCGGCGATTCTCCTCTATCCAGAGCCTCGACTGGAGATCAGAGTAAAGCACATCAACATCACATACTTTCTTCTGCGAGAGTTACAGAGGCGTGGACAGGCTCGCTTGGACTTTGTGGAGTCCGAGGCCAACACTGCAGACATCTTCACCAAGGCCCTTCCGCCTTGTGACCACCAGAGGTGTTGTGTGCAGTTAGGTCTCGTTGACACATGTTCTCACCTTGCGTAGTCTTTGCTTGTTTTGTTGTACACTTTTCTTGTACCTCTGTGAACTTATGAACTGGCCTTGTGGTCTTTTTGCTTGTGCTCGGACTGTGTGGTGACGTTATGATCCACCCTGAGCTTTGTTTCTTTGTGACTGGTCTTGTGACCGTACACTTTTGGTTTTGCTTGACACCCCTCACTTAGGCTATGGGGGTGTGTCAAATGTTGTAGCCTGTAGTGAGGTTTGTCTTAGGGGGTACAAATGTTTCTTAGAGTTAGGCATATGTACCCCAACCCACACGAATACAATCATCATTCAGTTCTTGGCAAGTACCACTAGGCTAAGATGTTGTTAAACATCCGTCACTTCGAGAACTTATAACGAACTCATTACTCAACTAAACGCAAATCCGCTCGGTAGGATTGTGTGCCGTAGGCTTGGCTACCATCTTCATTTTTAATCACTTCAATAGATGGTCTAGAGAGTGAGAACCAATTGAAAACGTCCAACACCTGCACGACTAGAATGGTGGAGGAAGTACAAATCTTAAGGAATAGGAAGTTGGAGTTGGTGACTCCAAGAGAACCATGAGAGGGAAGGGGTTCTCCAAGAGCTAGGGAAGGATGGTAGGAACCTTCCTAGCAGCAAGGATGCAACCCTCATCATGAGGTCCTTGAGGAATCACATGCAAAATCCAATCTAGTTGGATTTTTTTTTTCTTAAATGTTGCAACATTTGCAACCCATCCTAAAACTTCTAGCCACCCTAATCTAAAATTCAAAGTTGCCTTCCTAACCACCAAACCAAAGATCCCTTTATAGTCATGTCCCAATAATCGCCCAATGTAGATAATATCTCAAAATGAGATAGAATTCCCAAATGGGCGATCTTGGTCGGAATATGGCGATCTTGGTATCGTTGGAAAGCTCTGGATTTCTCCTGCATGATCAAGCATGTAGACTTGGAGAAAAACACAGAGATGATAATATCCAACAGCCATGCACAATGACATATGCTCATGCAAACAATGCACGCATGAATAGCACGAGCACTCGGCAGGACGTTAGGATGACATGCACTCAGAATGACGTGCATCCAACAAACTCCCCCTCAGACTAACGGACTGCATGCACACACACTCACAAGCATGCAAACACTCATGCACTCGTGACACCGCTGCCCACACTAGTGCAATGCCATGCCACACATCTTTGCACACTTCCAATGTGCAAGCTCGGGAAGTCTCTTGGTGAGAAAATCTGCCGCCTGCTTGCTAGCCTTCACATAGTGAAGTTCAACAATCCCCTCCTTCACCATCTGCCTCACCCAGTGCCACTTAATCTTCATGTGCTTGTTCAGCCCATTCAGATTATGATTATTGGCCATGCGATAGCAGCCTCGCTGTCGGAGAAAAGTGGTGTAGGTCCCTCATGTTCAGCTTCCATGCCATCCAGCAGCTTCCTCACATGCACGATCTCCTTGATGGCAAGGTACATCGCCATGTACTCTGCCTCTCCGGAAGACTGAGCAATCTCACTCTGCTTCTTGGACCTCCAGCTCACTGGTCCACCTCCGACCATGCACACAAAGCCGCCAAATAATGATTGATCCTCCCTCTCTGAAGCCCATGTAGCATCGGTGAAGCACGACAGCTTCAAGGTTCCAGGCGTGACCCCATCTGCTCCAATCTGTTTCAGCTGGCCGCCAGCTGAAAACTGAACACCAGCAGATGCCGTTGATTCAAGGTAGCGCATCAAGCGCTTTGCCACCTCCAACTGCTCCTCAGTGGGCCGCTGCACAACTCTGGCCAGCTGCTTCACTCCGAATGAAGCATCAGGTCGGGTATGCGCAGCTGCATACATCACACTCCCAATGAGTGACTGCAACTGATTCTGTTGCTCATCCTCAAGTACATCATCCTTCTCAGCTGCCTTCTTCAGTTTGAAGCCCGCAGGGAACGGTGTCATCACAGTGCGACCCCCAGTCACACCATAGCGCTCCATGACACCAGAGATGTAGTGTGACTGATGCATCTTCAGCCACCTCCTCTCAACATCCCTCTCAATCTGCAGCCCTACGTAGTAGTGGACATCCCCCAGCATCTTGCACTTGAAGTTGTCCATCAGCAGCTTCTGTTTCCTCCCAATCTCCTCCATGGAAGGTGAGAACAGCAGTATGTCGTCGACATACACCAGCAGCAAGAGCAACTGCTCCCCCTCTCCAAGCAGAAACAAGCTGTGATCCGCTTCAGACGTCTTAAAGCCTCCACCCAGCAGCACCTCTTCCAGCTTCTCGTACCAGTACCTCGGTGCTTGCTTAAGGCCATAGATAGCCTTCTTGAGCTTGCACACCCGGCTGGTCCCATCCTCATAGCCGTCGGGCTGCGCCATGTAGATATCCTCCAGCAGTATTCCAAAGAGAATTGCAGTGGTGGTATCCATCTGCTGATGGAAAGCGCGCGAATCTGGAGAGCGTAACAAGAGATTAAGTCTGCCGACTTCGGCGAACCATTGCGTGCAGCTCACGTAACCTAAAAATATGAGCAGGTACGCGTTGGAAAGCCGAAGTCGGCAGACTTAATCTCTTGTTACGCTCTCCAGATTCGCGCGCTTTCCATCAGTGGTATCAGAGCTGGTTAGGCCTGCGACATTCCCTCTTTTCATCATAATTCGAATTGGTTTAAGGACCTCTAGATCTAGGGTTGGTCATGGCCCAGAAATTAGATGGCCCTCCTAGGTTCACCGGCTCGGATTTTTCGCTATGGCGGTTCCAGTTTACGCTTTGGCTAGGTATCAAAGACCTAGAAGGCGTTTTGGAGGGATCAGAGCAAAGACCTAGAGCTGATGAAGCAGAGGCATCTGCTGGAAGCAGGGGAGCAGAGGTTGGGGGAGCTTCTAGCTCATCTATAAGTGAGGGAAGTGGAGGTGGATCAGCAGCACCACGAACCGAAAGGCAACGGCTTAGTTCGGAGGAGCTACTTAAGGCACAGGAAGCATGGGACCGCAAGGACAAGCAAGCGTTCCAGTACCTGTGTTGGGCTTTGGAAGGCCAACTAGAGCTCCTAAAGATGCTGATTGACCTGAAGGGGAAGCAAGGAGCAGCTGCCCAAGCATGGAAGAGAGTTCAAGATCGGCACTTGCAAAAAGGGCTGCTAAGCATACTCACCTGGAGGAAGCGGTTCTACACCATGGAACGCAACTATAGCGATGGGGAGACCATGGTGCAGTATCTCCAGAGGGTGGATGAGTATGACAGCCTTAGAGGAGTTGAACTACACTGTAGATGAGAAGGAGATCATCTACACCGCACTCCAGGGGCTGGACCAAGAGGCGAACGAGGCCCTACTGCAGTACCTTCACCTTGAGCAGCAGAAATGGACCAAGGCCTGGATATGGGAGGTGTTGGTCTCTGATGAGGCTCGCAAAAGGGATGCTGGTAGAGGAGTTGAAGGGGGAATGGGGGCAGGTGATAGGGCTGCCTCCAAGAAATACCAGCAGCGGCAAGGAGGTGGGGGGAAGAAGAAGGAGCTCGACAAGTGCCTCGTCCCTGGATGCAACCGGAAGCACTCGTGGAAGGAGTGTTGGAGCCGGCCAGATGGGTGGAAGCCTCAAGGCTACCCAGGAGAGGCTCCACCTATCACTAGGCCTGAGTGGGTGGAGAAAAGGGTGAAGAATGGAGCCTGGACCAAGAAGGGCAGTAAAGGAAAAGCGGCGGCAGCAGCGGCAAATGATGGTGGGAAGGGAAAGGATGAGTCTTCGGATGACGGTTTCTCCTTCCTTACCTTGGAGAAGGAGGCGGTGCTTGCTGGTCGTGTGATGGCTGACCCCGATCACCTCGTTCTAGACTCAGGTGCCACTTGTGGAATGGTACCACGGCGTGACCTCTTCACTACATATCACTCCCTCCCACCTAACTAAAGAAATGTGAGCGTGGGTAGCGGAGATACGCTGCAAGCAATCGGCATCGGCACCATCACCGTCAAGGGGAAGGAGGGGGAGGTGTTCAATGTGAAGGGTGTGCTTCATGTTCCTGGATTGGCAGCCAACCTACTCTCAAGCTCTCAGCTTGCTATACAAGGTTACATATGCACTTTCACTTTGGGAGGGTGCACGGTTCGCAAGGGTGGAGCTGTGGTGATGGAGGCCAAGTTAGAGAAGGGTTTATACCTTGTTCCAGTGTGTGTGCCTCACATGGAGAAGGCACATGGAGTTGAAGTTGAGGACGCCGCTTGCAGCACCCGTTGGAAGGATGTGGAGCAGGTGACGGCAGATTTGCTGCACCTACGCATGGGGCACGCGGGAAAGCAACAGCTTGTGGAGTGTGTGAAGAAGGGGGAGCTGAAGGGTGTGGAGATAAATGAGAGTGGTGGGCAGCCCAGCAAGTGCCCTGATTGCACGACCGGGAAGCTGCCAAGGACCTCTTTCCCTACCTCCACCACTAGAGCCTCCGCACCTCTTGAGTTGGTGCACACGGATGTGTGTGGCCCCATGCAAACACCGGATAGGGAGAAGGGCAGCAAATACTTCATCACCTTCTTGGATGACTTCAGCCGCCTAAGTTGGGTTACCTTGGTGAAAACCAAGGATGAGGTGGCCAAGGTCTTCAAGCGTTGGATACGCTATGCGGAGAGGGAAGCCGGGGCCAAGGTGAAAATACTACGGTCTGATCGGGGTGGGGAGTACATGGGGAAGGATCTGGAGTCTTTCCTTGAAGACAAGGGAATCACCCACCAGCTTTCAGTTGCCTACACGCCGCAGCAAAATGGGGCAGCAGAGCGGCTTAACCGGACCCTCATGGAACTTGCTCGAGCCATGCTTGCTCATGCACAGCTGGACCATACTTGGTGGGGGGCAGCAGTGCAATATGCCAACTGGGTTAAGAACCGGATGGGCAGCAAGGGGCTAGGGGGCAAGAGCCCATACTTCATGTGGACCAGGAAGGTGCCTAGTGTGTCCATGGCACGAGTGTGGGGGTGCATGGCGCAGTACAAAGTGCCCGACCAGCAACGGAGGAAGCTGGATCCCAAGGCACAATGGGGCATTTTCCTTGGGGTGTCAGAGAGGAGCAAGGCATGGGTGTTGTGGAGTGTGGCAGATCAGCGGGTGGTGGAAAGCCGGGACGTGGTTTTCCACGAGGGGCTGAGCTACAAGGGGTGGAAGGAGCATGGCACTAGTACAGTTGGGAGCTCCCTCCAAGATCCCTACACCTCTTCCATTTTTGAGGGGACATGGGAGGACCCTGGAGAGGAGGTAGAGGAGCAGCAGGAGGAACACAAGGCAGCTGCACCTCACCATGAGGATTCCCCAACTGCTGGTTCCACCCCTGACCCTAACAAACCAGCCCATGACCCGCAGCAGCCTCAAGAGCAGCAGCAGCAGCAGCAGCAGCCCCCGCAGCAACATACACCGCCTTTTCCTGTGGGAAGGTGGCAGCAACTATTGCAGCAGCAGCTGTCCAAGTCACCACGGTCCCCCATGTAGTGAGTAACTTGGAAGGAGAAGCTGCAAAGTTTGGAGCAGGGGGAGGCATCACCTCTGCGCCGCACCACACGCATCTCCCGGCCACCTGAAAGGTTCACACCAAGTGCACAGTATGCTTGCATGCATGATCATGAGGTGCATGATTTGGAGGAGTGCATGCTTGTGGATGCTGAGGGGGGTGAGCTTGGGCTTGATTTCTGTCTCATGGGTCAGGTGCATGAGCCTAAGTCGGTCAAGGAGGCCTTGTCCCGTCCTGAGTGGGTCGAGTCCATGCGTGAGGAGCTTGAGTCTCATAGGGTGAACGAGTCCTTTGAGCTGGTTGATCCAGCTTGTGTGCCACCTGGAATGGAGGTCTTGAGGTGTCAGTGGGTGTGGAAGTATAAGCACATGGCTGATGGGAGTATTGAGAGGCCTAAGTCCAGGTTGGTGGCCATGGGGAACACTCAAACACGAGGTGTTCACTATGACCAGGTATATACCCCGGTGGGTAAACCTACTACCCTGAGAGGTTCCCTTGGGATGGCAGCATCTTCGGGGTTTCACATCCATCATATGGATGTGACCTTTGCCTATCTTCATTGGGTCTTAAAGGAGGAGTTTTACATGAGGCAGCCCCCTGGTTTTGATGATGGGTCTAGCAGGGTTTGCTGACTCAGAAAATTAATCTATGGGCTGAAGCAAGCTCCGAGGCAGTGGTTCCTCAAGTTTGATGAGGCTTTGATGGATTTTGGTTTTGAGAGGTCGGAGTGTGATCCCGCCTTGTACTACTTGGTGAGGCGTAAGGGCAGGCTGTCCCTCTACCCCTATGTGGATGACATTCTGCTCATGTCTTCGAGCATGGTCTTGCTGGACGAGGTGAAGGGTCTCTTGTCCTCTCGTTTCCGCATGAAGGACCTGGGGGAGGCTAAATACTATTTGGGGGTGCAGATTGAGCGTGATGAGAGTGGCATCTTGATTCATCAAGAGAGGTACATTCTCAATATGCTCGATTCCTTTGGCCTTTCTGAGGCTAACCCCGTGCGTACCCCTCTCCCTACAGGGTTCGATGTGCATGCACATGCTGAGGAGCCCTTGCTGAGAGATGAGCTGGTTCAGCTCTATCAAAGCATTGTGGGGTCCCTCATGTATGCTAGCACGACCACACAGCCCCAGATTGCCTATACAGTGTCACAGCTGTCTAAGGTGGTGTTCTATCCCAAGGCATTTCACCTGCAGGCTGCTAAGAGAGTGTTGAAGTACCTGAAAGGTTGTGTGAGGTCAGGTATCTTCTACCTCGCGCGCACTGAGCCTAAGGTCAAGTTGGTGGGCTTTAGTGGTGCTGATTATGCTAGAGATTCAGCTGATCGCAAGAGTCACACCGGCTATGTCTATTGCCTCAATGGTGCAGCCATCTCTTGGCAAAGCAAGAGGCAGCCGGTGGTTGCATTGTCCACCACTGAGAGTGAGTACATCAGTCTGTGTCAGTGCATTCAGGAGGGTGTGTGGCTGAAGCGTTTGTTTGGGGAGTTTGGGCATGAGTTTGCTGGTGGTGTGCCTGTGTTTGTGGACAACCAGTCTGCCATTGCCCTTGCACAGAATGCATGCTTGCATGGCCGCACCAAGCACATGCAGGTTCGGTGGCATTTCATCAGGGAGATGGTGGCAAGCGGCGAGGTGATCCTCCGATGGTGCCCAACCAACCGTCAAGCAGCAGACATACTCACCAAACCCCTTTCCTTTGAGAGGCATGGTGTGTGCATGTCCTTGATGGGGATGCAGCCCCATGTTGGCATGGTGCCTGAGCAGGATGTGGGAGGGCTGGTGCTTCTCTGCCTTGACGACATCATGCTGTGGATGGCGCCCTTCCACGGGCAAGGGGGAGTGGAGTGAAGGATTTTGCCCAGTGGTGTTCAGCCACCTCCAGCACGAGCAAGGGGGAGTGTTGATTGTGTAGGTGGTTGTGGTATTTTGCTCTAGCTGGTTGTGGGCTAAGGGCTTGGGCAAAATATGATTGCTAGACTTGTTGCGGGCTGGATTTGATCTCGCACCCAACAAGCACCAACAAACCTTTGCTACCCACTACAACACCTTTGGTGTTGCTAGTTTGGCATTTTCGGTTTTTGGGGATTGTTGTAGGGCGAGGGTTGGGTTGGTAGGGTTTGACAAACTCGTCACTTTTCAGATCTGAACTCTTGCTTAAGCCATTCCTAGATCTAATCCATGGCTGCCAAGTAATTCCGCCAGGATACCCCGTCGCACTTAAATCGCGATAGCGATCGGCCTAGATCTTGGTTGAAGGCGTGCTTTATCATTCTGAAAATTAGAGAGTAAGTCCTTTCCAACGCGTACCTGCTCATATTTTTAGGTTACGTGAGCTGCACGCAATGGTTCGCCGAAGTCGGCAGACTTAATCTCTTGTTACGCTCTCCAGATTCGCGCGCTTTCCATCATCTGCTTCACGTGCCATCCCCTCACAGCGGCGCCAGCCAGCACAGTCCTCAAAGTCAGTGGCTTAACAACGGGAGGAAAGATCTTCTTGAAGTCGACATTCTCTTTCGGTTGAAACCCCTTGGCGACCAAGCGGCTCTTGAACCGCTCCAGCGCACCATCAGCTCCACTCTTCACCTTGAAGACCCACTTGCTGCTGATCGGCCGTCGCCCCTCGGGTAACTCAACAAGCTCCCAAGTCCCATTCTCAATGAGACTGTTGAACTCCGCATCCATGGCAGCCTTCCACTCCTCCTTCTGGGGTCCACTCAGTGCCTCCTCCACTGTGGCTAGTTCTCTAGGCAAGGGTGAGAAGAAACAGAAGGCCATCTCCTCATCCTCTCCCTCATCCGCCTGAACCGCCATGGCACCTTGCTTGGGTCCTCCCAAACGGCTATACTTCAGCCTTGAAGGTGGCGCTGCCACTCTCTTCTCGCGGGTTGCAGTCTGCTGCCCATGTGGTGAAGCTCCTTTTTGCACACTCCTCTTGGTGACCTTGGCGGTTGCAGCAGGCTCGGGCTGAGATGGTGAGTCCACACGTGCCGACTCATCCTCCAACCCCTCCTCCGCAGCAGGACCAGAAACTTGCTGCTCACCACCGCCACTGTGGTCACTGGTCAGCTCTAACCTTGGGAGATCCTCAAGGTGCAGCTGAACCTCCTCCATTGCAGAACGCTCAATCTCCTGCAGACACAAGCCAATCTGCACCTGCTGCTCCTGCTGCCAGTCCTTGTACATGACGTCCTCCACAAACTTGACGTCACGGCTGAAGGCTAGATTATTAATACTACAAGCATAGCGGCTAAGTATGCAGAGGAGTTAGGGAAGCGGTTCAACATCTCACCCGCACCACTCTCCACTCCTTATCGAACTCCCGGACCGAATCACAAACCTGACAACAAAGCCCTATCCCCCGCTGGGATTCAGACTTATCAGCAGCAGCTGGGATGCCTGCTCTTCGCCTCTGTCACATGCAGGCCCGACCTTTCCTACATCGCAAGTCAGCTGGCTCAGTATTCCCGCAAACCAACGGCTGAGAATCTTCTGGACCTGCAGCGCGCCCTACAGTTCTTCATTTCATCGCCCAAGATTGGACTGTGCTACTCAATAGTACCAACCCCGTCATTTAACCTCATCGGCTACGTGGACGCCGATCATGCAGCAGACCCCGACAATCGACGGTCCAGGACTGGCTTCCTGTTCCGACTCGAACCGACGGGACCAATCTCGTAGAACTCGCAGAAACAAGAGCTGGTTGCCATGTCATCGGCTGAAGCGGAATTCATCGCAGCAACGGCAGCAGTTCGCGAAGGCCTCTACTTGCAGGAACTTCTGCAGGAGGCGAAAATTCCAGTTTCGCCCACCTTCCGCCTTCACTTCGACAACCACAGCGCGATCCGCATCGCGAACAAACCTGGTTTCGTCAACCGCACCAAACACATTGCGCTGCGGTACTTCTTCGTCAAGGACGAAGTGGACAAAGGCAAGGTTGACTTGACCTATTGCCCGACCGGTGACATGGCAGCGGACTTCCTCACGAAGCGACTGCCACGCCAGCAATTCCAGCACTGCTCTGAACTCAGCAGAGTAGTCAAGCAGGTCAAGTCGAGCTACGGCCAGGAGTGAAGGGGGGTGTTACGAATAGTAATGAATGAAACATTACTGTGCACTCCTAACCGCAGCTAAGGAAGCACGCAGTATCGAGAATGAATGCGAGGAGTCAGAATTGGCTCGAAGCGACACAGACGGTTGGAATGAATCAGGACCGTCGGAGCAAACGGCATCGGGCAACTACAGGCACGAGGGAATTTGGCGCGAACATTTTCGTAACTGCTCGCACCGCACGGTTGGTTTGAATTCGAATAAGGGAATGTACCCCTTAGAGTACATGGCTAGCTAGGACGTTTCAAAATCCCCTGTACTACTATTTATATCCTTGTATTTGCATGTTTTAATCATCTCAAGCATTTTACATTCACTCTGCTATTGAGGTCAAGGGCCCACCACTACCAACCACTCTAGCAAACCTTTCTGAGGAGATCCTAGGGCAGATCCCCTTCTGATCGTAACATCGAGAACAGCAGGCCGCCATTGCCGCAGTGCCACAGCATAAGTGTCAAATGTTGTAGCCTTTAGTGATGCGTGTCATATAGGATACAGTAGTTAGGGCAGGATTGACACTATCATACTAAATAGTCTGATTAGTCTAACGAATCAGACCATCCAGCTTGTGAAAAATGTATTTCCAGAGTAGTCAAATTTTCATCACAGAGAGCCTCAGACTTATTGTTTTATGGCCACTGATTCAGTGTAATAGGCCTCAGTGTTAGTCGTTTTTGGAGTCTGTCTCTACATAGTATACGTTCTATGGGCCCTGAATGCGAGTCTATCGAGACGAAACTTCGTGGAAATTTCTTCCCGATACACCCACCTGTACATGTGCCTGCAAGTGAGCACGTGCAATGCACCAGCCAGGATACGTTAGTACACTTGTTGGTCACCAATATCCCGAGGTTCATTTGCTTCGGCTAACCGAAGCGACATATTTAACTAGTCGAAGAAGTCGTTTTTAGCGGATTGCACAACGGATTCGCGAATCGCACAGCGAATCAATGCAAGAGGACATATCGCCACCCGTGAAATGGTGAATTCGCGATTCTGTTCCCCACGCCAAAACGCGTAAACTTAATTTTTGACTCAATGCAAAGGGTGGCTGTTGCTGCGCACAAGGTGTAGATAGGTAGAAATTTCGTGCGCCACTTGCATGTTTTTGCGCCCCAAGGTGATGCACCTGCTGCTACAGTTCAGCTCGCTGCGTGTACTGCTGTCCACCCCATTTGGCACGTTCATTACACTTCGTACAACCAACTCTTGCTCGCGAATGAAGACACCGTTTTTACCGGGCAGAATCTGCTGGGAGTGCGCTTGCTTAGCTGAGTTATGCGGCACAACAGTACAAGAAATTGGGCAACAGTGTTGCATAAGGTTGATGTCTGACGTCGACCCGGCCAACCCCGAATGGTCAGACTTCCTGACTTTCGAACACTGACCAATCATAGTGTCTCGTTTCTGGCCGAAGTGCCTTAAGAGTTAGTTTTTTTTATTTTTATATATATATATATCTTTTTTTCGGGGGGTACATTCAGGGTGCCTAAATTTGAAACGTCAGCCCTGGGTTAGGGTTAGGTTTATGTACCCCAACCCACAATAGTAAACATCATCTTTCGGTTTCTTACATGGTATCACCTAGGTTAGGATCCTGTGGGATCCCGTTCCTCACCCTAACGTTCGTAGTGTTAGAATCTAGAAATGATGAATTAGGTCAAAGGAGGGGTACAAGAAGAATGTCGAGAAGATTTCTGTACCCCCTAGTGCTACCCCCATACAGCCTACATCAATATAAACATATAAGTTTTGACACACCCCCATAGGCGAAATGGGGGATAGCCAGAGCAAGCAATGGTCACAAGACCAGTCAAGAGAAGAAGCAAAGCTCAGGGTGGATCACAAAGTCACCACACAGTCCGAGCACAAGCAAATGGTCACAAGACCAGTTCACATGCAGAGTTATAAAGAGCACATGCAGTATAGTGATCACAACCTAGCAAGAGTAAGCATGCAAGCATAAATATACACATATATTTATATATATATATGGATCACTGTACAAGGAAAGGTCAAGCAATAAGCAAGTGAGGCAGACTAGGCACAAGGCCTAGAGCAGTGCAAAAACGCTAATGATCACCAGACACAAGTACCTTGGTGAAAATATCAGCAGTGTTGGCCCGTGTGGCCACGTAAGCAAGACGAAGCTGACCACGCTGCTGCAACTCTCGTGCGAGGAAGTAACGCAGAGCGATATGCTTCGTTCTGTGCTCCAGTCTGTGCTCCTGACACAAGGCAATCATGGCCTTGTTGTCGACGTACAGAACCGGAGGAGAACGAGGCCGCTCTCCCAAGTCGGTAAGCAGGTAGGTCAGCCAGCGTAACTCCTGTGCAGCCATGGCCCCCGCGTAGATCTCAGCCTCACAACTGGAGCTGAGAACGGAAGACAAGCGGGTGGACCTCCATCAGACACAGCCAGTGCCGAGACAGGAAGTGTAACCCTGTCACGACCGTTGACTCGCCTGGTCGTCTGCCCAAGAAGCATCTGAGTGTCCAGTAAGTACAACTGGACCCCGTCCTCCAAGCACAAGGCCTATGCCTGGTGTACTACACTAGTAACGCAGTACCCTCTGCACAGCTGTCCAGTGCTCCTTTCGGTGTCTCCCGGGAGCAACGAAGCGAGCAAGGATGCTAAGAGGGTACGCGAGGTCAGGTCGTGTGCACGTCATCAGGTACATGAGGCAGCCTACAAGCTCTGGATACTTACCACTCGGCTCTACAGACTCGTCCGAAGGTGGAGCTGAGAGCGAGTGGTTTGTAGGCAGGGGAGTGGCCTGTGGCAAGGAACTCTGAAAGCCGAAGCGCTGAAGGACCTGCTGCACCATGTGTAACTGAGTCATAGTGATGGTGTGCCGTGCTCTGTCCCGGGTGATCTGCAAGCCAAGATAGCTACGCAGCTCACCCAGGTCAGTGCAAGTGTGTCTCTTCTGCAGCTCCGCCTTCACAAGGGCCAGTGCCTCAGTGTCAGCAGTAGCAAAAACCAAGTCGTTGACGTACACGAGGATGTAGAACGGCAGCAGCGAAGGGTCAGTGCGCAAAAACAGCGATGGGTCAGCAGTGGAAGGAGCAAACCCAAGAGCCGCAAGTGTAGTCCTCAGTGTGTCATGCCATTCGTGGGGCGCCTGGTGGAGACCGTAGACTGGCCGCCGGAGGCTCCACTGGGTACCCTCAGGAAACGACCCAGTGAAGCCAGGTGGGCGGCGTAGCGACTAGATCTCCTCGTGTAGTGCAAGAAAGTTGTGCTGAAGTCAAGCGAGTGGAGCTCGTAGTCACGCTGTGCTGCAACGTGCAGTAACACCCGAAGAGTGGTCATCTTCAAAGTGGGGGATAAGGTCTGGAAGAAGTCGACCCCCTATCGCTGTCTGAAGCCTCGTGCAACGTAACACGCCTTGAAGACAGGCGGAGAACCCGACGGCCGCTTCACCCTGAAAATCCACATGCCATCGACTATGTTCGCCCCAAGTGGGGGGAACTGCGTCGACCTAAGTGCCAGTGGACTTCCAAGATGTCATCTCTGCGTCCATGGCTGTCTGCCACTGAGAGGAGAAAGGACATGTGATCGCCTCTGCGTAAGAGCGCACGGTCGGGATGTCTAGTGCATCCGGGTCTCCCTCAGGGGCAAGTAGCATGGCAGCGAGATGAGGTACAGCAGCCGCAAGACAGTCGAGCTCAAACCGCCTATCCTCAAGGACGTCCGTTCCAAGGGCACTCTCACCTCCGACGGACAGAGGGCAGTCAGACTCAGACTCAGTGACAAGACTCGCGACGTAGTCGAGACGACATGCAACAGCAAAGTCAATAAGCTCTGTGACTAAGGCAGACGCAGCAGCAGACTCAAAAGTATGGTCAGTGACAAGTGTAGCTAGAACACGCGTGGCAGTAGGACTTGTAGCATCAGCAAGGTCAGACTCAGGGTCAGAAACGTCAGGCGGAGAGGACGCTGGAGGAGACGGCAGAACAGGACGCTGTTCAACAGAGGAAGGATAAAGTGTCATAGTGTGAGTGCTGGGGACTAGTGGAGAACGAGGACGAGGAACACGAAGAGCACGACGAACATTGCAAACAGGCGAGGTAGGACGAGACACATGCTCACGACGCTCTATCAGGGGGTCTGGTTGCGCAGTATAAGGAGACGGAGTAGGTAGTGGGGAGTCCGGCGGTAACTACGTCTGAGACCGGTCAGGCGGTGGACGCAGTAAGGGAGGAGTAAGGCCAGTGGAAGACGGAAGACTAAGAACCTGGCGAAGCGCCGAGCCAGGTGGTGGTAGTGATGACTGCGACTGCGGCAGGAAGAACGGTCGTCTGTGTACAACACCCTCGGTACATCCAGCTCCAGTACCTCCACTACCTCCAGCTCCAGTACCTCCAGCACCTCCAGCTACAGTACCGTCGGTACCTCCAGTACCTCCAGTGCCCCCAGCTCCGGTGTCTCCAGTACCGACTGCTCCAGTAGCTCCAGCACCAGGACGTACAGCACCGATCGTACCTCCAGCACCAGCACCTCTAGTACCTCCAGTGCCAGTACCTCTTGTCTCGGCTCCTCGTGCACCTCCAGCACCTCCAGCTCCAGCACCTCCAGTACCGGTACCACCAGTAGCGTCAGTCGCAGGAGCTCCAGCACCAGCACCTCCAGTGTCGCCACCAGCACAGAACCTCCGAGTAACCCACTCTCAAAGCTACTGTGGCGAGAGAGCCTTGGGTCGACGAGTCAGCTGCTGCTGGCCACCCCCAGAACCTCCGGCAGAAGCACCGTGGACTCCACCACCACCAAAACGCTCAGTGCCCCTAGAACCAGCACCTCCAGACTCAGCACCCCCAGAACCAACACCACCAGAGACACCACCCGCACCGTCCGCAACCTTTACTATGACCACCACCCCCAGCAGCACTTGAGTCAACAGCAGCAGGCTGCAGAGGCGGCGAAGACGGCCGAGGTGGAAAACCAGGAGGGGTCTCCAAGCGCGGGGAGCGGCGAGTGGTC
Organism: Closterium sp. Yama58-4; assembly: GCA_947470075.1. NCBI lineage: Eukaryota > Viridiplantae > Streptophyta > Zygnematophyceae > Desmidiales > Closteriaceae > Closterium > Closterium sp. Yama58-4. The sequence continues at coordinate 46,197 of CANIUD010000106.1, forward strand.
GCTGTGTCGTCAGCAGCAACGTAACCCCCCTCAGCTAGGCCAGAGGTGTCACAAGTGACCTCCAAAGGCTCAACCAAGGGGGGACAAGGGTAGTGCAGTGGGGGTAGAGACAGTAGAAGCAAACCGACTCGTCAAAGGTGACGTCCTGGGAGGACACGACGCGGCACGAGGCTGGGTGGTAAAACTGCCAGCCAGGCGCGTCGGTGGGAAAGCCAAGGAAGACGCAGGGAATGGTGCGAGAAGAAAGCTTGTCCGCAGAGGTATCGCGGACAAGGGCATGCGAACCCCAAACCCAACGCCGACGCATCGCTAGGGTATCAAGACACTAGGGACATCCGCCTTGCTCTGCAAGGGGAAGACCGTCATGTAACGCGTGTAGTAATCAACAACCAGCAGAAAGCAGCGCTCGCGGTCCGGACCACTGACGCGGTCTGGGCCCCACACGTCCATGTGGAGAGTCTGCAGAGGAGCAGTCGTCGGGGGAAACGAGGAGGAGTGAGGAGCGGCGCGCAGCCGCCCCTCGACGCAGGGAAGGCACGGTGGTGGAAGCGAGCGCGGGAGAGGGGGCAGGGACATGGGGAGGCCAGAGATAAGGAGACGTGAGTGCATGCTACGCCGACGCAGCAGGGAGGGGTGACCAAGACGGTGGTGCCAGAGGAGAGTCTGGTGTGTGAGAAGTCGACACGAGCAAGACGCTTCTAGCTGACTCGACGCAGACACCTGACCTGACGCAGCCACCTGTGCAGGCGCAGTAGTCAGTGTGTACAGGCCAGAGCCAGGCCGCCGTGTGAACGTGGCGAGGTAGCAGCCGGTCCGAGCACATGTACAGATTGCCACACACTCACCTCCAGGAGTAGTGGTAGTGACCATCTCGTCCTTGAGGAGGGGAGGTGGAGACCTGAGAGAGAGCCAGAAGGGACCGCCGCACACGGTAGAATAGTGGAGGCACGTGCAACAACTGGGCCCCCAGAGGGGTCTGCCAGAGAGACTGGGACAGGTGCAGTGAGTGGTGTGACTGTGGTGTTGTCTCGGAAGAAACATCGTGATGCGCTTGAGTCAAGTGTGATAGTGTGCAAGGCCTCAGCAGGAGTAGCACCTGGGACAGTAGACTCACTAGCACCTAGGGCAGCCACCTCTATACCAGGATCGAAAGGCACACACAAGTAACAGTCACCCTCAGCACTAGCAGAACCAGCATAAATAGCATACAGGGCAGCATTGATCTTATCGAAGTGTAGAGCATACACATCAACCCTTTTCTGGAGCAATCCTAACCAGTTGGGGATCGCCATGTCGTCACCGTACTCGGTGCACCAAGCATCCTTGAGACAGAAAAAGTAACGATACTCAGTGTGTGCGATCTTCCCGCAGGCGTCACCAGCCCGGGGACCCGTGCGCCTGACATACGGGCAACAAACACTACCCCCCGATGAGCCTTTGTTGGACAACCCACTCACGAAGCTGCTGGGGCGTGAGCGTTGCGTGCAGGCGTGGCTGGTGCTCCTGCTGCTGTCCACCTCCATAGTCGCCGCCTCCACGAGCCACACGCCCAGGCGTCGCCCCAGAGCCTCCTCCCTTAGCCCACCTCGACCGCCACCCAAGCCCCCTCCGCCTACCCCACCGCCTCCACCACCCCCGCCGCCTCCACCGCTGCCACCACCACCTCCACCCCCGCCTCCACCCCCGCCTCCACCCCTGCCACCACCACTGCCACCACCCCCAGCTGCGCCACTCCCACCACCCCTACCCCCCTTGCCCCTGCCACTGTGGCGCCTCCCACTAGGAGCAGACACAGCACCAACCTCCTTAGCACGGAGGAAGTCAACAGCAGCAGTAGCAGCAGGAGAGGCAACATAGGGCGCAAGGAGAGAGGGAGAACACCCCGCAAAGAAGGGAGTGCGAGGAGTGCCACGAGAAGCAGCGATAGCAACGGCACTAGTCTCAGCCTCGAGGAGATGCTTCTCTAGCAAATCGGTGAGATCGGTGGGGTCAAGGGCGAGGAACTGATCCCTAACGGCGCGGAGGGAGTCAGGGAGGCGAGTGACGAGGAAGTAAAGGTTGGTGTACATAGGGGGCGGGTTTGCAGTACAAAAAGCGGGCTTGAGAGCAGCGGGGTAGCGAGTGTCACTAGTGCGAAGGTGGGTGATGAGATCGGCAACGGTGTGGAAGTCTGACAGCTTGGGAAATAGGTACAGTAGCATGAGACGACCTAGAGCAGCAGTAGAGGGGGAGGAGTAGCGAGCGACGACATCATCATAGAGATCTTTGGCTGTCTTAAGTTGGCCAAAGTGGGTCCTTTCATCAAGCGGGAGATGGTTGCGGATGGCAAGGCGAGCGGTAGAATCATGGGCAAGCCATTGCGAACGAACTGCACGGTCAGTTGAGTCCGCTGGAGCGGATAAGGACCCGGATGTATGCTCGTACAGAGAGACACTATCCCTAGATTCACTCTGTAGATACAGCTGCAGATCTTCGAGCCAGGCATCAAACTTAATCGGGCGGTCCTCGGCATCGAAGGTGAGGACCGTAACAGTAGCCATAGTAGGTAGTAGCGGCGGTAGCAGGAGCAGTAGCAGCAGAAGCAGTAGGAGGAGCGATAGTAATGACCGATCGGTTTAGCAGGGCGGCGTGGCTCGGAAAGGGCGGCGCAGCTCGGGCAGGGCGGCGCGGCTTAGGCTACTTAGTGTAGGCCGCAGCAGTAGTGAACCAGCAGTTGCCGCAACGACAGGGCGCGTGCAGGCTGTGTGGGCGCGCGCAAGGCCGTGCATGGGCTATGCGGGCAGCGCGGAGGCCGTGCGCAGTCTGTGCGGGCGGCTCTGATACGATGTTAGAATCTAGGAATGGTGAATTAGGTCAAGGGAGGGGTACAAGAAGAATGTCGAGAAGATTTTTGTATCCCCTAGTGCTAACCCTCATCCAGCCTACATAAAGATAAACATATAAGTTTTGACACGTAGCGCCCTACCGTCAAGCCTGTCTTGTACCTAACGCCTGTAGCGCCCGTACCGTCGAGCCCGTCCCGTACCCTAACGTACGTAGCGCCCGTACCGTCGAGCCCGTCCCATACCCTAGCGCCCGTTGCGCCCATACCGTCCCCTAATGCCTGTAGCGCCAGTCTGTCTCGTACCCTAGTGCCTGTCGCGCCCGCCAGTCGCGTCGCTCCTACCGGTCGCGTCGCGCCCGTCCGTCCCGTCCAGTCGCGTCGAGCTGCCTGTCTCGTCCCGTCGCGTTGCGCTGCTCGTCCCGTTCCGTCGCGTCTCGCCTGCCCGCCCTGTCCCGTCGCGTCGCGCTGCCCGTCTCGTCCCGACGCTTCGCGCTGCCTGTCCCGTCTCGTCGGGTCGCTCCTGCCCGTCCCGTCGTGTCGCCTGTCCCATCGCGCCTCCTTGCCCGTCGCATCGCGCCCTCCTTGTCCCGCCGTGTCGCGCCCTACCCTACCATCCCGTCGCACCCTGCACGTCCCGTAGCGCCCTGAGCCTCACACTCTGCCTGTCACGCCCTACTCAGGCCCTCTAGGCGTTTAGGGTTTCAGCAGCGGCAGTTCCCACCTCTTTGCTACCGCTATGGTGACCCCTAGGGTCCCGCACTTTGGCGCCGAGGGTAGGCCGCTCGAGTTCTCTGTCTGGCTCCTGCGTGCGCAGCGTCTCCTAGAAAGTCAGGTTCAGGCTGACGAGTCTCTGTGGGCGCACGCTTCCGGTGACCTTCCTGCGCCCCCCAATCCTGCACCCTTAGGCGCTGACCCCACCACTGCAGACAGAGATCATTTGGCACGTCAACGTGCTGCCCTCACAGCCTGGAAGTCGCATGACGCTGCGGTCTGCATCGCCCTCAGCAGCCTCCTCCCTGAGTCTGAGGAGACCCACTTCACTGAGGTTCATACGGCTAGTGAGTTCCTGACTACGATCAAGGCCCGCTACGCTACGCCCACCATTGTCTCTCTTGGTCGCCTGTTCCTCCCGTTCCTGTTTCCTGACCTCGCCTCATTTGAGCGCTCTGCTGACTTGATCGCTCACCTGCGCTCACTGGACTCTAGCTACCGTGTTGCCTACACTGACGCACAGCTTACACTGCTCCCCCCCCCCCCCCTTGGCGATTACTATTTATTTCATCGCCACTAGCCTCCCTGACCGCCTTGCCTCGATTCTTGATGCGCTTCTTCTGAAGCACCCTAGCGAGCTCACTATCGGCGTCCTTGAGTCTGCCCTCAAGGACGTCGAGAGCAACCTCCGCTCCGTAGCCTCCGCCTCTGGTGCTGTGCCCCCTCCACTGTTTCACGGGTGCACTGTCCCTCAGCTGCCCACCTTTACTGCCTCCCTCGCCACTGCCGCTACTGACGTGACTGCAGCTGCTGTTACGACTTCTGCGCGGTCTAGGGATACGAGTGGCAGGAGGGGCAGCTAGGGTGCAGGAGGCGGCGGAGGCGGGTAGGTGGCATGGCGAGCGGTGGTGGTGGGAGTGCGGGAGTTGGAGGAGCGTCTCGTGCAGCGTCTAGTCACTCACCTGTTGTAGCTGGTGGAGGCGATTCTCGGGTTAGTCGGGCACCTGCGGGATTGCAAGCTGCAGGTGCTGGAGTGGCGGCTTGGTACCTGACTCAGCGACAGCAGCAGCAGCAGCCACTCCTCTCGCAGCAGCCACAGCAGCAGCAGGGGCAGCAGCAGGTTCTGAGGCAGGGGTCAGGGCCGCGTCACTGCTCGCTACACTAGTACGCTTCCATGCCCGGCTGTTCCCTCGGGTTTCCTAACGGACTTCCACGTCCCCTCGTTCTCTAGGAACTTGGTGGGTATGAGGCGGCTTGTGGGTAGTCACGTGGGTGTTTTGTTTGAGCCTTCTAGGGACTCTGCGACCTGTGTAGATGATGACACGTACGCACCCCTGGCCACCTTTCACGCTAAGCCGGGCTCCGGTCTCTACACACTTCACACTGGCCCCCGAGAGAGTCAGCTGCAGCAGCGGCACCAGCTGCCTCTGACCCCTTTCACTGCCCCCCATCAGGTCCCAGCGTCTCACCAGGTTGCCGCATCGCACTAGGTAGCTGTGTCTGGTCAGGTTCCAGCGTCTGGTCCGGTTGCTGCGTCTTGCTCGTGCCGGTCGCTTGCCCACCCCATCGTTCTGTGGCACCACCGGATGGGTCACTCGTCCATTCCTCGCGTGCGCACTATATCTAGTCAGGGTCTTGTCTTAGGCCTCCCGCTTGTCTTGCCGTTGCTGCCGCCTTCGCTTGCACCAACTTGTGGTCCCTGCGTCGAGGGTCGGCTGCACGCCACCCCTCACTCCTCCTCCCTTCGTCCGGCCACCGAGCCCTTCGAGACTCTCCACTTGGACGTCTGGGGCCCCGCCTCTCGCCCTGGCCCTGAGCGAGAGAGTTTCTTTCTGGTGGTCGTTGACGACTACTCTCGCTACACCACAGTGTTCCCCCTGGCAAAGAAGTCTGAGGTGACTTCTACGCTGATCTGGAGGTTACTTACCACTTCGGACACTCGTGGTCGTCGTGACAGCTGTCTTCACTCCGACCGCGAGGGTGAGTTTCGCTCCGGCGTTCTCGCTGGATTCTGTCGCGAGCAGGGCATCCGTCAGTCCTGGACGCTTCCAGAGTCCCCACATCATAATGGGGTTGCTAAGCGTCGCATAGGCTTGGTCATGGAGATCGCCCACACCTCCATGACTCACGCACGTGCCCCCCATTTTCTGTGGCCCTACGCGGTTCGGTACGCCGCTCACCAGCTGAACCTCTGGCCACGCGTCTCTCGGCCAGAGGCTTCACCGACCAGTCTTTGGACCGGGTCCCCTGGTGTTGCGTCGTGTTTTTTTGTCTGTGGCTGCTTGGCGCTTGTTCGCGATACCTCCGCGGACAAGATCTCGCCTCGCGCCATTCCTTGTGTCTTCCTTGGTTTCCCAGAGGACTCCTCTGACTTCACCTTTTACCACCCTCCCCTTCACCGGTTCTTTGACTCCCGTGACGTCCGTTTCGACGAGTCCGTCCCCTACTACGTCCGGTACCCCTGTCGAGGTCTCCCGGTTCCTCCTCCCCCTCTCTTCCTGACTGCCGCTCCCCCTCCTGCTCCTCCAGTACAGCCTCTCCCCCCTGGTCCAACCCCGTCATGTGTGTCACACGCTTCACTCCACCCCTCTCAGTAGCCCCTCAGGTGCAGTCCCCTTCTCCGCAGTCCTCCTCACAGGCAACGCAGCAGCCGTCAGCACTTCCTTCATAGCCAATTGCAGACCCGTGTTCGTGGCGCAGACCCTGGAGGTGCTAGCTCTATGGGTGTTGGAGTTGGAGCTGAGAGTGGGCCTGCGCGAGGTCCTGGTTCTGGGGGTGCTGGAGTTGGAGCTGAGCCCGTGTCTGCAGGAGGTTCTAGTCTTCGGGGGGCTGATGTTAGTCGAGCTGTCCCTGGGGGTGCTACGGTTGGGAGTGCGGGTGCACCATCTGCTGGACCTAGAGAGCCCGGGACTGTCCGTGTTGCTGCTGGTGGTGCTGGCTCTGGGGGTGGTGCGGTTTGTACTTTGGAGAGCGGTCCTGGGGCTACCACCGCTCCGGACACTACTCCTCCCCCCTCCCCTATCCGACCAGGCACCAGGCACGTCTTCGCCGTGCACGTGAGGAGCAGCTGGAGTTGGAGAGAGAGGGACTAGAGTTGGAGCGGCAGCAGCTGGAGCTTCGACAGCTGGAGGAGCGGCAGCAGCCGCAGCCGCCGCAGTAGGCGCAGCAGCAGCAGCAGCAGCAGCCGCAGTAGGAGCAGAAGCAACTGCAGTAGCCGCTACAGGAGGAGCAGCGGCAGGAGCAGCAGGAGCAGCAGCTGCCACTGCAGGAGCGGCAGGAGCAGCAGGAGCAGCAGCAGCAGCAGCCGCCGTCTCCGCCTCCTGTCTCTGGCCTTCGGGCCCTTGGTCTCCCCTCCCCTCCTCCTCCCTCCCACTCTCCTCCTGTCTAAGGCCCTACGTTTCCTCCTCCTGACTCCAGCCCGGCTGTTTTCCCTCGTTCTCATCCTCCATTGTCCCCTCCTCTTTCTCACACTTGGGATTCCCGCTCTCCTCGTGCTCGCCCCTCGTCCTCGCTTCCCGTCACTAAACTTCGTACTGTCCTGTTTCGTTCTAGTCCGTCTCGTCCGTCCCTGTCTGTGCTTCCCTCTCCTCCTGATTTGGCCCTAACTGCTTCCTTCTCTACTCCTGTCTCTGACTACTACCGCACGTACCGTCCTGTTCTCTCTTGTGTTCTCGCCTCTCTTGTTACCGACCCTCGTGCCTCTCTGTCCTCTGTCTCCGCCCTTACTGCCGTTGTCATTGAGTTTGGCAGTCGCTTCCCCTCATCTCCATGCCATGCTACTCTCCCCTGAGGGAGACCCGCACTCGCTAAGGCAGTGTCAAGGCCTTGGGCCTCTCAGTGGAGAGCTGCCATGGACGCAGAGATGGCCTCCTACAGATCCACAGGCACCTACGTCGACGAGGTTCCCCCCCCCCCCCCCCTTCGGGGCGAACGTAGTCGATGGCATGTGGATCTTCAGGGTGAAGCGGCCACCGGGATCTCCTCCAATCTTTAAGGCGCGCTATGTGGCTAGAGGTTTCAGTCAGCGCGAGGGAGTTGACTTCTTTCAAACCTTCGCGCCTACGCCGAAAATGACTACTCTTCGGTTGTTACTTCACAAGGTAGCACAGATAGACTACGAGCTACACTTTCTTGACTTCTCAATTGCCTTCAGGGTAGCCTACACAAAGAGGTCTGGTTGTGTAGTCCCTCTGCCTTCACTTGCACTTTCCCTCCTGGAACCAAGTGGAGGCTGAGGCGACCAGTCTACGGTCTCCGTCAGGCGCCTCGTGAGTGGCACGACACCCTTCGCTCTACCCTACCTGACCTCGGTTTCCAACCGTCTTCTGCCGACCCGTCGCTGTTCGCTTGTCCTGGCTCCACACCGTTCTTTGCACTGCTCTGACGTAAAGTCCGAACTGCAGAAGAGACACACGTGCACTGACCTTGGTGAGCTGCGCCACTACCTTGGCCTATAGGTCACCAGAGAAAGAGCCGCTCACACCATTACACTCTCACAGTCACACATGGTGCAGCAGGTCCTTCAGCGGTTCGAGCTTCAGCACTCCAGCGTACGCACACCTCTTGCTGTTGACCACAGACTCACTGGTCCCTTTCCTGACAAGCCAATTGAGCCTAGTGGTCCTTACGCAGAGCTTGTGGGCTGCCTCATGTACCTGATGACATGCACTCGCCCGGACCTCGCCTTTCCTCTCAGCATCCTTGCTCGCTTTGTTGCACCAGGGAGACACCGTCCTGTTCTTTAGACAACTGATGTGAGGGTGGCAAAGTACCTAGCGACGACATCAGGCGTGGGGCTGGTACTTGGAGGGAGACAGTTTGTCGTACTTACTGGTCAGAGTAACTCTTCTTACGCCGACGACGCCGAGACTCACAGGTCTACTCAGGAGTATTGCTTCAGCCTGGGCTATAGAGCTGCTTCGTGGAGGTCCACGCGTTCCTCCTCGGTCTCGACCTTGACCGCTGAGGTTGAGATCTACGCTGGAGCCATGGCTGCACAGGAGCTACGTTGGTTGACCTTCTTGCTTACTGACCTTGGTGAGCGGCTGAGCTCTGCACCGACCTTATTTTCTAACTGCAAGTCGTCGATTCTCCTATGTCAAGAGCCTCGAATGGAGAGCAGAGTGAAGCACATCATCGTCATGTACTTTCTTCTGCGAGAGTTGCAGAGACGTGGACAGGCTCGCTTCGAGTTTGTGGAGTCCGAGGCCAACATTGCAGACATCTTCACCAAGGCGCTTCCGCCTTGTGACCACCACATGTGTTGTGTGCAGTTAGGTCTCGTTGACACAGGTTCTCGTCTTGTGTAGACTTGTGTTATTTGCTTGCTTTGTTTGTACGCTTTGCATATACCTCTGTGAACTCTTGGACTGGCCTTGTGGCTCTTTTGCTTGTGCTCGGAGTGTGTGGTGACGTTGTGATCCACCCTGAGCTTTGTTTCTTTGTGACTGGTCTTGTGACCGTACGGTTTTGGTTTTGCTTGACACCCCTCACTTAGGCTATGGGGGTGTGTCAAATGTTGTAGCCTTTAGTGATGCGTGTCATATGGGGTACAGCAGTTAGGGTTAGGTTTATGTACCCCAACCCACAATAGTAAACATCATCTTTCGATTTCTGAGAATAAGCTCAAAGGTGCCCGGAACTGCTGTTGTTCAAACGCACTAAGACAAACATTCAATAGTAAGTTTCCTTTCGGGAATGGTGATGCCGTGAGGTACTGAATGAACACTGCGTGAAATGCAAGACTACTCCAGCCCACCACCTGCAAAAGGTTTCAGTAAACTCCTTGCGCTTGATGCCTGTGAGCTGGCCCGGACAGGCGAGCGGATACGCAGATTGGCGCGAGCATGGTACGGTAGGCCATGGAGGATGTAGATGAACGCCCTGCCCTACTCCCATTTCGTGTTGCGCCACACCTGCATCTGGAGTGTGAACCAACCAGAGTGCTTCTCGTCAACAGTTTACAGCATATGCAGGAGGGTGTCTTGCTCCAATGTGCGCAGCTTCAAAGCGCGCGTGATGCAACACTCCACCAGCTCAATAGGGGCCCAACAGTTCATTTGGCCCACAGGCGTGTCGTAGGTAAGAATGATGATGGCGTCATCGGCAACCCTTTGCACACGGATAAAACGGCGTCGCGTTAGAATGGGCAAGTTCAGATTATGTAACCAAGTCATGTGTCCACGGGCATGTCGGAGGATACGCACCTCAAAGTCGTCGTCCATTCCCGGGACAATCTTGTTTGCCCATTCGTCCATACCCTCTGACACAAGGCCTCCTATATCCGCATTCCGCAGCTCTCGCTCGAAAGCAGCTCTCGCTCGAAAGCAGCAGCTCGAAAGCAGCTGGAGGAGGATGCGCCGCTCCTATTGCGCTGGTCGCGCGGTGGCAGCGTTGACCGGATCCGAGTCGCCGTTGCGATGCGCGGAACTAGCATCGGGTGCTGCCGCTGGGGGCACGCGTGGACAGTGGCCCCTCGGGCGAGAAGGAGTAGAGGGCTCCTGCAAAGATGCGGCCACCACCTCCGAAAATGGGCGTTGAGTGCGAAGAGCCGCTACCAAGCAAGGAAATACACACATATGTCAGAGGAGGAGGCCATCTTGCAGTAGCACTCGCAAGGTTGCAATCGAAAAAAAAAAATCACGTTTAGTGGCAAGCTGGGGAGGTTATACCTTCAACATCTTCGTCAACAGGGAGGTCCTTCTCTTCATCGGTTTCGTTCTCAGTGTCGTCCTCAACTTCGATTCTGTCGGCCCAAGGAAGGCAGCCGGTTTTAGAGCCCGACCGTTCGGGCTGCTCCGTGTCATCACGGGGCGACGGCGCACGGCCACGCTGTTTTAGCTGTGCCTCGCTGCTTAGCTGTGCCTCACTGCATAGAGGCAATCGTTGGAACAAGAACGTGTCTGCCATGAAGGCAGAGGGTCTGCTCTGCTCCCAAGCAGGGCCCAAAATTGGTTTAGGCCTACCCTTACAAATCAGGGTTCCAGCCCCTCCTTAGCCCGACCCCTAGGGTAAAAATTTTTGTACCCTGTTTGCAGCAGGGTAAATCAACCTATAGCCTGATTTGAGCAGGGTAGCCTGTTTTTATACTGACAACAGAGTCCTCGCTATCAGACATGCTATCAGACTGAGATGTCAACCGGACCTGCTAGGGCGAAACATGGTCTGACAGGTGCGAATCTCTTGTGTAAGGGCGAATCTGCTCTTGTGTCAGGGCAATTCTACTGTGATTGGGCAAATTTGCTGCTCCCTGACAGCGCAAAACTGTGATTGGGCGAATTTGTTGTGCTCTGACAGCAAGAAACCACCGTGCCAGGGCGAATTTGCTGTCGTGGCTTTTTGGAAATGTCTGTTTGTGTAGGTGTGGTACAGTTTGTCACCACGCGGAGTATGGCCTGATCCGCGGTAAAGAAGTTTTGGTATCAGAGTAGTCTACACCCTACCCTGACACTGTCAGGCTAACCATAAATCCAATCAGTGTAAAAAAAACATGCTCTTTTTGCAGCAGGGTAACTATCATAACATTTTGATTTTGGCAGGGTAATCATGAAAAAGCGGTCGGCCCCCAGGGTAATCAGGGCGTTTTACCCTGATATTTTGGGCCCTGCTCCCAAGAATGCATTCGGTCGACTTGTCACAAGTTTCGAACTCCACACAAATGTGGGCGTGTTACGTACCCCACTTTTAGGCAACTTGTCGTTTTTCCTCGGCTGGTCGCGTTAGGTAGCGGATTGTTACAATTTGAGATAGGCATTGAGAACGTGTGTGAACACGCCCATAACAACCCGCCGAATTAGAGGGTTTCAATGCCACCGTCTCAAGCGAAATATTTAGAATCACGACCCTATGTCAATTTGACTGAATGTAATCGACAATTACGACATCTACATTTTGGGCTATAAATGTATAAATATACATTTACCACACGCACTTGTAAGAAAAGCGCACCCCATACAGAAAACGTGTTATATTAAAAGTGCTACGATCAGAAGTTGATCGCTGCCAGGATCTACTCGGGAAGGTTCGCACGCAGTAGAATAGTGTTGGTGGGCCCTTGACCTCAATAGCAGAGTGAATGTAAAATGCTTGAGATGATGAAAACATGCAAATACAACGATATAAATAAGGATACAGGGGAATACGAAACGACCTAACTAGCCATGTACTCTAAGGGGTACATTCCCTTATTCAAATGCATTCCCAACCGTGCGGCGCGTACAGTTGCAAAACTGTTCCCGCCAAAACCATCCTGCCTGCAGCTGTCCGATGCCGTCTGCTCCGACGGTCCAGATGTGCTGTAACTGTCTGACGCTTCGAGTCAATTCTTAACCGTCTGACTCTTCGCGTTCGTTCTCGATACTGTACGCTTCCCTTTGCTGCAGTGAGGAGTGCACAGTATCATTCGAATATTACTATTCGTAACACCCCCCTTCACTCCTGGCCGTAGCTCGACTTGACCTGCTTGACCACGCCGCTGAGTTTGGAGCAGTGCTGATACTGCTGGCGTGGCAGTCGCTTCGTGAGGAAGTCCGCTGCCATGTCACCGGTCGGGCAATAGGTCAAGTTGACCTTGCCCTTGTCCACTTCGTCCTTCACGAAGAAATACCGCGGCGAAATATGCTTGGTGCGGTTGACGAAACCTGGTTTGTTCGCGATGCGGATCGCGCTCTGGTTGTCACAGTGAAGACGAAAGGTGGGCGAAGCCGGAATTTTCGCCTCCTGCAGAAGTTCCTGTAAGTAAAGCCCTTCGCGAACTGCTGCGGTTGCTGCGATGAACTCCGCTTCGGCTGACGACAGGGCAACCAACTCCTGCTTCTGCGAATTCCAGGAGATTGGTCCCGTTGGTTCGAGTCGGAACAGGAAGCCGGTCCTGGACCGTCGATTGTCGGGATCTGCTGCATGATCGGCGTCCACATAGCCGATGAGATTGAAGGATGGGGTTGGTGTAGTTGAGTAGCATAGCCCAATCTTGGGCGTTGAGACGAAGTACTGCAGGGCGCGCTGCAGATCCAGAAGATTCTCAGCCGTTGGTTTGCGTGAGTACTGGGCCAGCTGACTTGCGATGTAGGAGAGGTCTGGCCTGCAGGTGACAGAGGCGAAGAGCAGGCATCCCAGCTGCTGCTGGTAAGTCTGAACTCCAGCAGGGGATAGGGCTTTGTTGTCAGGTTTGTGGTTTGGTCCGGGGGTTCGGTAGGGAGTTGAGAGGGGTGCAGGTGAGATGTTGAACCGCTTCCCTAACTCCTCTGCGTACTTAGCCGCTGAGAGGTGAATGGCCTCAGGCGCGTAGGAGATGTTGAGGCCTAAGAACTGCTTCACCTCATAGTTGCATGTGATGTCGACGCGCCCCGCCAGGGCCTTCTCGAACTGCTCGAGTAGCTCGTTGTTTGAGCCTGTGTAGAGCAAGTCGTCGACGTAAACTGTGAGGAGGATGTATTCGCCGCGGAAATCGCGACGGTACATTCCTGGATCATGGGGCATCTGCTTGAACCCGATTTAGAGTAGAATGTTGTGCAAATACTGCTGCCACAGCCTCGGTGCCTGCTTGATCCCGTAGAGCGACTTGCGCAGTTGACACACGCGCGAGTCCCCTTCGCCGTATGTGTGCGGCTGTTCTACGTAGATCACGGCGTCCACTAACGCGTACAGGAACGCGTTCTTCACGTCGATCTGGCGGAGTGGCAGGTGCCTTGCAGCTGCGATGGCGAGCAAGATTCGAACGGAGGTGTGGCGGCTGACTGGAGCGAATGTCTGGTCGAAGTCGATGCCATGCCTCTGGTCGTAGCCGCGAACCACCCAACGCGCCTTGAAGCGCTCGATCGTTCCGTCCGCTGCGGTCTTCACGCGGAAGACCCACTTCCCCGAGAGGATCCTTGCGCCTTTGATCGTCGCACGGTCGACTAACACCCAGGTGTCTCGGGACTCGAGCGCCTTAATTTCCGCGTCCATCGCCTCGCGCCATTCCTTGCTGTGTGGTCCAGAAAGAGCTTCCCGCGGGTTTCGAGGCTCGACGACACGTGGTGCCTTTGAGGTTGTGGTGTGGAGCCCGAGCAGCTGCAGTCCTGAGACGGTGCTGTCGTGGCGATGTTGCGGGATGACTTCCTGCACGTCGTCGTCATCGCTCTCTGGTTTAGGTGGTGCTGGTGGTGCTGCGCCTCTGCCGCTTCCGCCTGTTCCGCCCATTCCTCCTCCCGAGGAATCGTCCTCGTCGTCGTCGCTGCTGCGCCGATCTTCCCATGTGAACTCGCCCCTAGTGTCCTGCTCCAGAATTGCTGCAGCGGCTTCGTCTTCGGGCGTTGCATAGCTGTGCCCGTCATTTGCGTAGACGTGGTTCGCGTTCGTTTCCTCATCGTGGCAGAATTGCTCGAGGAAGAGTCGTTCGTAGAAGATTACGTCGCGAGCGTGGGCGGTTTTCTGACTGAGAAGGTCCAGCACGATCCATGCCTTGTGCTCGTGGCTGATGCCGAGGTGAATTCCCCAGCGCGCGCGGCTGGCGAATTTGCCGATGGTTGATGTCGGCGGTCGGTACTGCACCATGCACCCCCACACGCGGAGCATCGATGTGTCCCCCTTTGTCCCAGTCCACTTGACATGTGGGGACAGGTTGCCGGTGATGGCGGTGGTTGAAAGCAGGTTATGCACCCTTTCGTACGGCGTGGTGCATTGCATAGGTCCAGTAGATCGGCGGCAGTTTCGACTGCTTCATCAGCGCCCGCACCTTCGTCATCAACGTGCGGTTCGTCCGCTCAGCTACGCCCTGCTGCTGATGTGCGTAGGGGAGAGAAATGTGATGCTCGATCCCCTTTTGCGCCAAGTAGGTCTGCATCTGGTTGCTCCTGAATTCTGCCGCGCCGTCAGATTGCCAAATTTTTAGCTTCTCCCCAGATTGCCGCTGCGTATGTGCTAGCCAAAGGCGGAACACCTCGTAGGCTCTGTCGCGTGATTCGACGTTCACGACCCACACGTAGCGCGTTCCAGCGTCGATGAAGGTGAGCGTGTACATTTCGTCGTCGACTCCGCAGTGCCCCACGTTCAGGAAGTCGCTGTACACCTTGTGTAGCTTGGGGTAGCGATTCGTCCCAGGCTCGAGCAGCGGGAACGGTTGGTGGCTCAGCGCAGCTTCGGGGCAGACGGTGCAGTTGCGCGGGTGTGTCGCACTTCTCACTTCAGTGCCATCAGGGTGCAGGAGTGCGCAAGGAGCAAAGACGCCTGCGTCGATGCAGTTTTTCAGCGTCGCGCGTGAAGGATGTCCGAGGCGCTGGTGCCAAAGTGCATCGTCAGCGCGAAAGCCGGAAGTGCGCATGTAGCGCGCGCGAGCTTCTTCGGGGTCTTCGTCAGGTACGGTAGCGGGTTCTGCTGCTGCTTCCTCTGCATCTTCTCCTGCTGCCGCGGTGGTCATCATCAGCGCTAGAAACTCTCTGTCGCGAATCTCAGAGAGTGGGATGTTGGTCCCAGGGATGGTTCCAGGGACGAAGGTGGGTTCGCGTGGCTCAGGGGCAGGTCCGTAGACGGTGCGACGCGGGGTTGACGGCTCGTTGCCCCAGACGATGGTGTCCCATGGGTCGCGACGTGGGGGGTTGTCAGAAGGAGGTAGTGCGAGTGGGATATGGCGCGGGGGACGACCAAGGGGAACGACTGCAGGTGTTGCGTCACTTTCCTCTGTTTCATCCCCTCCCCCCCTTCGTTCTTCGCGGGAGGTTCCCCAGCCGCTGTTGTCGACGCCAGTTGCGGCGCCCCATCCGCCGCTTGCGTTGGCCCAGGTTCCGCCGTTGTCTCCCCATCCGTCGGGATTTCCTGCTTCCCAGCTGCCGGCGCTTCCCCACCCCCCTTCATTGGAGGCGCTTTCTTCCGCTTCGGCTCCCCATGCGCCGCAAGCGAATGTCCCGCGCGCTTCGGCGAGACTTTGTTGGCGAAGCTCCTCTGCTTCGCGGCGCGCCAGTTCTTCCTCTTGTTCCACGGTAAGCTTTGCCGCGGGGTCGCGCCAGTGGGGGTACACCTTCAGGAGTTCTTCGAGGGTGTAAGGGTGCGCGACTCCGCGTGAGTCCAAGGTTCCGCGGCGTTGTCCGCGCAGAATGCTTTCGAGCCGCTGTGAGGGTGGTCCGGCGTGGGGGCTTTGGTCGGCGCCAAACACGCGGCGAGTAGTGACCTCAAGCTCGAGCTGAGACATTCCTTCCTCTGGCGGCGCATGTTGTTCTGCTTCGGTGATGGCGCCGAGTCCGCGGCCGGCAATGGCGCTGGTTGACGCCGTCGGCGTGTGACAGTCCCTGCAGATGCCAGCTGGGTCGGGGTCGTGTAGCGCTGTTTCGCGTGGGTGGGGATGATGCGGCACCCACGGCCTGCCGTCAGGGTGTTTCCAATCCCTGCGGTGGATGTGCTCGAAGCGCAGTGGCACGAGATCAATTAACTCGTGCGAGTCGCCGCTGCAGTCGGGGATGTCGAAATCCAGGACATACACTCCATTTTCGGAGTGTGCTCGTCCGATCTGCCTGCGGGGAAAGGTGCGCGATTCGTAGTGCAGCAGAATGTCGCGCGTTGCGTGGTCCGTGCTGAGGTCAACGCCGCAATCCATGAGCTGTGCGGCGGACAGAAGGTTGAAGCGCAGGTTCTGGACGATCAGCACATCATTAAGTGTGATGTGCGTGCGGCTTCCACGTGCTTTGAGCACGACGATGCCTTGCGCGCTTGCGCGCAGGCGCGTGTTGTTCGCCACGGTGACGTAAGTGACTGTGGGGGTGGCGACGGCGTTGGATATGTAACGCTCCGAGCCCACCATGTGCTGGCCGCAGCAGCTGTCCAGGTACCAGGTGTTGTAGCGCTTGTTGTTGTCACGTGCGAGCAGCGCCAGTCGCGGCGTGACGATGTGCGGAGTGTCGAACTTCAGAAATTGCTCGCGCGAGAGCCAATCAAGTGGCGCCACCCGCATATCAGGTACGTGCGGGGGACTTTCAAGCAGCGGGACTGGAAGATTCCAGTCCTGGTCGTCGTCGTCGGTGAAGTCGTGGCGCGGACTGAATGGGTTATTGTTGTTGAATGCGCTAATGGGGTGCGGTGCTGGCTCAGGTGAAGGTGAGCGCACGCGGCGACGACGCGACTCGCCTGTCATGGCCATGTTGCTCATGACGTTGCGAACTGGGGCAGTCGATGACGGCTGCTGCTGCTGATGCTGAACCGCTGGGTTCAGGTTGCGCGCGGGTGGGGGTTGATACCCCTGGGCTGGACGCACGTCGCCTCGTACGTCTTGTCGGCCGGACCAGTTGCTCGGATTGGTCTGGCGAGGGCGAGATCGGTATTTACATCGATCCGCCAAGTGCCCGAAGGTTCTGCAGATTTTGCAGTAGAGGCGCCGCGGTCTTCGCTCTTCGTTGTTGTCGGCGTAGAAGGCGAGCCGTTCTCTTTCTCGTCGTGGCGCTGGTCGCTGCTGATCCATATCCCTCTGTTCGACGAGAAGGGCGGCGCAAAGGGCGGCCTCCGAGATGACCCCCTGCTGTCGGAGAAGCGCCTTGCAGGGCCGCCACTCTGGGCCGAGCCCTTGAAGCACGATGTTGACGAAGATTTCTTCCGAAATCGAGCTTCCCAACTTCGCGATTTGGTCGCGAAGGCTCCGGCAGCGATTGATGTAGCTGTTGACCTTCTCCCCTGAGGTCATCTTGGTCTCCAGTAACTGCTGGAGCAGCCGGCTTGAAGAGACTGAGTCCTTCGGCTGATACACACCGTTGAGATGGCGCCAGGCGTCGAGGGCTGGAGCAGCCGATGTCTTGTACGAACGAATGTTGAGCTGCTCCGCCGGCGACATGTTGCGCAGGAGGACTCCGTACGCCATGAGCGACTCGTTGTAGTAGCAAGTCCTGGCGTCGTTGGTGTCCTCAGCTGGCTCCGCGTAGCTCCCGTCGAAGTAATGGAAGATTTGGGCGTTCTGCAGCAGGAGCTCCAGTTCGAAGCTCCAGGTATAGAAGTCTCTGCCGTCAAAACAGGTACTTGTCTTTATTTTTTATATGCTGAGAAACCTTGATTGAGCAGAAAGAATTGCCTCTTCACTGGGACGGGGAGCCTTGGGGGTTGAGCCATTGGTGTCGAGGGAGAATGTGTGCGGGGCGGCGTTCTGGCCAGTTGGGGCCGGTTGAGAAGGTTGCGAGGATGTTCCCGCGTCGCCGTTCCGCAATGTTTGGAGCCCTTGCTCCAGGCTGGTGAGTCGCTGAAGAAGTTGTGCGAGGACTTCGGTGCCGATCGTCGTCGTGTTCTCGCTTGTCGCAGCCGGGTTGGGTTGCGCTTCAGCCGTCAGATTCGTCTGACCACCAGATCCTCCGGCCATTCTCACACGCGAGCGTGTGCCGGACGCCACTTTCCGAATGTCGCAATTTTCGGGAGTGGCAGTGCGAAGGATTCCCGAGTCGCTCTCATACCATGCTACGATCAGAAGTTGATCGTTCCCAGGATCTACTCGGGAAGGTTCGCACGCAGTAGAATAGTGTTGGTGGGCCCTTGACCTCAATAGCAGAGTGAATGTAAAATGCTTGAGATGATGAAAACATGCAATACGATATAAATAAGGATACAGGGGAATACGAAACGACCTAACTAGCCATGTACTCTAAGGGGTACATTCCCTTATTCAAATGCATTCCCAACCGTGCGGCGCGTACAGTTGCAAAACTTTTCCCGCCAAAACCATCATGCCTGCAGCTGTCCGATGCCGTCTGCTCCGACGGTCCAGATGTGCTGTAACTGTCTGACGCTTCGAGTCAATTCTTAACCGTCTGACTCTTCGCGTTCGTTCTCGATACTGCATGCTTCCTTTTGCTGCGGTGAGGAGTGCACAGTATCATTCGAGTATTACATTCGTAACAAAAAGAATAGGTCCGCTTCTGTCCGGGGTATCGTGGTACGGTATGATGCCAAGCTGATGCGAGGGTGTGCTTGCTTTCACACTATTGGCAAGCTACAAAAAGATGCCCATTCATTGCTAGCTTGTGTTTTCACACCACATACGGTAGCATGGCATACGGTATACAAAACCTCTTTCTCCACCGTCCGCTGCATGATACCGTAGGCCCATCTAGCAGAATAGCGGCTGCACTACCAGACGTCACTGGAACATAAATATATGAAAATTCTGCTGCATACACTATATTTCGTCCGCAAGAAGGGCGTGTGGTATCCACGTGTCAGGTTAGGATTGGCTCTGTCGAAAGCCCAGCTATTTGTTCCAAGAAATCGTATCCATCGTTGGAGTCCCATGGAGTATCGGAGTTAACCACCTTGGATGGGAGAGACACGGGGCGGAGGGAAAAAGCAAGGAGTGGGGACGGGTGAGGAAGGACGGAGGGGGTAAGAGAGTAGAGAGTGGCTCTTGATGGACCATGGCTCTTGATGGACCATGGCATTGCCAGCAGTGCTTCTCAGTGTGATTTGCCAATAGAAACTTCCAACCAGTGCTGTTTACTGATCATAGACAGATACAAGTACACTCACCCCCACATACCCACCCACCTCCCCCACACACACACCCCACCTGCACGCCCACAGCACCCAACACATTCCCCAACCCACACGCCCACCTCAATGATGCGTTTTGAGAATTCTCAAAAGTGATTCCCAAACACATTCCCCCCACCCACATGCCCACCCCATCCACACGCCCACCTCAATGATGCGTCTGTGCAGGCAAGGCAGTGGCACTGCCAGCGCTGCCGCCACCACGGCTGCCAGATCCTCCCGTGACACGCTACCCCTCGTGGTGCCGCCCTGAAGGGGTGGTGAGAGGAGGCAGGGGGAGGCGGGAGTGATGAGACGAGACCATGGGGATTGGAAGAGGGGAGGAAGAACAGCAGGCGCTGCCACCACCACCACTGGCACATTTTCCTCCTGACACATCCTTCCCTTGACTGTGTCGCTCTGACTTGATGCATGGGGGAGGGAGTGAGAGGAGGGCATTGCGGAATGAGAGGCACACAAGTGTTGACCTGCGTGGGTTATGGTGGGCAGTGGAGAGGAGAAGAGAGGGCGAGAGGAGAGGGCGAGAGGAGAGGGCGAGAGGAGAGGGCGAGAGGAGAGGGCGAGAGGAGAGGAAAAAAAGGAGCGGGAAGGTGAGGAGCCACGCAAGGTGTGTAACACGTTTCCTGCAAGCAGACAGGAGGGAAAAAAGAGTGAGGAGAGGCAGTCAGGGAGGCGTGGAAGTGGGAGAGGTCGAGGAGGAGAGAGGGGAGATGGGGAGACGGGAACGGGGACTCGAGTGGAGAGGGAACGACACGCGCACCACTCCCCACCCACCCACGCCTCACCTGCGCCAGCAGCAGCCCCTTCTGCCGGCCAGGTTCATCCACCACCTTCCCCCCTCGCACCACCGTGCACCCAAACCCCCTCCTCCGCGCCTCCCCTGCTGCTCCCCTCTCCCCACCACCACCTCCCACTGCTGCTGCAGCAGCAGCAGCCAGTGCTGCCTCTGCCTGTGCCGCTGCTGCCAGCGGCGATGCGGACCAGAGCAGCCCTGCAAGGCCTGAGGGGCGCGAAGAGGCCCCCAGCTGACGGGAGGAAGGGCGGGGCGAGATGAAGGGATTAGGGGCGAGACAGGGAGAGACGGATGGGATAGAGAGGGTAGGAGGTCAGGTTGAGAGGAAGGAGTGGTCTCACGGCCGAGACAATGAAAAACAGCTTGATGCTTTCAGAGTGGCATAACAGGTGCCCCTTTCACACTGTGAGTGGCATAACTGTCAGAAATAGGCTTAGAAGCGATGCATTAGTAATGAGCTTGAAGCTCTTTAAGTACATCCAAGAGGGGTAGGAAAAGGATGGGGAAGGGAATCGGGGGCAATCTCTAGGGATTGGGGGTAATCCCAAGGCAATCTCCAATTGGTGGGTTGGAGATTGGTTGGAGATTACATTTGGGTTTGGTTGGGATGTAGGTGTACACCCAACCAAACACAATGTGCAAACTACACTACTCTAGGATATAGAAAATACAAAGTACAAATTGTGAGATTGAAGACTAACACTAACACCCCCCCATAGGCGTCAATCGAACTCAGGGTAGAGAGGGTGGAGCACAGAGCCCCATGGCGCCAAGGAGACGGTGGTGGGGAACTTTCCCAAGGGGCTTGGTGAACAGATCAGCCAGGTTGCAGTCAGATGCAACGTATTCCACTTTCAACTGCTCTTGTTGGACAAGGTCACGGATGAAGAAGTGCCGGAGTTCAATGTGCTTGGTGCGGGTGTGATACACAGGGTCTTGAGAGATGTGGATGGTACTCTGGTTGTCACACCAGAGGGTAGGGGCGGACTGTGGGAAACCAAGTTCCTGGAGGAGGAAGGTGAGCCAACGAGCCTCCTGAGCAGCCATGGTGCCTGCGTAGAGCTCTGCCTCACATGAGGAGAGGGAGACTGCAGACGACCTGGTGGAGCGCCAACTGACAATTCCGCTCCCAAGGGTGAAGCAGTACCCCTGAGAGGAGCGTCGGTCGGTCTGGTCATCAGCCCAGGAGGAGTCGGTGTAACCCTCTAGGCGAGGAGGGGAGAGCCCACCGAGTGTGAGGACGTGAGACTTGGTGCCCTGAAGATAGCGCAACACCCGCTTGGCTGCCTTCCAGTGAAGGTCAGTGAAGCGTCCAGGGGCCACGTAGCGAGAGAGGACACTGACAGGATAGGCCAGGTCTGGCCGGGTGCACATCATGGCGTACATGAGGGACCCAACAAGCTCCGGGTATGGCTCAGAGCAGGCCTCTGGTGTGGGTACCGCTGGAGCTGTGAGGAGGTGTTGCAGCGGCAGCGGGGTGGCAACAGGTGTGCATAGCTCCATCTCAAATCGCTTGAGCACATTGTCGATGTAGAACTCCTGGGAGAGTGAGATGGTGCGAGCCTTGCGATCACGAGTGATCTCCATCCCCAGGTAGTGCTTGAGGTCACCGAGGTCTTTCATCTGGAGAGCCTTGCTTAGGGCTGCCTGGACTGAGGTCATCTGGGCCGAGTCCTTGGCCACGAGGATGAAATCATCCACGTAGACTAGGATGTAGAAGGGCTCAGAATGACGGCGGATGAAGAGAGTCGGGTCAGCAGTTGAAGGGTGGAAGTCCAGGGAGAGGAGGACTTCTTTCACCTTGTTGTGCCATTCGCGAGGGGCTTGCTTAAGGCCGTAGACGGGGCGATTCAGCTTCCAGACAGTGTTGGGAGGGAAATCTCCTGGGAAGCCTTCTGGTCTGTCCATGAACACTGTCTCCTTGAGACGTCCTTGTAGGAAGGCGGATGAGGCATCCATGGATTTGATCTCGAAGTCTTCTCGAGCTGCGACATCCATGAGCGTACGAATGGTGGGAGGTTTGGATGTGGGGGAGAAGGTTAGGAAGAAGTCGCGGTACTGCTGCTGGGTGAAGCCCTTGGCTACGTAGCGCGCTTTAAACACCGGTGCCTCGTCTGGGAGCTGTTTTACACGGAACAACCACTTGCCCCCGACGATGTTGACTCCTGGAGGTGGAGTCTCGTCGTCGAAGGAGTGGTTGCGGGTGAATGCTGCAATCTCCGCGTCCATGGCAGCACGCCATTTGGCAGAATGAGGGCCTGAGAGAGCCTCTTGGACGGTGAGAGGGATAGGGATGGTCGGGTTCTCCGCGAAGTTGAGGGAGGGTGAGCCAGTGATGTCGGGGAAGATGTGTGAGAGCTGAGGAAGGACTGCATGGAGATCACACAGTTCCTCATGCCTGTCTTCTAGAAGGGTAGAGGGCACATCCCCCCCAGCAGGAGGAGGCGGTGTGATCGCGGTGTATCGAAGAACCATCGCGAGTGGAAGAGTAGCGCGATGTGAGCGAGTGCCATGAGCCACCGGGGAAGAGGGTGGGGCTGGCGGGGTCGGAGAGGGTGACTTAGCAGGCTTGGGCGGGGGAAGGGGTCGCCGGCGGTACGTGATCAGCTCGGGCGACTGTGGGAGAGCGGGTTCCTCTGTGGTGGGGGGAGCCGGGGGAGGAGGTGGGGCCGGAGGGTGGGACCGCCGATGGTAGGTGATAGGTGCGCTCGGAGGGGGCGGCGCAGCGGGAAGTGGGGAAGGTGAGGGGGAGGGAGGAGCAGCTGCCGAAGACACCGGTGAGGCCGGGTCAGTGACCTCAGAGGGAGATGGTGCGATGGCAGGAGAGGGAGGAGGTGAGGGAGCAGGAGCAGGCGGGAGGTCGGGAGGCGCATCAAAGTCTGCCCACACGAGGGAGGGTGGATCAGGGAGAGGGTCCCGTCCCGAAGGGGAGTAGAATGGGCGGGTCTCATCAAAGACAACGTCACGGCTCCTGACCAACTGGTGAGTGGAGGGATTGAGGAAGAGGTAGTCAGGTGAGTCGGCGTTGTGCCCGAGGTAGATGCACGTCTGAGTCTTGGGACCGAGCTTGCCACCGGTATGCCGTCGAGCCTGAGGGTTGAGGAGGACATAGGCGGTGCATCCCCAAACGCGAAGAGAGCGAGCAGTGGGCGTTTTCCCGAGCCAGAGTGTGGTTGGAGTGGTGTCGGGAAGGTGCGGGTGGGGGTAAAGGTTGTAGAGGAGGGCAGCGTGGTAGAGAGCGTACCCCCAAAGAGAGTGAGGAGCGTTGGAGTGGCTGAGGAGGCACCGAGTGATCTGCACCAGGGTGTGGTTGCGGCTCTCAGCTATGCCGTTCTGTTGAGGGCTGTCAGGGAGGGTGAAGTTTTGCTGGATGCCTTCGGAGGAGCAGAAGGCTTTGAGCTTGTCGTTGCAGAACTCACCCCCCCCATCCGAGTGAAGGCGCTTGACCTTGCGGTCAAAAGTGGTCTGTGCCTGCTTGACCCACGCTATGATGACCTCGGGTGCCTCAGCCTTAGTGTGGAGGAGGTGAACAGAGACATAGCGGGAGTGGTCATCCACAATGATAAGGAAGTAGCGATAGCCACCTCGTGCGAGAACAGGGGCAGGGCCCCAGACGTCCATGTGCACGAGGTCCAGTGGTGCTGCAGCGATTGTGGGTGAGGCAGCATGGGGCTGTTGGCGCAGTTTGCTCTTGGTGCAATCAAGGCACGTGGGAGCTGGTGAGTCAGGTGGTGGGGGAAGTGCGGCTGGCAGGCCGAGGAGAAGTTTCTTGGAGGCCATGTCAGCAAGAGTGCGGAAATTTGGGTGCCCGAGCCGATGGTGGTAGAGGATGGTCGGGTTGGAGAGGGTGCGACATGAGCATGGTGTGATAGTGGCCTGTGCTTGGGTGGTTGACACCTGTGGGAGAGGGACGCGTAGCGTGTAGAGGCCGTTGCTGTTGAGGGTGTAGCGGGCCAGAGTTTTGTTGGTGCGTGGATCGATGATGTCGCAATAGTCCTCGTTCTCTGGGAAGATGGTGCGTAGCCCTGCCTCCTGAATTTCTGTTTGGGCAACTAGATTGTGACGCAGTGAAGGCACGCACATGCCAGTGACAGTGCCGGATGGGAAGGCGGGGCATGGGACTGTGGAGGTACCCTTGGCGAGGGTGGTGAAGCTTGAGTCAGCTCCTAAGAGAGGGATAGGTGTTGGGTAAGGTTTGAAGGAGAGGGTCTCCTTGAGCACGGTGTGAGTGGCCCCGCTATCGAGTGTGAACTCTATGTATTGTGGTGCGTGTGATGAGCCGATGTACTGTGAGGTAGCTTCATTAATCATGGCAGTGCCAGGGAACAACAGGTTGATACGCACATCAGCAGGAGCAGCATCACTAGCACTAGTCGAAGCGGGGTCCTGGACCTCAACTAGGTTGGCCTTGCGAGAGCGCATCCAATTCGGCGGCTTCTTGTCCACTCCGTGAATGGCGTACCATTCGTCGTCTTTCTTCTTGAAGCACGTGGCGAGGGGGTGGTTAGTGCCACCACACACTTGTCCCTTGCGATTCCCATACTTGACGACGTAGGGGCACGGAGGAAAGCGGTTGCGCTGGAAGGGCGCCGAGGCGAGAGCCGCTGCGACACTTGCTTGAGGCATGGGAGCGCGGATAGCGTACGCCTTGGCCTGAGCCGTGGAGTCTTTCTCAGCAAAGAGGAGTGCGGTGGAGACCTTAGCAAAGGTGAGGTCCTCTGCTGAGAGTGTGAGGAGCATCTTCCTCGTGACCTCATATGCCGAGGTGAGTCCAACAAGTAGGGCGGCTGCAGGGGCTTGCTCGGGGAAGACTATACCCAGCTCCTTGAGTTCGCCATGAATGGTCTGCACCTTGGCAATGTAATCGGCCATTCCCGAGCAGTCCTCAAGGCGGACCTGAAACATGCTAGGGATGAGAATGGCCACGCCGTCTTGTTCATGAACCGATCCAGATGGCGTTGGAGGTAGGGTAGTTATGGAACGTGTTGACAAGTTCGGGAGGGGTGGAGGCGATGAAGACGCTGATGATGGCAGCATCGGCCTTCTCCCATTTCCGGTACTTCTCAACAGCCTCCTCGTACGCCCTCACGTCAGTATCACTTGGAGATTCGGTCGGCTCACGGGGAATAGTAGGCTGTTTCCCCTTGCCACGGTTGAGGAGGACGTCCTTGAGGTCAAGGCCCTGCACGTCACGGCTCAGGAGGTGCTTGTCAACTCCGTAGCTCCACGCCTTGAAGTTGGAGCTAGAGCCATCAGCTTCAAGGCGGAGCGGGGTGATGGGGTTCGCCATGGTGGAAGACGAGAGAGCCATGGTGGAGACCCCTTCTCGCGCGGAGCGCCGCTCTTAAGTCACCGATAGGAACTTCGACGGACCGGAATAGCGAAAATCGTCAATGTCGGCCGCGTCGGAATGTCACGTAGAAGGTTTTTTCTTTTTTTTTTCCTTTTCAGGCCGCCAAAATTAGGTCGAATCGGCCGATTTCCGTAGATCTATCACACATCCCCCCACACACCACCCTCGGCTTCGCGGCTACACGGCTGCTCTGCTTCGCGGCTACACGGCTGCTCGGCTGCGCTGCTGCACCTGTTCAGCTGCGGGAAGGGGGAAGGGGTAGGAGTGCAGATGCGGGGCGACGGGCGGCAGCCCGACGTGAAGCTGCGGGGCGACGGGCGGCGGCCCGACGAGAAGCTGCAGGGCGACGGGCGGCGGCCCGACGAGAAGCTGCGGGGCGACGGGCGGCGGCCCGACGTGAAGCTGCGAGGCGACGGGCGGCGGCCCGACGAGAAGCTGCAGGGCGACGGGCGGCAGCCCGACGAGAAGCTGCAGGGCGACGGGCGGCGGCCCGACGAGGAGGAAAGCGAGCGTTAGGTTATAGCGCGGACGATGCGCTTACCAGATAAATTACCGTCGAAAGTGACGGGAAGGTGCAGCGGGAAAATTTCCGCCGACGAATGTCGCGAATCACCGGCGACGAGGTTGACGATGGCTTCGCCGAGGTTTGCGGGACGAGTATCCGCAGAGGTAAGAAGATCACGATCCGCGTATGCGGTTGAAGGGCTCTGATACCATGTCAGAAATAGGCTTAGAAGCGATGCATTAGTAATGAGCTTGAAGCTCTTTAAGTACATCCAAGAGGGGTAGGAAAAGGATGGGGAAGGGAATCGGGGGCAATCTCTAGGGATTGGGGGTAATCCCAAGGCAATCTCCAATTGGTGGGTTGGAGATTGGTTGGAGATTACATTTGGGTTTGGTTGGGATGTAGGTGTACACCCAACCAAACACAATGTGCAAACTACACTACTCTAGGATATAGAAAATACAAAGTACAAATTGTGAGATTGAAGACTAACACTAACAATAACAGCTGCCCCTTTCACACTGTGAGTGGCACCTGCACAGCGTCAAGCAGTGTGCGCGGGATGCTCAAAGCAATTATTAAGTCGTCGAGAAACGGAACCTGCTCTATTCGAGCGAACTTACGTGTACAAGCACCACCTGTACCAGTTGCATAACACATGTTGCTGCACGCTTTGCTCACCAGCGATACGATACAAGCACCACATGGCCCATCCTCCACCCACCCACCCACCCACCCACCCACCCACCCACCCACCCACCCACCCACCCAGCCACTCAACCAGCCATACAGCCACTCAGCCTTACTCACCTGTGACACTCACCTGTGACACGAGCACCACGTGCTCTACTTTGCTGCCCTGCAGCAGCTGCGCCAACGAGCCAAGCTGATTGGAGCAGCACGGGGACAGTGAGGGGCAGAGATAGAAAAAAAGTGGTGAAGGGAAAAGGGAGGCATGGGGATGTGGGAGCCAGAGACAAGCAGAGGGGGTGGACAGAGCAGAAAGACATGAGAGCAAGAGACGTGAACCGGGAGTGAAGCGGCTATTGGCGTTGGGCCCCGCATGTGCTGCTGGCGACGTAACCTACCTGCCCCGTGACGACAACTGCCTGAGTGCCTCTCAGAGCAGCTCTCACTGCTGATTGGCCCGCCACCGACCCTGCTATGGGCTGCCGTGCATGGGGGTAGAATGGACGGGATGGAGAGCGTGGGTATGGGGAGGCACGGGAGAGAGGGGAGCGGTGATGAGTGAGAATCATTCGTGGGGAGCCGTTGAGGCATTCGGGCCGGACGTGGTTGGGGCGGACGTGGTTGGGGCGTTTGACAGCTCTACGAAAGGAGGGAGCGGGGAGCCACTCTGAAGAATGAACGCTGCCACAGGTGATTGCGATGGTGAAAGCAATCAATTGCACCCGTCAGCACCTACTGATAACCACCAGCACCCATTAGCACCCATCGGCAGCGCTGACCTGCACGTAGGGCCCGAATCCAACGGTGGCCTCCTTGGCGTCTTTCACGAGCACCCTCACCCTCCTGCGCGCCAATATGAGCTGCAACACCACCATCTGCAATGGGTGGGGTGGTGTGGAGAGGAGGAGAGGAAAGGGGAGGGAGTGGAAAGGGGAGGGGAAGGGAGGGGAGGGGAGAGGAGGGAATGAAAGGGGAGGAAGGGGAGTGGAGGGGAGGAAAGGGGAGGAAGGGGAGGAAGGGGAGAGGAGGGGAGGGGATGGAAAGGTGGGAGAGAATGAGGCTTACCGCGGTGACAGGCACAACACAATCTCTCTCCAGTGCAGCAAGATAAACTGCAGCGCCACCACCTGAAATGGAGAGGGGGCGGGGGGCGGGGGGTGGGTGGGGTAGGGAGAGTGGTAGGGTATGGTGGAGGAGTGCGGTTGGGTTGGGAGGGAATGAGGCGCAAAAACCCTCCTGCACAGCCATTACGACAATAGTGGGTGCCATGTGAGTGGAGCCGGGCACTTCTTGAAGATGGGGAAGGGAAGGGGGAGAGGCAGAGTATGGCGACGAAGGGGGAGGAGATGAGGGAGAAGGAGGGGGAGGGGGAGAAGGGGGGACCTGCCTCTCTCCCTCCCCCTCCTTCTCTCTTATCCCCTGCCCCTTCATCACCATACTCTGCCTCTCCCCCTTGCCCTCCCTTCCCATCTTCAAGAAGCAAATGGATGCATTTCAAGAAGCAAATGGATGCATTTCAAGAAGCAAATGGATGCATTTCAAGAAGCAAATGGATGCATTTCAAGAAGCAAATGGTTGCATTTCAAGAAGCAAATGGGTGCATTTCAAGAAGCAAATGGGTGCATTTCAAGAAGCAAATGGGTGCATTTCAAGAAGCAAATGGGTGCATTTCAAGAAGCAAATGGGTGCATTTCAAGAAGCAAATGGGTGCATTTCAAGAAGCAAATGGGTGCATTTCAAGAAGCACGGAGCGGAAGAGGGGGCACGAGGGAGAATGAGGGAGCGCATGTGAGTAGGTAAGGAGTTTCCTTACAAGCCTTTCACACAAAGGTGAGTAAAATGTCGATTGAATCTGGCCGATTCCGCAATCAAGCAACCCCAAACCCTCCCTTCCGCTCCTTTCTGTATGATCATGTGAGCACCTGATGGGCATGGCTGATGTGAGCACCTGATGGGCATGGCTGATGAGAGCACCTGATGGGCATGGCTGATGAGAGCACCTGATGGGCATGGCTGATGAGAGCACCTGATGGGCATGGCTGATGGGAGCACCGAAACGACACCAGCCAAAGGTCAGCAGTCACCTGAGAATCACCTGAGAATCACCTGAGAATCACCTGGCCTGTGTCCGAGTCAGCATCTGTGACCAACACTGCATCCCCTGCCTCCTCTTCCTCTTCCCCCTCCTCCGCCTCCTCTTCCCCCTCCTCCTCGTCTGTGCGGAATGGAGCGTTCAAGGTGTGGAGGGATGGGATGGAAAGGGGGCGATGCTGACTGGTGATTGCACGTGGAGGGCAACACTGGGAAGGCGTGAGTCCACCCACTCCTCACATCGATGCAACTGGTGGTAGAGTGCCAGTGTACCTTTCACGTGCACCATAGTAGTTGAGTCGCAACCAGCATGCTTCACACACACCCAGTCACTCCGCCGCACCCAATTCTACCCCATCCCACCCGACCCCACCCGACCCCACCCACCCACGCCTCACCAGCGCCATCCCTGGGCAGAGTGTCCGCTGCGCCGTACCACCGCCTTAGCTTCGGGCCGCCTGGGATGGGATCGTGGCAGGCAGCCACGTCATGCGCGCATGGCGGGAGGGGGGGCGCGGGGTGGACGGGCGGGCAGGGGGAAGGAATAGCGGGTGAGGGCAGTGCAGGGAAGGGCGTCGGGGGAAGGGCAGGGGAGACGGAGGCGGATACAGCAGGAGGAAAGCGGTGAGGGGGTGTGGAGGGGAGGCGGAGAGTGTGTACCACGTGAGCACCCTCATTGAGGGAAAGAGAGAGAGGGAAACGAGAGGGAAACGAGAGGGAAACGAGAGAAATGGCGCCGCCCGTACAGCTCATGCCTGGGGAATGTATGAGGTGTCTCACGTCAGCTGAAGGCCTTGGCCTTGCAGGATTGTCGGCCATTGCTGGTTATCTGACGTCAGCAGAAGGGGACATTATGTGGGTTCCTTAAATTTCTTGCTCCCTCCCGTTATCCCCAATATTATATCGTTTCTTAAGCACACCTTCGATATAGTCAAGAATCTGATCGCCGAAGGACGGCCCTTGCTTTCCCTTCCGCTGCCCGCCGCCGTCCTCCCCTCCACGCGCGCGCACGCGCACGCCCGCACTAGCCCCGCGCCGACTGCGCCGACTGCGCTCTATCAGCGGAGCGCCTGCGCGGAAAGAAGAATTGCTTCGCAAGCAGATGTTCCTACATAGAAGCGAAGTTGTCTCACAAACGTGAGAGCCAGAAGCGAGCGGTCTCGCTGCAACGGGCAGCGCTGCAGCGGCAGCGGCAGTGGGAGCCATCAAGCGACAATCTCTCGAATCGCGGAGGCTTTAAGCGGAAGAAACCCGTGCGGACGTACGGACCAATCTGCTGGCGTTTCTGCGAGCTTGCTAGCCGCAGCTATCGCAGTTTGCGCGGCATAATGCGCGCCACTGAAAGTGCAACGCTCCACTGTACGCGGCATGATAATTTTTTCTAACGTGCCGGTACTTGAAACATCGATTCGTTCCAAAGGTTTCCCAACAAGCATGCTAACATTTGATTTGATTTAAAATAACCGGCACCTATCGTGAAGCGGGCTTTCAACCTACATGACTGCACATGTTTTCAAAGCCTACACCCCAAACGCCCCTGAAGAAAATCATTCTGGTGTTAAATTTATTTACAGCCCCCTTTTTATTATTGGCAGGGGTAACCCCTGCTTTGCATTTTGCAACTACACCAAAGGTGCAGCCAAGACTTGGTAACCAGCAGAAGCCGCGGCGGCAGGGGAACAATCAGGAGATGAAGCAGGAGCCGGCAAAGTTGCAGCAGGAAAAGGAGGGCGTTGGGGTTGGGTGCGAGGTGCCTCCTTGCCGAGTGAAGAGGAGAGGTGGAAGTTCCAGAAGATGGCGCAGCATGACATGAAGGCCACCCGCGCCTCTAATGGCACCACTCTGTGGCGGGTATGGAGAAAGAAGTGCGGAGGAAACGGAGCAGTGATGGGGAGAAGAAGCAGAGAGAGCAGCAGACGTGTACATGTGGTTGAAGCGCAATAGGGGGCTGCAGGCATTGCTGGCAGGAGGAACGAGAAGGTGGAAACACAGAAATTTGGAAAGGGAGAGGGGAAGTTGAAGGGCAAGCGAGAAGAAGGGGAGGGAAAGCAGGATGAGGCTTACGCGAAGTTGAGGCAGGTGGCCGGAATCCAGAACTTGTAGCCTGATGGTGAGGAGATGCACCGACAGACATGGCGAGACATGGCGAGACATGGCGAGACATGGCGAGACATGGCGAGACATGGCGAGACATGGGGAGACATGGCGAGACATGGGGAGACATGGCGAGACATGGCGCCACATGTTGCATTCCAGGGAGAAGTGCAAAAATGTTTGAACCAGCTTATATGCTCGGGAACGGAGGGCTGAGTAGGCGCACACAGGAGTACCAAGGGATTGAAAGGAGTACTAAGGGGTACCAAGAATCTATCTAGATACAAACATGAACGAGCAGTAGAAGAACTGGCCAGGCCATGACGAAGACAGTATTCTACCAGACGAGACGGGAGTCAACCACCGTACCCTTGATGAGCGAGGGGAAGAAGTCCCGACGGTACTTGTCTGGGATGTCCCTGGCACGACCCATCCATGCCATGTTCCATGCGAACACCACCAGCAGCACACTCGGCCCCACCACCACCTGATTCGCCAGCACCTGTACAAAAGAGGTGGGAAGAAAGAGAGGAGGAAGAAGAGCAGGAGGAGCAGAAGGAGGAGCAGCAGGAGGAGCAGCAGGAGGAGCAGCAGGAGGAGCAGCAGGAGGAGGGACGGCAAGGCGAGGGTGAGCTCTGCTGGTGGAGACTTTGGCTCTTGGTGTGATTCCAGCCACTGCCACTGCCACCCACAGGCGCTACTGGAGCCACACAGCAGATTCGGTAACATCGGGGCACATGGGATGTGCTTGTAGCGAAGCGAGAACAAGGAGGTGCTTTGGAGAGGCTGGAGCCACTTGGATTGGAGAGGAGCTCCGTATGAGCAGGCAGCAGCCAGTCAGTCCAGCTTCCACTACCCCCAGCAACACCCGACCCCCCCGGTACCCCCCCGAACCCCTGGTACGGACAGTAGAGCGAGCAGAGAGTGAGTGGGGGAGGGGCGCACCTTGAGGGCGAAGTTGGTGGCGGTGGAGGAGGGCAGCAGGTGGTCCAGCCAGCGGTACCAGGCGTGGCAGCCGGGGCCGTACAGCAGGAAGCCGTACGACGCCATGCGTAGAGCGCGCACCCAGTCATGCTGTTCCACCCCCTCGACTGCCGCCACCGCGTGCTGCTCATGCAGTGTGGTGCGGGCAGCAGCGTGCGCCTGCTGCTGCTGCTGCTTCCGCTGCTGGCGGGTGCGGCGCTCCACGAGCTGCGCCAGGGTGTCGCCCGCCAGCGCCAGCCCGCTTGCCGTTGCCGCCGCCTTCAGGGGGAAGCGCTGCGAAGGATGGGGAAGGCGGAATGGGGAGTGTGGGGAGGTGGAAAGGGGGAAGAAAGAAAGGAGGAAGGGGAAGGGGAAAGAGGGAATCGGAAGGGGAAAGAGGGAATCGGAAGGGGAAAGAGGGAATCGGAAGGGGAAAGAGGGAATCGGAAGGGGAAAGAGGGAATCGGAAGGGGAAAGAGGGAATCGGAAGGGGAAAGAGGGAATCGGAAGGGAAAGAGGGAATCGGAAGGGGAAAGAGGGAATCGGAAGGGGAAAGAGGGAATCGGAAGGGGAAAGAGGGAATCGGAAGGGGAAAGAGGGAATCGGAAGGGGAAAGAGGGAATCGGAAGGGGAAAGAGGGAATCGGAAGGGGAAAGAGGGAATCGGAAGGGGAAAGAGGGAATCGGAAGGGGAAAGAGGGAATCGGAAGGGGAAAGAGGGAATCGGAAGGGGAAAGAGGGAATCGGAAGGGGAAAGAGGGAATCGGAAGGGGAAAGAGGGAATCGGAAGGGGAAAGAGGGAATCGGAAGGGGAAAGAGGGAATCGGAAGGGGAAAGAGGGAATCGGAAGGGGAAAGAGGGAATCGGAAGGGGAAAGAGGGAATCGGAAGGGGAAAGAGGGAATCGGAAGGGGAAAGAGGGAATCGGAAGGGGAAAGAGGGAATCGGAAGGGGAAAGAGGGAATCGGAAGGGGAAAGAGGGAATCGGAAGGGGAAAGAGGGAATCGGAAGGGGAAAGAGGGAATCGGAAGGGGAAAGAGGGAATCGGAAGGGGAAAGAGGGAATCGGAAGGGGAAAGAGGGAATCGGAAGGGGAAAGAGGGAATCGGAAGGGGAAAGAGGGAATCGGAAGGGGAAAGAGGGAATCGGAAGGGGAAAGAGGGAATCGGAAGGGGAAAGAGGGAATCGGAAGGGGAAAGAGGGAATCGGAAGGGGAAAGAGGGAATCGGAAGGGGAAAGAGGGAATCGGAAGGGGAAAGAGGGAATCGGAAGGGGAAAGAGGGAATCGGAAGGGGAAAGAGGGAATCGGAAGGGGAAAGAGGGAATCGGAAGGGGAAAGAGGGAATCGGAAGGGGAAAGAGGGAATCGGAAGGGGAAAGAGGGAATCGGAAGGGGAAAGAGGGAATCGGAAGGGGAAAGAGGGAATCGGAAGGGGAAAGAGGGAATCGGAAGGGGAAAGAGGGAATCGGAAGGGGAAAGAGGGAATCGGAAGGGGAAAGAGGGAATCGGAAGGGGAAAGAGGGAATCGGAAGGGGAAAGAGGGAATCGGAAGGGGAAAGAGGGAATCGGAAGGGGAAAGAGGGAATCGGAAGGGGAAAGAGGGAATCGGAAGGGGAAAGAGGGAATCGGAAGGGGAAAGAGGGAATCGGAAGGGGAAAGAGGGAATCGGAAGGGGAAAGAGGGAATCGGAAGGGGAAAGAGGGAATCGGAAGGGGAAAGAGGGAATCGGAAGGGGAAAGAGGGAATCGGAAGGGGAAAGAGGGAATCGGAAGGGGAAAGAGGGAATCGGAAGGGGAAAGAGGGAATCGGAAGGGGAAAGAGGGAATCGGAAGGGGAAAGAGGGAATCGGAAGGGGAAAGAGGGAATCGGAAGGGGAAAGAGGGAATCGGAAGGGGAAAGAGGGAATCGGAAGGGGAAAGAGGGAATCGGAAGGGGAAAGAGGGAATCGGAAGGGGAAAGAGGGAATCGGAAGGGGAAAGAGGGAATCGGAAGGGGAAAGAGGGAATCGGAAGGGGAAAGAGGGAATCGGAAGGGGAAAGAGGGAATCGGAAGGGGAAAGAGGGAATCGGAAGGGGAAAGAGGGAATCGGAAGGGGAAAGAGGGAATCGGAAGGGGAAAGAGGGAATCGGAAGGGGAAAGAGGGAATCGGAAGGGGAAAGAGGGAATCGGAAGGGGAAAGAGGGAATCGGAAGGGGAAAGAGGGAATCGGAAGGGAAAGAGGGAATCGGAAGGGGAAAGAGGGAATCGGAAGGGGAAAGAGGGAATCGGAAGGGGAAAGAGGGAATCGGAAGGGGAAAGAGGGAATCGGAAGGGGAAAGAGGGAATCGGAAGGGGAAAGAGGGAATCGGAAGGGGAAAGAGGGAATCGGAAGGGGAAAGAGGGAATCGGAAGGGGAAAGAGGGAATCGGAAGGGGAAAGAGGGAATCGGAAGGGGAAAGAGGGAATCGGAAGGGGAAAGAGGGAATCGGAAGGGGAAAGAGGGAATCGGAAGGGGAAAGAGGGAATCGGAAGGGGAAAGAGGGAATCGGAAGGGGAAAGAGGGAATCGGAAGGGGAAAGAGGGAATCGGAAGGGGAAAGAGGGAATCGGAAGGGGAAAGAGGGAATCGGAAGGGGAAAGAGGGAATCGGAAGGGGAAAGAGGGAATCGGAAGGGGAAAGAGGGAATCGGAAGGGGAAAGAGGGAATCGGAAGGGGAAAGAGGGAATCGGAAGGGGAAAGAGGGAATCGGAAGGGGAAAGA
Source organism: Closterium sp. Yama58-4 (assembly GCA_947470075.1). Taxonomy (NCBI): domain Eukaryota; kingdom Viridiplantae; phylum Streptophyta; class Zygnematophyceae; order Desmidiales; family Closteriaceae; genus Closterium; species Closterium sp. Yama58-4. The sequence continues at coordinate 80,446 of CANIUD010000106.1, forward strand.
GGGAATCGGAAGGGGAAAGAGGGAATCGGAAGGGGAAAGAGGGAATCGGAAGGGGAAAGAGGGAATCGGAAGGGGAAAGAGGGAATCGGAAGGGGAAAGAGGGAATCGGAAGGGGAAAGAGGGAATCGGAAGGGGAAAGAGGGAATCGGAAGGGGAAAGAGGGAATCGGAAGGGGAAAGAGGGAATCGGAAGGGGAAAGAGGGAATCGGAAGGGGAAAGAGGGAATCGGAAGGGGAAAGAGGGAATCGGAAGGGGAAAGAGGGAATCGGAAGGGGAAAGAGGGAATCGGAAGGGGAAAGAGGGAATCGGAAGGGGAAAGAGGGAATCGGAAGGGGAAAGAGGGAATCGGAAGGGGAAAGAGGGAATCGGAAGGGGAAAGAGGGAATCGGAAGGGGAAAGAGGGAATCGGAAGGGGAAAGAGGGAATCGGAAGGGGAAAGAGGGAATCGGAAGGGGAAAGAGGGAATCGGAAGGGGAAAGAGGGAATCGGAAGGGGAAAGAGGGAATCGGAAGGGGAAAGAGGGAATCGGAAGGGGAAAGAGGGAATCGGAAGGGGAAAGAGGGAATCGGAAGGGGAAAGAGGGAATCGGAAGGGGAAAGAGGGAATCGGAAGGGGAAAGGGGAAAGGGGGAATGGGAGAGGGAGGGGATCGGGTAAAGGAAATGCGGGGAAACTGGTTGGGGGGGTTTCTTGAATAGTGTCAGGAGAAGGGGGAGGAGGAAGGGGAATGTGGACAAAGGAATGGAGATGGAGGGATGGTGCTGTCGCGTGATAGGGCAGCAAATCGAGCAGTGGTTAGGGAAAAGAAGAACAAGGAGCTGGGATGTGTCGTGAGAGGAAACAAGGCGTGATTCTAAGAGCAGGAGGGTGGATTTGACGAAACAAGTTGAAGCAGGTAAATTGAGGATGGTCCAACCCCAATCACCTGAATTGGTGCACCGCACGGCACTACCGCCACGCCTCGGTTGCCCTCCCTCCCACCCAATCACCAAACCCACCTCAAGCAACGACCCAGATTGAGCTTTCTTCCACGATGGCTCGTCCAACGACTGAGATGCGTCCAATGTGCTGCAGGGAAAACGGACGCGACGGGATAGAGTAGGTTGGCTGTGAAGAAGGGGAAGGAGAAGCAGCTGGCGGCGCAGGTTTGCAAACAAACGACGCAACAACAAGAAGTCAACCCATCCCAAATGTCGGACAGGGGCCAAGCCTCGGCTTCTAGGCGCGGGCCGAACCAACCTCACCTGGCTCGGAGGCGGTGTCTGCCGTGCTGCCAAGAGGCAGTCAGCGAGGAGAGGAGCGAGAGCGACAGGCCGTGCGAGAGCGAGCAGGAGAGCGCTGCTGGCGGGCGAACGCGGAGAGCGTCTGAGGAAGCGTTGACCGCATTGACTGCGTTGACTCCGTTAAAGGGGTTGAACGGTACGCCGCTGGATGCAGCCATCGCGGCGAAACGATTTAGGGTTACCACCGGTCTGGGCGTGGTCGCAGAGCTCGTGGCACGAATCACCACAACGCAACGGCCTGACGCGCGAGTAATTTCCACCGAATTGTCTCAGCACTCGCCGGACACCCGTTTTCCAGGTTCCTAAACACTGAAGCTTTGGCGGGGAAAATTCGGCGGGGAATTGAAATCGTATGGCGCGCGGTCGTGGAGTGACAGCACGGCCTGAAACGAGAAACGGTCTCAAGGGGGAGCAGCATGGCCTGGCCTCCACCGCTCTTCACTGCAGCCTGCAGGAGCGACGACATGGCAGCTCGCCCACGCAGCAACTGCCGCATGTCGCACCGCCGCACCGACATTTTTCCCGTCCTTGCAATAACGGGGGAAAAGACCTTGCCTTGGCAGCAGGCAAGCTCGCTCTTCCATGAGCAATCCTGCGCCACTCGAGTTGAATCTTGGATGCTATTCGTTACTCTCAAACTCACATTGCTATGTGACTGGCAGCGGTGAGGTAACTGTTGACGCTTGACGTTTTCAGGGCAGCGGCTGTAAGTAGCATCCTGGCTGGCGAGGCGAGCAAGATGGGTGCAAGGGCTGACCATATGTTTGAGAAACCCGATACTCGCTACTGGCTCGATGTGGTACACGCGCCTAATGCCAAAATTTAAGAGTAGCGTCAGGTTCTCTTTACACATAAGTTTTACAAGCTAACACACCTTACATTTTTATCCAAACAACAATTGTCACTGCCACACGAAGTCATTGCACCTATATGGGGCCCACGCAGGCAGGGCGGTGCAACAGATGCTCCACCTGTGGTTGTGCACAATAAAAATGCAGGCTTGCGGGCGGCTTGCACTGACCCAGGGGCAGCTTGAAATCCTCAGTCGGCGTGTGCTCAAACAGCAGAGGACGACGATGTCCTGCTGGTGCTGCTGCAGTGAGAAGGAGCTCATCCAGAAACCATAATGCAGATCCACTTGAATCACCATGCTGACACGGAACTTGCATTCGCTCCCTGGCGTTAGTCAGGTGAACAGCTTGGGTCAGCATGAGAAAAAAACAGCAATGAGCAGGAAGGGCAGGCATCACTGATGGCTGATTCAGGAAACAGCATGGTGCTTTCCTGCATCCACCTCCTTTCCTACAATACCCCATCAGCAATACCCCATCAGCAATACCCCATCAGCAATACCCCATCAGCAATACCCCATCAGCAATACCCTGTCAGCAATATCCCATCAGCAATACCCCATCAGCAATACCCCATCAGCAATACCCCATCAGCAATACCCCATCAGCAATACCCCATCGGCAATACCGCATCGCTAGTACCCTATCGGTAATACCCCATTGCCAGGCTTAATAGCAAACATAGCAGGCAAAGAAGGCATGGCAATGGCAATAGAGAACTGCCTTGAGGAAATGAAAATGGAAATTTGAGTGCATTCAACCGGAAACATGGCAATGAGAGCATAACAGAGGGAACATGGCAGTGGGACAATTTCTGAGTTATGACAATGGGAAAAAGATAAGGATATGATGTCAATGAGAACACGACAGCATTGTCATAACTCCTACAAATGTTTTCATTCTCGTGCCAGTGGGAGTAACATGCACAACAGAACAACGACAAGCACCAAGGGGCCGTGCAAAACTGACGACCAGAAAAATGAAGATGGGGAAATAGAATGGGGAAATTGACATTGAGAACCTGAGAGTGAGCATGGGATGCCGATGGAGAGGGTGTGGAGAAGTGAGAGTTGAGAAATACGGTTGACAAGATGGGTATCACGGCACGGGAAAGCCTGTCTGAAGTAATGGCAACTACTCATCGCACAAGACTGCAAGCAAGCGTCAGTGACGATGGTGCTTTCCTCCACCCATCCCTGACCCCCTTTTCCCTCTCACCATATCCTTGCACACCGCTTTCTGGTAAGAAAGTAAGGACTGGCGATTCTGATGGGAGGCACTGAATGGCAGGTATGGCCCGGGGTTCCTTCCTGCCCCATGAGAGGGAGATGCCATGCCCGGGACTGAGTTTGCCTGGCTGCCTTTACATATGACTGAGATTACCATGCCATGGCATCACACGCAAGGCTGACATGCATTGGCTGAGCTACTTTGGCTGAGATGCTTTGGCTGACACGCATACACATTTCTCGCGTGCTTGCATGCACGGGGATGCATCGCAAAACGGAGAAATGGCTGAGCAAGAAAACGCTATGGAAATACAGAACTCTGAAGGCGACTGGACAAGATGACAATGGGTTGTTGATCAGGAAAACACGCATAGCAAGTTGGATGGACAAATGACAATGGGGAAAGCTCACTAGCAATATGGGGATGGGAAGTTGCCTCAAGAGGGCGGTGGGAAGTTGACCGAAAAGGGAAATGGTGAAATCATCAGAGGCAGCAGAGATGGCAATCAATGAGAAAATATGTCGCAAGCAAACCTGACAACATCGTACACTTAATATATTTGTCGCACCAAAGACAGAGCGAAGTTAGATGCACAGTGGGCAATATGAGAGGACTTGGCACGCGACAATGGAAGAAAGGTGACTGGCTGATCAAAATGCAGACATGAGTGAGAAGGTGGCAATAGGACGTTAACAAGGAGAATGGCAATGGGAAGTAGGGCTGGGATAGTGGGATGGGAGATTGAGTGAGATGGTAATTCACACCAGCCCTTCTATCCACATACCAGTTTCCTGTTAAGAGTTTTAGCAACTTTCGTTTTAAGTTTTTTCGCAACCTATTCGCCTATTGTCATATCCTCTGCTGCCTCTCATCCCTCCACCTCCCATTCTCTTTGCCACTCCAACCCCACCTTGCAAGGTCTACGCCATGCCTCATACTCCACTCACCATGCCCTCACTGCCTGACACCATGCTCCCCTTCCCTCTCACTGCTTGACACCATGCTCCACAACCCCACCCTCACTGCCTGACATCATACTCCATTCCCCCAACCTCACTGCCTGACACCATACTCCGTCCCCCCACCATCACTTCTGGTTACAATCAATACGTTCACGTTCTTCTGGTTTCATACTCCTTTAGCCAGGGAGTTGGTGCTCAGCAGGACTATTGCGTTCTTGCTGTGTTCATTGTTACCATTGCTGCCCTGCAATATCATTCTGAGCCATTATAGCTCATAAACCACCAAGAACTTCATTTTCACTGTTCCATCTGATGATGCTGTTCAGTCTAATAAATGTATTGATTCTAATTAGACAGCATTAACACATTTGAACAGAACCATGGTCAGCCAGCTTAATTGATGAATGAGACATTCTGATCTTTGTTGCTTATACTAATCAAACTAATTTTGACTCTTGTTCATGTTTATCCTGGTAATTGCTGCTAATTGTAACCGTTGTGACGCAGAGCCTTGACTATCGGCGCTGGTGTTTCTGTTCATGATCTTCAATGAAATGTTTCTGATCAAGCAGTAAGTCCTATCTCATCTCATTCCCCATTTTATGGTCTCCGTTCACCCGCATACCAAAGCATGGTAATTGATGCTTATATTAATTAGCATAATTGGACATGAATACTAAGACTAACGTGGCACACATTCCATTCCCTTCTCTCCATCCACCTTCATTCCATCTCTCCCACAACATCCTGCCAGGCAGGATGGAAAAAAGGGGGTGTACCCCTACCACCATCATTCCACATCACCCCCACCAGCTTTACCTTAGTTGCCATGGTGCCACTTATTCAAGGCTATGCTTGACCAAGCTCTACTCACCCACCTCCTCATCCGCCTTGTCCCTCTGGCCTTCACATTTGATGCCTTATTTGCTGTTGTCCCTTCCAATCTTACCTTTGCTGCATCATCCTTATCAGAAGTTGGCATTCGCCTTGACTTTATGTCAGAGTTCTTAGCAGCAGCTGCAGCAGTAGCAGCGTCAACAGGGACAACAGCAGCTGAAGCCTTTCTCAGGTTGGACAACCCAATGTTTTTTTCAGAGGTCTGGCATTTGTTGGAGCTTTTTTTCAATGAATCTTTTGTGCTGACTTTTACAGCAGGAGTTTTCACAGATGCGCAGCTTGTGCTGTTTGCACTGCTGGAGCTGAAGGTGCAGACCATCACGCTCCTGTTGCTCTTGTTAGCATCATTCTTACTGGCAGCAGTTTTTTCAACCATAATCCAAGGCGATATATTGCCTGTGGAAGCGAGAAACTCGTCCTTTGATAGGAAGGACACGTTTCCTTCATTGCTGCAGACGCTTTCGGGGTTAAGATACCGTTGACGGAATTCCAGCAGATCCAACTCGCTCATGTACGAGAATTCGTCTTCAGAATCCTCGGAAATTCGTGCCTTTTTCGCACTTGGAGCAGCAGCAGCAGGCGTGGATCGCTTGCGTGCTGCATCGCTCCAGCTGGGAGAGGCGGAAGCGGAGGCAGCAGGAAGATAGTGGCTTTTCAGTCCTGCTGGAACGCATCCGTGGTCCTCTTCCCAGTAGAAGAGGTCGTCGGGGTCAGCCTTGCTGCAGGCAGCGAGGGTTTTCACGGCCATCAGCAGTCAGATGCAAAGAAAACTTTGAGGCCTGAGGAAGGGGGTAGCAACGAGCTGTGTGAGTACAGAAAGTTGTGATACAAATGAAATGAAATGACTGTCAGGGGGGGATTTGTATTTGTGACTACGAGGACAGGATGCTTATGAGCAGTGACGAGCCGCTCTAGCTGACGGCGGTAACCAAAACTGGGAGTTCCGTTGACAACGGGAGTTCCAGGTTTGGTTCCGAGGTTGTGATTTAGCTTAGGTGCTTGTTCGTTTGCCACGGAAAATGCGGTGGTTTGGCGGACCCAATGGCATCCGAAGCAAACAAAGTACTCCCGAAGTTCCCGCAATGCCCGCAGCAGACGTGGCTATTGATCGATATACTAGGAGAACTCTCCACGGATGGTTCAGCTGAGCCGACAATTTTGACAGAGTGGAATGCTCCCGTGAAGAGTTCTGGGCCTTGGAAGCATGAGTCGCACCTGGGCTTTGCAGTTCCACGTCATAGCTATGGGAATCTGAATCAGGTTAGCCCTCTGACCTGGGGGGAATGACATGGCGTTTGGACGCCATGGGCTGATGACGAAATCACTGACGCGACCTGGGTCAATCTATCCCGCTGTATGAGCTACGACGCGCTGCGGCTTAGCGGGATTCGCGTCAGGGTTTCGGGGATTGGTCACAGGCCTTTGTTTTGGCGTTGCAGTCAGCTGCGGCAAGGTCGAGGGTGTGAGAAGGTTGCAGGCGAACCAAATCCAAGTTCAGATCTGTTACACCAAAGGTTCGTACTCGTATGAGATATTAGGTCGTAATTCAAAAAATTGATTGGTAGTTAACCATCACATCAACTCTCTTACGGTAAATGAATATTTGTTGCACACAAAGTTGCCCACCAACCAGAGCTTAGCAGGTTTGAACCCAACGACAACGAACGGCAGCCACAAGCTCGCCGCCATGGATATTGTCGAACCGCTTAACTCGTTCGCATTAACAGCTCACTTGGCCTCTGGGTAGATACCGTATGACAGCTCAACGCGGCGCGCAGCTAGATATGACTATCGTGCCTTCTTAACGGGCATCATATCTGACTCGCTTTTGGGCTTCTCCAGGTTTCATGCTTATAATATCGAGACTCTGCAGATTCAGCTACTAATCCCAAGGCAGGACCGTTCTATTTTCACCTTTTATTTCGACCGCATCTATACACATATATACCTACAACTTATCAAGACCTTGGGACTTCACAACTCAGGCTGTCAGAATGTTATTATTGTATAGCCTGTAGTGGGGTGCTCTATAGCGAGTACAACCCAGTTAGGGTTTGCTATATGTACCCCAACTGCTGCTAGTGAAATCCCTCTCCTTCATTCATTCTTGCCTAGTCTTGTTGACATGCTATCAGAGCAGGTCGACCCCCTTGGGTCGATCCTGTGGGTGGGCCCGCCACCTAACTGCTTCCGCTGCTGTTCTGCTTCTCGCGCGCCTCGGGCGCGCGCCGCCTTCTTCCTGCCGCCGTGCGCTCGGGGCGTACGGCGGTTTTCTGCCCGCCGTGCGCCCCGAGGCGCGCGGCGGTTTTCTGCCCGTCGCGGCGCCCTGGGGGCCCGCGCGTCGCCCCCTCCCGTCGCCTCGTCGCGGCGCCCTGGGGGCCCGCGCGCCGGCCCCTCCCGTCGCCTCGTCGCGGCGCCTTGGGGGCCCGCGCGTCCCCCCCTCCCGTCGCCTCGTCGCGGCGCCTTGGGGGCCCGCGCGCGGCCCCTCCCGTCGCCCGTCGAGCCGCCCTCGGGGGCCCGTGCGCGGCCCCCCTCCCGTCACCCGCCGTGGCGCCCTCGGGGGGCCCGCGCCCTGCTTCTTCGTGGCGCCCAGGAGCCACCCCGCCGCCTCCCTTTCCCTCCGTGCCCCGCCCCTGCTGCTTCCTGCGCTCCTGCCTGCGTTAGGGTTTGGGGGTGGCGGGCATGGGGGTGACCGGTGTGGGTAACCTGCAGCTCCTCCTCCTCCTCCGTCTCCCACTGCTGCAGCTGCCGCTGAGGGGGGTGGGTGTGTGGGAGCCGAGGGTTTAGGGTTTAAGGGGGGTGACGTGGGAGTGGAGCTAGGGGTGCAGCAGGGGGTGTGTGAGAGGGGCGTGGGACGGTCGGGGGAGGTTGCGTGGAGGTAGCCGTCGTGACGCCAGCAGCGCCAGTAGTCCGGATGCCCTCGCGCGTTTCGGTAGCCCAGCGAGCCTGCTTCGCCAGTCGCCTGTGGGTCCGTTGCTCCTGTGTGTGCTTGTCAGAATGAGGAATGAATGATGCATTGATGTTGGTTGGGGTACATATAGCTAACCCTAAGTTTTGTACCCCCTAAGACAAACCTCACTATAGGCTACAACATTTGACACACCCCCATAGCCTAAGTGAGGGGTGTCTAGCAGAACCAAACGAGTACGGTCACAAGACCAGTCCAAGAAACGAAGCTCAGGGTGGATCACAACGTCACCACACAGTCTGAGCACAAACAACAGTGGCCACAAGGCCAGTCCAAGAAGTAACAGAGGTATATAGAAAGCAAAGTAAACAGTACACTCAAGTCTAAGCAACACGAGAACCAGTGTCAACAAGGCCTAACTGCACACAGCACCTCTGGTGGTCACAAGGCGGAAGCGCCTTGGTGAAGATGTCTGCAGTGTTGGCCTCGGACTCCACAAACTCAAAGCGAGCCTGTCCACGCCTCTGCAACTCTCGCAGAAGAAAGTACCTGACGTGAATGTGCTTCACTCTGCTCTCCAGTCGTGGCTCTCGACAAAGGAGAATAGACGCCTTGTTGTCAGTGAACAAGGTCGGTGCAGAGCTCGGCCGCTCACCAAGGTCGGTGAGCAAGAAGGTCAACCAACGCAGCTCCTGTGCCGCCATGGCACCAGCGTAGATCTCAGCCTCAGCTGTAGAGGTCGAGACCGAAGAGGAGCGCGTGGACCGCCAGGAAACAGCTCCAGAACCCAGGCTGAAACAGTACCCCTGAGTAGACCTGTGAGTCTCAGCGTCGTCAGCGTAAGAGGAGTCACAGTGACCAGTAAGTACGATAGACTGCTGCCCTCCAAGAACTAGCCCCACGCCTGACGTCGTCGCTAGGTACTTCGCCACCCTCACAGCTGCTGTCCAGTGAACAGGACGGTGTCTCCCTGGCGCAACAAAGCGCGCAAGAACGCTGAGAGGGAAGGCGAGGTCCGGGCGAGTACAAGTCATCAGGTACATGAGGCAACCCACAAGCTCAGCGTAGGGACCACTAGGCTCGAACGGCTCGTCAGGAAAGGGTCCAGTGAGTCTGTGGTCAACAGCAAGAGGTGTGCGCTGTACTGTGGAGTGCTGAAGCCCGAACCGCTGAAGGACCTGCTGCACCATGTGCGACTGTGAAAGTGTAATGGTGCGAGCAGCTCTGTCCCTGGTGATCTGCAGGCCAAGGTAGTGGCGCAGCTCACCAAGATCAGTGCAGGTGTGTCTCTTCTGCAGTTCGGACTTCACGTGTGCCAAAGCAACCCTGTCAGGGGTGGCGAAAACAAGGTCGTCAACGTAGACCAGAACAAAGAAAGGTGTGGGGCCACGACGAACGAACAGCGACGGGTCAGCAGAAGACGGCTGGAACCCAAGGTCAGACACACCCCCGACGGCCAGAGGACTGGAAGGAGGAGCAGCCACAAGAGCGGTGGCGAAGTCAAGGCGGCGGGTAGAGGCAAAGTCAGTGACTGCGGCAGTAAGAGCGGACACAGAGGACACAGAGGCACGAGGGTGGGTAACAAGAGAGGCGAGAACACGAGAGAGAACAGGACGGTACGTGCGGTAGTAGTCAGTGACAGGAGAAGGAAGCGACACAGTGAGGGCCGACTCAGGAGGAGACGGAAGCACAGACGGAGACGGACGAGGTGGACGAGAACAAAGGAAGGCTGTACGAAGGTCAGTGAAGGGAACAGGAGACGAGGGACGAGCACGAGGGGAGCGACGAGAGGCCCAAGTCTGAGAAGGAGGAGGAGACAACGAAGACTGAGAACGAGGGAAAACAGCGGGAGAGGGGTCAGGAGGAGGAAGCGGAGGACCAGAGACGGGAGGAGAGGGGGAGGAGGAAGGAGAGGGAGAGGGGAGACCAAGGGTCCGAAGACCCGAGACAGGAGGAGGAGACGGCAGCTGCTGCTGCTGCGGCTGCTGCGGCTGCTGCTGCTCCAGCGGCTGCTGCCCCTGCTGCTGCTCCTGCTGCTGTCGCTCCTGCTCCTCGAGCCGCTGCAACTCTCTCTCCTCTCTCTCCAACTCCAGCTGCTCCTCACGAGCACGGCGAACACGAGCCTGGAACCTGGTCGGGTAGGGGTGGGGGGAAGGAGTAGTGTCCGGGGCAGCGGCAGCCCCAGAGTCGACCTCCGAAGCACCAAGTACACCACCCCCAGAGGCAGCACCAACACCAGCTCCAGACCCAGGCTCTCTAGAAACCGAAGGGACACCCTCACCCCCAGACGCAGCACCCCCAGACTCCGCACCAGCACCCCCAGACTCCGCACGACCAGTACCAGCCCCCGGAAGACAAGAGTCCTCTGCAACCCGCGGCTCAGCTCCAACTCCAGCACCCCCAGAACCAGAGACCTGTACAGGGACAGTCGCAGGACCAACCTCCCGAGAGGGAGCACCTGCAGGAGGCGGCGAGGAAGACTGTGGGGAGGGAGGCTGTACAGGGGGGGCTACCGAAGGGGGAGGGCTAGCCTGAGACACACCAGACGGGGCTGGACCAGGGGGGGGAGGCTGTACCGGGGGAGCAGGCGGGGGAGCGGCGGTCAGGAAGAGAGGGGGGGGAGGGACCGGGAGACCTCGACTGGGGTACCTGACGTAGTAGGGGGTGGACTCCTCGAAACGGACGTCACGGGAGTCAAAGAACCGGTGAGAGGGAGGGTGGTAAAAGGTGAAGTCAGAGGAGTCCTCAGGGAAACCAAGGAAGACACAAGGAACGGCGCGAGGCGAGAGCTTGTCCGCGGAGGTGTCGCGGACAAGAGCCAAGCAACCCCAGACACGAAACCTCGACGCGACACCAGGGGACCCTGTCCAAAGACTGGTCGGTGAAGCCTCCGGCCGAGAGACGCGTGGCCAGAGGTTCAGCTGGTGCGCGGCGTACCTGACCGCGTATGGCCACAGGAAATGGTCGACGGGCAGCGGGGGGAAGCGCGGGTCGACGGGCAGCGGGGGGAAGCGCGGGTCGACGGGCAGCGGGGGGAAGCGCGGTACGACGGGCAGCGGGGGGGGGGGGGGGGGAAGCGCGGTTCGACGGCAGCGGGGGGGAAGCGCGCCTCGACGGGCATCAGGGGGGGAAAGCGCAGCGCGACCGGCAGCGGTACGCTAGATCGGGCTACGCTAGATCGGGAGGAAGAACGAGCGGTAACGAACGAACGGGACTAGATCGGGCCGGCACTAGGCTCGGGCAAGACGGGCGAAACGAGAGCTAGGATCAGGCTCGGGTGGTACGATCGGAGAACGGAGAAACGGGATCCCACAGGATCCTAACCGCTCTGATACCATGTCAGAATGAGGAATGAATGATGCATTGATGTTGGTTGGGGTACATATAGCTAACCCTAAGTTTTGTACCCCCTAAGACAAACCTCACTATAGGCTACAACATTTGACAGTGCTCGTCGTAGCCGCAGAGCCAGATACTCCCGTAGTCCGGTGCCCTCGTGCGCTCGGTAGCCACTGTGCGCGCCGCTCCTGTTGCCCGTGTGTCTGCAGCTTCAGTCAGCGCCTTTCATCTTCTCGCCCTCACAGTCTCTCCTCCTCCTCACTTGCCCTCTGTGATCACCTCTAGCTGTACTTATAATTGTGAACTATTACTATGCCTGCTCATTGTGCTGATTACACCCCACTTTGGCTATGGGGGTGTGTCAGAATGTTATTATTGTCTAGCCTGTAGTGGGGTGCTCTATAGCGAGTACAACCCAGTTAGGGTTTGCTATATGTACCCCAACTGCTGCTAGTGAAATCCCTCTCCTTCATTCATTCTTGCCTAGTCTTGTTGACACAGGCTTCTCCACATCGGAAACTCAGCACCAACTTCTGGAAGGCTGGTCCTCGACCAACAGTTTTTTTCCTACTTAAAACCCGCGGGCCAAGAACTTCAACCTTAGGAAGCTTGGTTGGAGCGAGCAACACAATTGGCCAAGATATTGGGTGCTAAGGCCAAACTCAACCAAGGCTAGGAAGGTTGAGGCAATTTGGGCCTTCTTGGCCCTCCGGTTTTAAACGGCTGCCTGTTTATAAGGAAATAACATCTTGTCATTCCGTTTTCCTGCTTCTGCTTAAGCTCGCCACAATGCCGCCGAAGACCTCCCGCAAGGCTGTCACGGAAATTACGCCTGACCCTAATGCTCCGCTGGTTGTCACGTCGACAGTGCCTGAAGTCAAGGACAATGAAGGGATGAAGGAAGAGGGGATCAACCCGTCGAACAATGGTTCATCGGAGGTCGGTTCCTCTGGTCTTTCAGCAGAAAGCAAGGCAGAAGTACCTGCGGTCGGAGAAGAGTTACAAGACGACCCTGATGACGAGCTCGACATTGATTTCAAGACTGATGAGCTATGCAATCTGTGTCAGACGGCTATCCTGCTGATCCCGTTCATGCTCGCTCAAGAACTTGCCTCGGTGGTTACGACGGTCAAAGTGTTGATGAAGCGGGTCTGGTGTTCTGTTCTCTCTGTTGATGCTGCTAACACTGCGAAGTTTCAGATTCTACAACCGGCATATATCGCGAAGATCCGCTTCTGCAGGCTCCAGGTCTCGTTCCTGCTGGAGGGTGATGCGCATGGGGTGCATCATTTTGAGGTGGATTATCAGAGGGTGAATGGCAAGCTGGTCAGACTCTACTGGCAGCATACTGACAACCCGGCGTTCATCAGGGAGAGATCTACTAACTCGCTTGCGATTGAGGTCATCCTCTGCAATGTCTCTGCCTTGGTCACGCCTGAAGCTCTGCAGTGTATGCATGCTCACTACAAGTTGAAGTCCAGCAAGAAGACGATCCACAAAGCCGGCTGCTGCTTTTACAGAGTTCTTCATCCCATCACCGGAGCAGATACAGACGGTTTAAGGGCCTGGTGGTGCCTCATGACAGGAAGGCGCACTGGCGTCATGCGATCAACAACCCTGCGGACCCAAAGAAGCGGATCCTGATTCACTACCCAATGCTGTCATGCAAGCTGTGTGGGGGTCAACATGAAGAGAAGCATCATGATGCCTTTGTTACGGACCGGCAGAATAACATTGGCAAATGGAACCTGACTCTTGGTCGGGTTCACAGGGTCAACGGTAACGCTGTTTTCTCATGCACTAATAAGCCGTTTCATATCTTTGTTGTACTTACCTCTGCAGCTGCCTCAGTAAGGCTGAATCAGTTGACCCTCCCTATTCTGCAAGATCCCACAATCGCTCTTATCTCCACCGGGAGTCAGAGGGAGGAGTGGCTGTGCACTCAGTCGGGCTGCAAGAAGGCTCACGGCGCATCCTTCATGGAAGCTCTCGACCATGTCTGCTCTGCAAACCATCTCTCGCACCTCGAGAAGCTCGGCACAGCCACCAGACTCACCTTAGAGAAGGCGAGCCTCAGCGTCATTCTGAAGGATTACGGGATCCAAACCTCCAGCGGCTCAGCCACATCTCAGCAGCAGCGTCAGTAGCACTTTTTGCAGTTGGCGTCGTAGCCTCACTTACCCTGTGGATGCGTAGGGGTCATTTCACTGTTGTCAATGATACATAAAGACACCCTCACCTTCGCGACACTGAATGTTAACAGTTTAGGTGACAGATCTAAGCAGGTTAGAGTACTGGACTGGGCTAGGACTGCAGCAGACTTTGTTATACTAACAGACAATAGGTTAGCCTCTCATCATACTTACTGGACCTCCCTCACCTCCTTCACCGTAGCTGCATCATCCGCCCCGACTAGAGCCAGCGGCGTAGCACTCCTTTGTAGGAATCCGCACTTTAGCCCCAGAGACGTCATTGCGCACCTGTCAGGCATGATCCTGCAAGCATGCGTGCACGGTTTAGCCATAGAGATTATAGTGTTAGGAGTCTATTTTCCAGCTGACTCGGCCGCCAGGAATGCCTTAATCACACACACTCTCGGCCCGGTCTTAGATCTCATCCCCCCTTCATCTCACCTCATCATTGCCGGAGACTTGTACCTCGTAGAAAGTCCTATCCTTGATAAGTCCTCAAAACTCGGCTCCTCGTATGAGAACGACAATCTTTTTTGCCGTTGTAGCGCTTTCCAGATCTTAGACGCATTTAGAACCCTGCATCCAAGGAAGGAGTTCACTTTCTACTCGAGAGCAAAGGAGGCTAGCTCTAGAATAGATCGTATTCTCCTCTCACACTCACTCTTACCTCATCTTGACTCCGCGGTTCACACCATGCCGGAAGAGACCATCTCCGACCATGACTTTGCTGCCAAGGCTGGTCTTCGTTTGTTCCTGAAGGCCAAGTCTGGACCCTGTCTCTGGAAGATGCCGCCTGACATGATTGACAAACCAGGTGTCAAACGGATCATTGACGCCACTGTGAAGCGAATGCGGGTAACTGACGGCAGTAGTTTTGAGCTTCTCACCTCGAGGTTAAATGCCGATCTTCGGGTCTACGCCAAGGAGGAAGGCAAGCGGGTCCGCGCTACCGCTTCACACCTTGCCACCACTGTCGCCAGGCTGAAGCAGGAAGCAATGGCTGATCCTCAGGGCTTTGCCTACGGGGAACTCCTGGAGTCCAAAGTGAAGCAGTTGAAGGAGTATCTCTGCGCAGGGACAAGGGAGGAGATGGTTGGCGAAATGGCTTCTAAGCACCCAACGAGAAAGATTCAGTCGCAGAAGGCTAAGAGTTAGATAGCGGAGCTGAAAGTGAACGGAGCGGTGATCGCGGACACCAAAGAGACTCTGGGAGCGGCTGCGGATTTCTTCTCTGGTATCTTCGGAAAGGATCGTCGGCAGTGTACAAAGAAGTGGGTCCCGGCACCGGGCAGGACACTCTCAAGGGATGCTGCCAGGGAGTTGGAGGCGGTCTGGATGGAGGAGGAAGTCAAGGAGGCTTTCAAGGCAATGGCGGGAAGGAAGTCCCCGGGCAGGGATGGACTCCCGAAGGAACTCTTTGAGGCCAACTGGGACACTCTCGGTAGCAGTTTCATTGCGCTGGCTGATGACTTCGCCTCGACTGCTTCCCTTTCTGCAGAGACAAAGGAGGCGGTTACGATTTTACTGCATAAAAAGGGAGACAGGGACTCCCTAAACAACTATCGGCCGATCACTCTGCTAAAATTCTCATACAAAATACTAGCGAGGGTGGTGGCGAAACGGATTACAAAGGTGCTTCACAAAGTCATATCCTCGGAGCAATATGGATTCATACCTGGTCGGAGGCTATCAGATGCGGTGGCTTTAGTCCCGGACGTCATTGATGCGGCGAAACACGGCAGCGAGGACTGGTATCTTCTGCTTGTCGATTTTCAGAAGGCTTTTGATTCTGTCTCGCGCGTCTTCATCTTCATGGTGATGCGAAGCATGGGGTTCCCGGAGCGGTTTGTTGCTTGGGTGGAAGGCCTGCACAAGGGGACTATGATGAAGCTATTAATCAACGGCTGGTTGAGCGAGGGAATACAAGTGCGGTCGGGAGTCAGGTAGGGGTGCCCTCTTGCACCTTACCTCTTCCTCTGCGCCGTGGAGCCGTTGGTGCAGTTGGTGGAAAAAAGGAAGCTGGGGCTCAGCATGGCGGGGCAGAGACTAGCATACATGGGGTATGCTGACGACACAACTCTTGTCCTGCAAAGAAAGTGTCAAATGAAGAAAGCGGTGAGGGTGCTCGCTAAGTTTGAGAAGGAGTCCGGCCTGGCGACGAACAAGGGGAAATCGGTCGTAATGCCGCTGGGAGTGAACCTCACCTCTAATCCGATCGCATCTGACGGTTTCAAGTGGGCAGTGGCGGATGAAGCAGAGCGTCTTCTGGGGGTCTCGATCACGCCGAACGGTAGCTGCAGACCGACATGGGAGAAGGCGTTAGAGGATATTACGGGGAAGCTGCAGAAATGGCACGAGAAGTACCTTACGGAAACGACTAGAGGGGCGGTGGTGAACAGCTACATCTCACAAAAAATCTCGTTCCAAGCTCAGCTTTACCCCCCGCCAGACGACATTTGGCTGGAGATTGACAGATCTCTGCACAACTTTGTCTCGGCCAATCGTCCAACCTCCGCGAAAGGCTTTATCCTCTGGCGCCGGGAGCTGGTGTACCGGCCAAGGGATCTAGGGGGGCTTGGAGTGCGGGATCCGGGCATTCTATTAGCATGCCTCTCTGCAAGACGAGCAGCGATGCTCGTCACGGAGACGAACCTGCTGAAAAGAGACATCATCGAAAAGGCGACAGAACTACCGATGGGGTTAGACTCGTTTACGGCCCACAAAAACCTCATCTGTTACCGGAAGGGCCGGGGAACAAGGTGGAAAATTATATGTGAGACCATCCTGAAGTCGCCGCTGGGGGAACGGCCCTTGGCGAAGGAAGCGGCAGATGTGGCGCGGGAACCGTTATTATTCAATCGCCGCATCCTGCCCAACGCAAAGACACCACTGGGAGTGCAGAAAGCGGCGGCTCAACTTAAGAATTGAAACATGGGGAAGCTGAGATGCACGGGGGCGGATGGAGCTCCAGCTTTCAAGACGCTGGAGCAGCTAAGAACGGATTTGGGAGAGATAGCACCGGCTAGACTGGCACTCAAAGCACTTGAAGCTGCACATGAGGATTGGGAGAAAGTATTGGTGGCAGCTGGAGGCATTAGCTCGGCTGCCTCACAGCAGCAACAGTTACCGTACATCTCAAGCAAGGGGATTTTCTCACTGAAGGAGATGAGGAGGTTTTGGGGGTCGGGCCAGGCCTCTAACAAGCAGGAGAAGTGGGGGAGCAGATGGGGCAGAAAAATCGACTAGAGGAAAATCATTGCCATCAGGGACTCTCGGGTGGTTCCAATCGCCAAAGCAGTGTTGTGCTGAGGATCCACGGCCTCAATCTTCAGGTGGCTTTCCTCCGCTGCAAGCCGGTCTACCCGTACTGTAACAAGGAGGAAACCCTAGAGCACTGTCTCTCCACCTGCCCTGCCATCCAAGTGGTCACCACTTCAATCCTCCGGGCTCTGCGCATGATAAATCCAGCTCGCCGCATCTCCTCGCTAGGGGACATGCTCTTCAAGTGCGCTGGCTCTGACTCGGCTTTTCCGGAGGCAACTATGACGGCAATTGGTTTACATCAAATCTGGGTGGAGCGGTGCGAAGCAGTGTTTCATGGAGGGAATTTTAGAGCGCGCCGAGTTCTGCGACGAATTGAGCGGGCCTTCTACCTTCATGCGAGAATCTACCTGAGAGAACAACGGACGAAACTGTGAAAAGGGGCGGGCGGCATTCGGAAGAGCAAGCTGGCAAGACTATTGGCGGATGAACAACGACTGTTTGGTAACATCACGACCGTGGATGGGATGAAATGGAAGTGGACGAATGGCTTCACAACCATCTAGTCCAGGCAGCGTAGGGCACGTGGCCCTGTCTAAGTACCCTCTGGTGTTCAGCTTATGCCGTCCCCCTCAAGCACAGTTACGACTGTAGTTGATTTTATACACTTGCTCATCTCCGGTGTATTCTTTCAATTTAATTTAATTAAAAAAGCATACAAAGTTGCAAATACCGTAAGAAAAACACAAGTTGGCTTACCTTGCAGCACTTCAAATGCGGATGATACATACCACTACCTAAAGATGTGTTGGGTTGAGAAAAGCCCTTATGATCGTTTAAAACTAAGGGTACATTCCTGTGTCGACATTTGTGTCTCAATCCCCCTTATCCCGAGTCGCGTCGGAACATTTTGTCAATCTCACGTCACAAAAACTGAATGTATCGCGAACTATGCGACCAGGCGAAAATGCACTGTTGGGCCCATTTGATTGGGTGACACAGATGACTGTACACCCATGCGCTCAACCGCTTGGCTCGGGTGTGATTTCGACACGAGGATTTTTTTCCCGCGCGAAATTGGCATTGCAGGCAGACCAGGTGTATTGACATTTGGGACTGCGTGTGATTTTTTGAAAGTGACGAGTCGGTTTACAATTCGTCAGCGACGTCAGCGTGTTTCACGGTGACCAATGAAAAATATAGTAATGGTCGCTCAAAAGCGACTCGCGCTTGAGACACACTACAGTTTATGTTGTTTCTGAATGCCTCAAAGCTATTGAGACACAAATGTCGACACATGAATGTACCCTAAGACTCGGGATTATGATGTAATTGCTGAAGCGTTCTTAGTGAACTTATTGAACCACCTTGTGGTGGTATGTGAGGACACGATGAGTTGATTAAAACAAAGAGACACACGTTTTTACCATATATGATTACAAAAGAATACGAAAAGTTTAACTAACTGCTATTTATAACTGTAATTGTAACTGCTGCTGTTGCGGTTCGATACAGCGACGACTCGGGCAACTGCTCAATAACGAGTCAGTTGTGTGTCCTCGCTGTCGCGCTGCCTTCGGCGAGTCAAAGGTCGCTGTGTTGCGGTTCGACACAGCGACGACTCGGGCAACTGCTCAATAACGAGTCAGTTGTGTGTCCTTGCTGTCGCGCTGCCTTCGGCGAGTCAAAGGTCGCTGACCTTTGACCTTCGCGTAACCTCTTACTGTTGTCTCGTGTCAACCTCTCAAGGTTGACTCACTTCGTTACTTCGCTGTAGTTCGCTTCGCTTACGGCTCAGTGTTTTGATACTTAAGAAGCGTAAGCTACATGTTTCCAACACTCCCCTTCACTTCTGGAGTGTCGTTGCTGGTGACGTGTCCTTGTCACGTCAACAACATGCAGTACTCGAACTTTTGTTTTCCAAGCTTCTTGGTCAAATAGTCTGCTGCCATCTCGGATGTGGGGCAGTAGGACAGCTCGAGTCTCCCCTTCTCGATCTCGTCTTTTACGAAGAAATATCGCAGGGCGATATGCTTCGTTCGGTTCGCGAATCCGTTTTTGTTTGCAATACGGATTGCTGATTGGTTGTCGCAAAAAAGGGAGAACCTGGGTAACTGGGCTAGCTTTGCTTCTTCCAGCAGTTCGCGAAGGTAGAGTCCTTCCTTGGTGGCTGAGCAGAGTGCGATGTATTCTGCTTCAGCTGATGAGAGAGAAATCAGCTCTTGCTTGCTCGACTGCCACGAGATAGGACCGATAGGCTCGAGTCGGTAGATGTAGCCTGTACGTGATCGCCTCTTGTCAGAATCACAAGCGTGATCGGGGTCGTGGTTCCGCTTTTATGATGAGTTAAGCCGATCGTTGGTGTGCTGATGAGATAGTGTAGTGCGCGATCAAGTTCGGCCATGTGCTCTGCTTCGGGCTTCTTGAGATAGGTGGCGAGTTGGCTCACTAAGTATGACAGGTCCGGTCGGCAGGTAACGGCTGTGAAGAGTAGACATCCCAGTTTTCGCTGGTAGTCGCGTATGCCGGCGGGTTTGGCCGAGCGGGGTGGAGCTTTCCTTGTTATTTCCGGCGGTGTAGCAGTATGGCATGGAGATGGTTGCTGGCGACAACCCGAAGCGTTTTGCGATGGTGTCGGCGTATTTAGCAGCGCTGAGATGGATTGCATTTTTGCCGTATTGGATGTTAAGCCCTAGATATTGGGTTACAGTAGGCAAGACAGTAAGGGTAAGGTCTTTCTGTAGGTCCCCTTCAAACCAAGTGGTGATGCCGTCGGTGGAGCCTATGCAGAGCAGGTCGTCTATATAAACGATGAGCACGATGTAGACGGTTCCCTTGCTGAGTCGATACATGCCTTGATCGTGTGGTAGTTGGTGAAACCCAATGTGGATTAGTCGGGCGTGTAGGTACTGCTGCCATAGCCGTGGAGCTTGTTTGATCCCATACAGGGATTTCAGCAGCTGACAGACCTGGTTGGGGTTTGTGTCTGAACCGTGTGGTTGCTCGACGAAAATTTCGGCGCCGACAGGGGCGTAGAGGAATGCGTTGGCCACGTCGATCTGGCGAAGCTTCTTTTACTTCATGGCGGTATCGCGAGGAGAATTCGGAGCGAGGTGTGTTGGCTGACAGGTGCGAAGGTTTCTGTGAAGTCTCTGCCGTGTTCTTGGTCAAATCCGCGCACGACCCATCGTGCTTTGAACTTGTTGATGGTTCCGTCTGCCTTTGTCTTCACATGGAAGACCCACTTCCCGGTGAGTACGGTCTTGTTGCGTGCCAGTGCAATAAGTATGATTTTCCAGGTGTTTCGATCTTCCAATGCTTTGAGTTCTCTGTCCATGGCTTCGCGCCATTTCTCCCTGTGCTCCCCCCCCAGAGCCTGTTGAACTGTCGCAGGCTCCTTAAGTGGCGAAGCTCCGTGGACGGCGGTGACTAGGCCAAGTATCTGAAGACCACTTGGTGAGAGTCGGGGGAAATTTGGGTCCTCGAGATAGACTGCTTCGTCTCCCGCTTCTGGATCAGGTAAGAAATTGGGTCCTATGCATTCGGAGAAATTGGTGTCAACAGGTTGAGGTGGTGCACCACATGTTTCCACTTGCCTATTTGTACTCCTTGCTCCATAGTGAACATCCTCTTTGGCCAACTCTCTCTTCTTAAACCCTAGGCTCCTAACCTAGCTATCTCTTGACATGCTATCAGAGCTACTACGGTCTTAGGAACCACCTTCTCTCAAGGAACATGGGCCCACTCCCACTGCGGCGCGAAATGCACTATTTTGTTAGTCACCGGTCGCGCCCGAGGCGCCAACCCGTCCCGTCCCGTCATGCCCGTCCGTCGCGCCCGAAGTGCCTGCCCGTTCGTCGCGCAGCCCGTTTTGCCTGCGCGCGGCCCGTTTTGACCTGAGCGCAGCCCTTTTTCCTCTGCACGCACCTCGTTCTGCCCCGCGCGCAGCTCGTCCCGTCCGCACGCGACCCGTTCCGACCGCGCGCAGCCCGCCCAGCGCCTTGCCAGGCACCAGCGCGGACGTCCGCGACGTACGCCAGCGCAGACGCCAGCGCCAGCGCGGACGCCGCGAGCGCCAGCGCCAGCCACAAAGCGCCAGCGCCTGCGCCACCGCGGACGCCAGCGCCAGCAGCTCCGTACGCCGCCCCCCCCTTCCCTTCCGCGGCTTCTGCTGTGTGGGGGGGGGGGAGGGGGAGATGTGGGGGTGGCAGGGGTGACCAGCCAGTAGCCCATCCCTCCTCTCTCTCTTCCTCTAGGGCTTGTCGCCGTGGAGAGGGAGAGGGGGGGGGGGGGGGAAGAAGGAGAGGAGTGTGAGGGGTGGGCGTAAGTAGAAAGGTGCAGAGGAAGTGAGGTTAAAGGGGTTGACTGAAAAGAGGGGTGAGGACTTGGGGGTTATTAACGGGGGGGGGGGGGGGGGGGGGGGGGGGGGGGATCGCATTGAGCGTGCGCGCTCATGCCCACCTAGCCCACCTCCTCTCCTCATCGGGACTTGGGGGTTACTAACGGGGAAGGATCGTTATGAGCGTGCGCGCTCATGCCCACCTAGCCCACCTCCTCTCCCTTTCCTCTCTCACTTCCCCCTTTGTAAAAGGAGGTTCGTAAGCGGGTACCCCGGGCATTGAGCGTGCGCGCTCATGCAAGCCCCCCACCTCCTCTCCTCTTCTCTCCTCTCCTCTCGCCTCCTCCTCCTTCCTTACCTCTCTGCCATCTTCCACTGCACCTGGTTTACTCCTTCAGGGGGTACTAACTGCTCCAGTTCCTACCGCAAGCAGGCTAAGGGGGTGTGTCAAGTTATGTTATATCCTACTTGCTATAGTTACTGTAGTCATTATAAACTGTTGGTGGTGCACCACATGTTTCCACTAGCCTATTTGTACTCCTTACTCCTTAGTGAATATCCTTTTTGGCCAACTCTCTCTTCCTAAACCCTAGGCTCCTAACCTAGATATCTCTTGACAATGTTCAACATGTGTCATCCATGCACTTCAAACACCAGAACTAGGGCCTGACAGGATTGGATGTCGAGTGCAGGAGGACGGGGCGAGCTCATTGAAAGACGGCAAAGCCTGCCAGAAGAGAGGAGTGGGGGCTGGTAGGTTGAGTTAGCGAGAGTCAAGACAGTCACATGCGTGGTCAACAGCAGCCAGCAGGAAGGATACCGGCATCAATGAAGGCGATTCATTATACAGCATTGAGTCGCAGAACACCATGTGCTGTCATCGCAAATTCCATGGTGGCATGGTGTGGGCCAGGCGTTCCTTCATAGGGAGATGCCATGCCTGCTCCTGCCATGGTATGCACGTGAAAACAATGGCAACAAATGAGCACATGGTTGGGCAAAGTCTTTCAAATAATTAAAGTTCTTGCAAAAATGGTACAGCAAGTAGGCAGGGAAAATGACAGTGAAGATGACTGAACAAAAGACAATATGAGTAGACTCAGAATCGGAAGTGCAAACATGACTAAGAAAGTGGAAATAGGAAGCTAGGACAAAGAACTGCACTATAAAGTGAAATGGCAGGGAAGTGGGCTGGGGAAGTGAAAATGGGAAGTTGCATAAAATGGCAACCCACAGCAGCCCATCCATCCATCCATACTCCTGCACCACATGCCACTTGCCTGTTTCCAAACCTCTTCTCCATTCGTCACAGCCTCCCGTGCATAGAAATCGCCTCTCATTCTTCCACCCTCTTTCTTTTGACACTCCCACCCCACCGCACACGTCCTGTGACATGTCTCATGCTCCAACCACCGTGCCCTCACTGCTTCCCATACTCACACCCCCATACTCATACTCACACCTCCCCATACTCACACCTCCCATACTCACACCTCCCATACTCACACCTCCCACACTCACACCTCCCGTACTCACACCTCCCATACTCACACCTCCCATACTCACACCTCCCACACTCACACCTCTCATACTCTCACACCTCCCATACTCACACCTCCCATACTCACACCTCCCACACTCACAGCTCTCATACTCTCACACCTCCCATGCTCACACCTCCCATGCTCACGCCTCCCATACGCACACCTCCCATACTCACACCTCCCACACTCACACCTCCCATACTCACCTCCCACACTCACACCTCCAACACTCACACCTCCCACACTCACACCTCCCACACTCACACCTCCCATGCTCACACCTCCCGTGCTCACACCTCCCATGCTCACACCTCCCATACTCACACCTCCCATACTCACACCTCCCACACTCACACCTCCCATACTCACACCTCTCATACTCTCACGCCTCCCACACTCACACCTCCCACACTCACACCTCCCACACTCACACCTACCACACTCACACCTCCCATAATCACACCTCCCATGCTCACACCTCCCGTGATCACCCCTCCCATGCTCACACCTCCCATACTCACACCTCCCATGCTCACGCCTCCCATACTCACACCTCCCATACTCATACCTCCCACACTCACACCTCCCATAATCGCACCTCCCACACTCACACCTCCCATACTCACACCTCCCACACTCACACCTCCCACACTCACACCTCCCACACTCACACCTCCCATACTCACACCTCCCGTGCTCACACCTCCCGTGCTCACACCTCCCATGCTCACACCTCCCATACTCACACCTCCCATACTCACACCTCCCACACTCACACCTCCCATACTCACACCTCCAAAACTCACACCTTCCACACTCACACCTCCCATACTCACACCTCCCACACTCACACCTCCCACACTCACACCTCCCACACTCACACCTCCCATACTCACACCTCCCATGCTCACACCTCCCGTGCTCACACCTCCCATGTTCACACCTCCCATGCTCACACCTCCCATGCTCACACCTCCCATGCTCACACCTCCCATACTCACTCCTCCCACACTCACACCTCCCACACTCACACCTCCCACACTCACACCTCCTATACTCACACCTCCCACACTCACACCTCCCATGCTCATACCTCCCACACTCACACCTCCCACACTCACACCTCCCATACTCACACCTCCCATACTCACACATCCCACACTCACACCTCCCACTCACACCTCCCATACTCACACCCCCCATGCTCACACCTTCGATGCACACACCTCCCATGATCACACCTCCCATGCTCACACCTCCAACACTCACACCTCCCATACTCACCTTCCATACTCACACCTCCCACACTCACACCTCCCATGCTCACACCTTCCATGCTCACGCCTCCCATGCTCACACCTCCCATGCTCACACCTCCCATACTCACTCCTCCCACAGTCACACCTCCCACACTCACACCTCCCATACTCACACCTCCCATACTTACACCTCCCTCACTCACACCTCCCATACTCACACCTCCCAGACTCACACCTCCCACACTCACACCTCCCATACTCACACCTCCCATACTCACACCTCCCATACTCACACTTCCCATACTCACACCTCCCATACTCACACCTCCCATGCTCACACCTCCCATGCACACACCTCCCATGCTCACACATCCTATACTCACACCTCCCATACTCACACCTCCCACACTCACACCTCCCATGCTCACACCTCCCACACTCACACCTCCCATACTGACACTTCCCATACTCACACCTCCCACACTCACACCTCCCACACTCACACCTCCCATACTCACACCTCCCATGCTCACACCTCCCGTACTCACACCTCCCAGAATCACATGACCCTTCTCACACCTCTCCTGGTCGTCTCTCCCTTGTTAGCCCCTCCTCCCAATTAGCTAGCCAGCCTGCTGTTACCTGCTTTGGCAGGAATGCGTCCCAATGCCACCACTGCCATCGTCTATCCCGCCTTGCGCCCCATCCCACCTTGCGCCCCATCCCCCCTTGAGCCCATCCGCCCTTGTGCCCATCCACCCTTCCCTTCCCTCTAGCCTGGGGGGAGTTTCTAAGCGCCTACCAAGGGCGCTTGTAGAGAGAGGGTGCACTTCAACCCCGCCCCTCAGTGCTCCCTGCCCCGCCACTGTCACACGTTCCCATCCGCGCTTCCGCCCCGCCCGCACACGTTCCATCTGCCCTTCGCGGTCCCCCACGACCACCTTCCGCCTCCACCCGCCGCGACCCGTGCGCTCGTCAAACCCGCACTGCCCATGGCGTCAAGCTGAAGCGGATGGGGGAGCGGCACGCGCAACTGACGGGAAGCAGTTGCGCGGCACGCGGAGAGCGCGGGTGGGGAACGGATAAGCAAGGAGAGGTGGGAGGTGCGAGTGCGCGACGAGAGGACGGAGACGTGCGCGGGAAGGGCTGCTGTAATGCCTGCGGGGCTTACACGTAAGGTTTGAGTGCATCTGCTGCGCCTCAAATATAACCCTCGTTTTGACCCAGTGGGTAGCGAGGTGTTACAGCTGCTCTCTATGCGCACCTCCGCGCTCTCCCCGCCGATATCCCCCATGCGGAGAGCAAGGAGGGAAGTGAGGAGGAGGGTGCGGGCAAGGCATGGGGCGAATGGGGACGAGTCAAGGGTCCGATGGTACGTGAAATCAGATTCACACATGGCATACCGCTAGGAGTCTGGAAAGGGGATGCACGTCTGAGCGGGGGCGCGCACGCGAATATTCCGCGCAATCCAAGTATCGTGCGAGGTGCTTCGCGCGGGCGGCTGACGCGCCGAAACGCCCGGCGAAATCGACTCGTCCGCCATCACGCTAACGCCTCACTCCATCGCGCTAGCCTCACGACCCTCATTTCCCCATAACCGCGCGATAAATCTGGTTCTCCGCGTGGGCGCGTCACTGCTTCCAGGCTGCTCCGCTCTCCGCAAAGACCTTATCGCGCTCAACATTTCCCGCTCCGCTCCACTTCACCTCCGCGCTAAGCCCCGCCAAGCCGTTAATATGCGGAGCCGCGGAGGTCTGGCTTGTCAAATGTTGTAGCCTTTAGTGATGTGTGTAGTAAAAGGTACAGCACTTAGGGTTAGGTTTATGTACCCCAACCAACCTTAGTCAAACCATCATTCAGTTCTTGACATGGTATCACCTAGGTTAGGATCCTGTGGGATCCCGTTCCTCTCGTTCACATCCGTAACGCCCTAGCCTGTCCCGTACCCTAGTGTTAGTCGCGCCCGTACACTACCCTAGCGCCCGCTGTGCCTACCGATCGCGTCGCGCCTAATTTTCCTATCCCCCCCCCCCCTTGCCCGTCCCGTCCGTTGCGTCGCGCTTGCCCGCCGCGTTGCGCCCGTCCGTGCCCGTCCCGTTCGTCGCGTCGCGCTTGCCCGCCGCGTTGTGCCCATCCCTGCCCGTCCCGTCCGTCGTGTCGTGCCTCTCCGCCGCATCGCCCCCGTCCCTGCCCGTCCCGTCCGTCGCATGCGCCCGTCTGCCGCATCGCCCCCGTCCCTGCCCGTCCCGTCCGTCGTGTGCGCCCGTCCGCCGCGTCACCCCCGTCCCTGCCCGTCCCGTCCGTCGCGTGCGCCCGTCCGCCGTGTCGCCCCCGTCCATGCCCGTCCCGTCCGTTGCGTGCGCCCGTCCGCCGCGTCGCCCCCGTCCCTTCCCGTCCCGTCCGTCGCGTGCGCCCGTCCGCCGCGTCGCCCCCGTCCCTGCCCGTCCCGTCCGTCGCGTGCGCCCGTCCGCCGCGTCGCCCCCGTTCCTGCCCGTCCCGCCCGTCACGTGCGCCGCGCCCGTCCCGCCCGTCGCGTGCGTCGCGCCCGTCCCCCCCCCCCCCCCCCTCCCCCGTAGCGTGCGCCGTGCCTGCCCGCCCCACCGCGCTGCGCTGTCGCGTCCCTACCTGCCGCGCGGCGTCACGCCGCGCCCGTTCCGTCCTGCCGCACCGCGCCCTACCTGTACCGCCCTAAGCAGGCCGTTTCACATTTTAGGGTTTCGGCACCAGCAGTTCCCACCCCCTCGCTTCCACTATGACGACCCCTAGGGTCCTGCGCTTTGACGCCGAGGGTAGGCCGCTCGAGTTCTCGGTCGCTCCTGCCTGCTCGCTGCCTCTTAGAGAGTCAGGTCCAGACAGACGAGTCTTAGTGGGCGCACGCTTCCGGTGACCTTCCTGCGCCTGCCGACCCTGCACCCTAAGACGCTGACGCCAACACCGCAGACAGAGATCGTTATGCACGCCAGTGTGCTGACCTGACAGCGTGGAAGTCGCGTGACGCTGCAGCCTTCATCGCCCTCAGCAGCCTCCTTCCTGACTCTGAGGAGACCCACTTCACTCAGGTTCGCACTGCTAGCCAGTGAGTTCCTGACTGCGATTAAGGCCCGCTACGCTACTCCCACCACTGTCTCTCTTGGTCGACTGTTCCTCCCATTCCTGATTCTTGACCTCGCCTCGTTTGAGCGCTCTGCTGACTTGATCGCTCACCTGCGCTCGCTCGATTCTAGCTACCGCGCTGCCTGCACTGACGCACAGCTTGCACTGCTCCCTCCCCCCATGGCGATTACTATCTATTTCATCGCCACTAGCCTCCCTGACTGCCTTGCCTCGGTTCCTGACGCGCTTCTTTTGAAGCACCCTAGCGAGCTCACTATCGAGGTCCTTGAGTCTGCCCTCAAGGACGTCGAGAGCAACCTCCGCTCGGTAGCCTCCGCCTCTGGCGCTGTGCCCCCTCCACTATTTCATGAGTGCACTGTCCCTCAGCTGCCCACCTTTACTGCCTCCCTCGCCACTGCCGCTACTGACGTGACCGCAGCTGCTGTTACGACTTCTTCGCGGTCTAGGGGTAGGAGTGGCAGGAGAGGCGGAGGCTGCGGAGGCGACCGAGGTGGCGTGGCGAGCGGCGGTGGTGGGAGTGCAGGGGTTGGAGGAGCGCCTCGTGCAGGGAGTGACTCCCTTGCTGCAGCTGGTGGAGGTGACACTCGGGTTCGTCAGGCACCTGCTGGTCTACCACCTGCAGGTGCTGGAGTGGCGGCTTGGTACCTGACTCAGCGGCAGCAGCAGCAGCAGCCACTCCTCTCGCAGCAGCCACAGCAGCAGCAGAGGCAGCAGCAGGTTCCGGGGCAGGGGTCAGGACCGCGTCAGCTGTCGCGCGGTGCCGTCCACCCTCCCTGCACCTATCTCGTTCAGACAGGTACTCGCCACAGCCACCCACTGGATCAGTGCTTTGCTCAGCTCACTGACACACACTTCATGCGGCCTACGATGTTGACGACCCTGCTCCTGACTGGCTTCCCCTTGTTCAGACGTACGGCCCCGCTCTGTGGGGCATGTCGGCTTCTCAGTTGCTTGATCTCTTAGGAACTCCTCATGCTATGTATGCTGTTGTTGACTCTAGTGCTTCTGTCACTGTCTGTTTGAGTGTTGTTAGCTTAGGTGCTAGTCTTGCTGAGGTGCCTGTTGCTAGTGTAGGTACTTGTGTAGACACTAGTCCAGGAGCTGCTCCGGAGGACGCTTCGCTGTCTTTCACTCTGGACTCCGGAGCTTCGCACTGTTTCTTGCGCGATCTTACTCCGCTTTTTGCATTTGTCTCTGTAGCACTGGCTGATCCCACTTCGGGACCAGTCACTGCTCGCTACACTACTACGCTTCCGTGCCCAGCTGTTCCCTCGGGTTTCCTGACGGGCTTCCACGTCCCCTCGTTCTCCAGGAACTTGGTGGGTGTGAGGCCGCTCGTGAGTAGTCACGTGGGTGTTTGGATTGAGCCTTCTGGGGAGACTGCGGTTTGTGTAGACGGTGACACGTACGAGCCTCTGGCCACCTTCACCGCTGAACCGGGCTCTGGTCTCTACACACTTCACACTGGCCCCCGAGGGCAGCAGCACCAGCGGCAGCAGCAGCAGCAGCAGCAGCAGCAGCAGCAGCAGCAGCAGCAGAAGCAGCAGCAGCCGCAGCAGCAGCAGCTACTGCCCCCGACCCCTGTCACTGCCCCCCGCTAGGTCCCCACCAGGTAGCTGTGTCTGCGTCTCACCAGGTAGCTGTGTCTGGTCAGGTTCCCGTGTCTGGTCCAGTTGCTGCGTCTTGCTCCTGCCGGTCGCTTGCCCACCCCACCGTTCTGTGGCACCACCGGATGGGGCACCCGTCCATTCCTCGCCTGCGCGCTATGTCTCGTCCGTGTCTTGTCTTAGGCCTCCCGCGTGTCTTGCCGTCGCTGCCACCTTTGCTTGCAACACCTTGTGGTCCCTGCGTTGCGGGTCGGCTGCGCGCCACCCCTCACTCCTCCTCCCTTCGTCCGGCCACCGAGCCCTTTGAGACTCTCCACTTGGACGTCTGGGGCCCCGCCTCTCGCCCTGGCCCTGAGCGCGAGCGTTTCTTTCTGGTGGTTGTTGACGACTACTCCCGCTACACCACAGTGTTCCCCCTGGCGAAGAAGTCTGAGGTGACTTCTACGCTGATCAAGTGGTTGCTTACCACTGCAGACACTCGTGGTCGTCGTGTCAGCTGTCTTCACATCGACGGAGGGGATGAGTTTCGCTCCGGCATACTCGCTGGATTCTGTCGCGAGCAGGGCATCCGTCAGTCCTCGTCGCTTCCAGAGTCCCCACAGCACAATGGGGTTGCTGACCGCCGCATAGGCTTGGTCATGGAGATTGCCCGCACCTCCATGATCCACGCCCGTGCCCCCTATTTTCTGTGGCCCTACGCGGTTGGGTACGCCGCTCACTAGCTGAACCTCTGGCCACGTGTCTCTCGGCCAGAGGTTTCACCGACCAGTCTTTGGACCAACTCAAATGGTGCTGCGTCACGCTTTCGTGTCTGGGGTTGCTTGGCACTTGTTCGCGACACCTCCGCGGACAAGATCTCGCCTCGCGCCGTTCCCTGTGTCTTCCTTGGTTTCCCAGAGGACTCCTCTGACTTCACCTTTTACCACCCTCCCCTTCACCGGTTCTTTGACTCCCGTGACGTCCGTTTCGACGAGTTAGTCCCCGAATATGTCAGATAGCCCTGTCGAGGTCTCCCGGTTCCTCCTCCCCCTCTCTTCCTGACTTCCGCTCCCCCTCCTGCTCCCCCGGTACAGCCTCCCCCCCCTGGTCCAGCCCCGTCAGGTGTGTCCCACGCTACCCCTCCCCCCTCGGTAGCCCCTCAGGTGCAGCCTCCTTCCCCGCAGTCCTCCTCAGATCCTACTGCAGACCATGCGGGAGCCGGTGTTCGTGGCGAGGACCTTAGAGGTGCTAGCTCTAGAGGAGTTGGAGTTGGTGCTGATGGCGTACCTGTGTGAGGTCCTGGTTCTGGGGGTGCTGGAGTTGGAGCTGAGCCCGTGCCGCAGGATACTCTGTCTTCGGGGAGCTGGTGTTAGTCCTGCTGTCCCTGGGGGTGCTACGACTGGGGGTGCGCCCTCTGCTGGACCTGGAGAGCCTGGGACTTACCTTGTTACTTCTGGTGGTGCTGGCTCTGGGGGTGGTGCGGCTCATGCCTCGGAGGGCAGTCCTGGGGCTGCCCCTGCCCCGGACACTACTCCGCGCCCGCACCCCTATCCGACCTGGCACCAGGCCCGTCTTCGCCGTACATGTGAGGAGTAGCTGGAGTTGGTGAGAGAGAGCCTCGAGTTGGAGCGGCAGCTGCTGGAGCTACGGCAGCTGGAGGAGCAGCAGCAGCAGCAGCCAGCACCAGCGGCCACAGTCGGAGGAGCAGCAGCAGCAGCAGCAGCAGCAGCAGCAGCCAGAGCCGGAGGAGCAGCCGCAGCAGCAGCAGCAGCAGCTGGAAGTGCAGCAGCCGCAGCCGCAGAAGGAGCAGCAGCAGCCGCCGCCTCCGCCTCCTGTCTCTAGTCTTCGGACCCTCGGTCACCCGTCTCCCTCTCCTCCCTCCTCCTTCTCTCCTCCCGTCTCTGGTCCTCCGCTTCCTCCTCCTGACCCCTCCCCAGCTGTTTTCCCTCGTTCTCAGCCTCCGTTGTCCCCCCCACTTTCTCACACCTGGGCTTCTCGTCGCTCTCCTCATGCTCGTCCCTCATCCCCTGTTCCCGTCACTGACTTTTGTACAGCTCTGTTTCGTTCTAGTTCGCCTCGTTCAACTCCGTGTGTAGTTCCTTCTCCTCTTGAGTCGGCCCTCACTACTTCCCTCTCTACTCCTGTCACAGACTACTACCGCACGTACCGTCCTGTTTTGTCTCGTATTCTCACCTTTCTTCCTTACCGACCCCCGTGCTTCTCGGCCCTTTGTCTCCGCTCTTACTACCGCAGTTGCTGATACTTGCCGCCTTGACTACGCCACCAGTCTTGTGGCTGCTCCTCCTACCAGTCCTTTGGCCGTCGGGGGTGAGTCTGCCCTTGGCTGTGACGCCCTAGAGGACAGGCAGTTTGAGCTAGAGTTCCTGGTAGCCGCTTCCCCTCATCTCTGTGCCATGCTGCTCGCCCCTGAGGGAGACCCCGACGCCCTTGACATACCGACTCCTCGCACTTACGCTGAGGCAGTAACAGGGCCTTGGGCCTCTCAGTGGAGAGCTGCCATGGATGCAGAGATGGCCTCCTACAGATCCACAGGCACCTACATCGACGAGGTTCCCCCCTCTGGGTCGAACGTAGTCGATGGCATGTGTATCTTCAGTGTGAAGCGGCCACCGGGATCTCCTCCGGTCTTCAAGGCGCGCTATGTGGCTAGAGATTTCTGTCAGCGCGAGGAAGTTGGCTTCTTTAAGACCTTCACGCCTACCCCGAAGATGACCAATCTTCGGGTGTTACTGCACGTAGCAGCACAGAGAGACTACGAGCTACACTCTCTTGACTTCTCCACTGCCTTCCTTCAGGGTAGCCTACACGAGGAGGTCTTTTGTGTTGTCCCTCTGCCTTCACTGGCACTTTCCCTCCTGGGACCCAGTGGAGGCTGAGGCGACCAGTCTACGGTCTCCGTCAGGCTCCTCGTGAGTGGCACGACACCCTTCGTTCTACCCTGTCTGACCTCGGTTTCCAACCGTCTTCTGCCGACCCGTCGCTGTTCGTTCGCCGTGGCTCCACACCGTTCTTTGTACTGGTCTACGTCGATGGCCTGGTTTTGCCGCTGCTGACAGGGCTGCTTTGGCTGACGTGAAGTCCGAACTGCAGAAGAGACACATGTGCACTGACCTTGGTGAGCTGCGCCACTACCTTGGCCTACAGATCACCAGGGACAGAGCCGCTTGCATCAATACACTCTCACAGTCATACATGGTGCAGCAGGTCCTTCAGCGGTTCGAGCTTCAGCACTATGAAGTACAGCGCCCACCTCTTGCTGTTTACCACAGACTCACGGGACCCTTTCCTGACGAGTCGTTTGAGCCTAGTGGTCTTTATGCAAAGCTTGTAGGCTGCCTCATGTACCTGATGACTTGTACTCGCCTGGACCTCGCCTTCCCTCTCAGCATCCTTGCTCGCTTTGTTGCGCCAGGGAGACACCGTCCTGTTCACTGGACAGCTGCTGTGAGGGTGGCGAAGTACCTAGTGACGACATCAGGCGTGGGGCTGGTTCTTGGAGGGAGACAGTCTGTCGTACTTACTGGTCACTGTGACTCTTCTTACGCTGATGGTAGACACCGAGACTCACAAGTCTACTCAGGGGTACTGTTTCAGCCTGGGCTCTGGAGCTGTTTTGTGGAGGTCCACGCGTTCCTCCTCGGTCTCGACCTCTACCGCTGAGGCTGAGATCTACGCTGGAGCCATGGCTGCACAGGAGCTGCGTTGGTTGACGTTCTTGCTCACCGACCTTGGTGAGCGGTCGAGCTCTGCACCGACCTTGTTTACTGACAACAAGGCGTTGATTCTCCTATGTCGAGAGCCGCGACTGGAGAGCAGAGTGAAGCACATCAACGTCAGGTACTTTCTTCTGCGAGAGTTGCAGAGGCGTGGACAGGTACGCTTTGACTTTGTGGACCCCGAGGCCAACACTGCAGACATCTTCACCAAGGCCCTTCCGCCTTGTGACCACCAGAGGTGTTGTGTGCAGTTAGGTCTCGTTGACACAGGTTCTCGTCTTGCGTAGACTTGAGTTCTCTACTTACTTTGTTTGTACACTTTGCTTATACCTCTGTGAACTCTTGAACTAACCTTGTGGCCCTTTTGCTAGTGCTCAGACTGTGTGGTGACATTGTGATCCACCCTGAGCTTTGTTGTTTTGTGACTGGTCTTGTGACCGTACGGTTTTGGTTTTGCTTGACACCCCTCACTTAGGCTATGGGGGTGTGTCAAATGTTGTAGCCTTTAGTGATGTGTGTCATATGGGGTACAGCAGTTAGGGTTAGGTTTATGTACCCCAACCAACCTTAGTCAAACCATCATTCATGGCTATACATGAGCTGGTCAATGAGCGACTCGCGATTCGGTGGATGCTGGTTGAGTTGAGGTGATGATATGCTCAACTGGCTGGTTGCTGATGGCGCTACGAGCTCCATTCGAATTGTGACGAGCGCAGAGATGGAGGGACAGCAGTTGAATCGTAGTGCCGAGGTGTGTGCTCGCAGTTGGGGTATGATACGGTGCAATGCAGTGCCAAAAAAAAAATACATATCTCTCATATGAAAAACATTCTAACCAGATGGATCAACACTCCCTTTGCACACTCACAAGAAAACCCAATATCACCAGACAAGTGCAATTGCAACTTTCTCTAGATATGTGAACCTCACTTGGCCATGCTTGTAGCTACATGTCTTTTTTTGTTGCACGAGACTTCTCCAGGGGATGGGATGCGTTTGTAGAGGTTCACCTTCAATTTCCTAGAACTCAAAGCCATCCAGTACAAGGCACACGAACCTAAGGCTGCACTAGCCTTGCTGTGGAATGGGGAAAACACGCGTCCAAGTCACAGAGGTTTTGACCTTTGTGCGAAAGAGGATGTGGGCACGTCATGCCGAGTGGCTTGCAGAATCACTTCTAGTGCAATGGCAAGCATGTGCAAGCTGCAAAGGGGCTTGTGTGCGATGCCCCCATTTAGAAAGCTTGCTTTCTTTTACTTATCATTTGGCATCATTCTCATTTCAACTGGGTTAGTACAACATATGCATCGTTTTTAAACACATGCTAGTACATGCAAATATTACTAGCTATGTAGTCGTCCGTCCAAGCAGCCGTGGTCTGGTAGTTGGTCTGGGTGGGTGGTGGGGATGTTGATTGAGCCGTTGGAAAACGAGAAAATGGGTGGAGGGAATGAACTCCAACCCACGGTTTTTGTAGTTGGAGAAGGGCGTTTAGCGCGCTTCGACGATGCCAAATATTCGGTACAGGCAGCTTCGCTTTCACAATACACAATTTTGAAAAACACGAATGTGTTCAAAATTTATAATTTTGAGAAAGCTTGCTTTCTTGTCCTTATAATTTGGCATCGTTCTCATTGCAACTGGGGCCTCTGAGACATGGGCAGTGGTGGCTTCCGGTTGCGTAAGAGTGCCTCCGCATGTTGTTCTGAAAGCAATGCGTGTGTTGGGTCCTTGATGAGATGTTCGACGTATGGCGTGACGTACATTTCTTTGGCTGTGTCTCTTCGCCACCTGCCCAATCTTTTGAAAATTTTGTCCGGCACGCCGATGTTGGCTGCTACGGTTGCCGCGCCCTTTCGGAAGGAGTGCGTGCCATGCTGCTGCTCCCCAAGTCCCACTTTTGCGAATGCTTCTTTACACCAGTTCCGGATCGTTGTGTACGAGGGTGGCTTGGGATGGCCGTCGTTGGTTGAAGCCTGGCCAAAAACGCGAATCAGCGACCCCTCTGGGTGCGGGCCATAGCCAGCGAGTTGGATGAAGCGTTGGGTGCAACGCACGGGGCAACAGGGGTCCGTCATTGCTGCGATGGGAATCCAAGTTCCGCGACCAGCCTGGTCCGTCTTTGAGTGTGGAATGAGGACCCACATGACTTTGTTGTCGAATTGGATGTCTTGCCATTGGATAGCAACCAGGTCGGAGTATTGCAGAAATTTTGTGCACATGAGAATAGAGATTAACCCCTTCTGAAATTCGGCAGGATTGTCGACTGTAGGTAGTTCGTGGACATGTCTTGAACTTGCTGGATCGATACGGGCTCCTTCAAACGACTAGGGCGAGGGCAGTGTCGTTTCGCAAAGTCCCGCACTTGGGTGGTAAACGGTCCAACGGTCGGGCATTTGCTTCCAGTCATGCGATGGGCGAAGCTGACTACTAAGCAAGTGAGCTGCACTACAGAAAATGTTGCTTTGTGTTGGATTGCATGCACCAAGTATAGCGCGAGGGTCGTGTCGGATGTGGGAAGAAAGGGGAGATCCACCTTTGTGCAGAAGGCCCGAAACTTGGTCCAGTACGGTTCGCACGTACGGATCGTCGAATTGGCTCGCGATTGCGTGAGCATGTTGATGAGTTGGTTGTGTAGCTATGGGAGCAAATCTAAACACAAGGCGCGTACACTCTCAATTAGTCGAATACCACCCGAAGTGCGATAATTGGGCTATGTGGTTATCCGGTGCTTGAAAAAGCGGCGGAATGTGTTCCAGCTGCCAGACATTGGCTGCCGTGTGTCAAGGGAATGTGCGCGTGGATGTGGGGTGCCCAGTTGCGTGGGGAAGGTTGTAGGAGTGGCCACCAGAGAAGCGTGGCAGCTGAGAATTGCGGGAGTTTGCAAAGAGGTCGATGGAATGGGGACCTGAGCGACATTCTAAGATGCGGAACCATGGTGTCTTCAACGAGTAATCGTCATGATCGACTGCTTTTGAGAGCTCATCAGCCTGTGTGTTTAGCTTGCATGGGATCCATTTGATGATTAGATGCGTGCCGAGCTCCATACATATCCGAATGATGCCTTGGCAGGCCGTGGTGAGGTCGGAGCTACGCGAGCCACCTTTGCGAAGGATGAAGAAGACACCTTGATTGTCCACCCGCACAAGAACATGTTTGTGCGTGGTCTTGTTGGAGTATGTTTGTAGTGCCCAAAGCACTCCTTCAATCTCCCTCAGTGTGCTGGACGTTGCTCGCAGCAGCTCTGGCATGGTTGCGCTGGCTTCTTCAAGGCCGCCAAGAAATGTAGTCAAAGTGGCGCCCCAACTATGACTGCTAGCATCTACATGGGTTACATCATCGTAGCTGCTTCAAATGTGAAACGGTGCACCGTTGAACCGATCGAACTCTTCGAGCAAGAAGATGAACTCCTCAGCTGCGGATGGGGGGATGATCACGCTGATTTTCCTCCGTCGCTGTAACGCTGGCGGGCTGCTGCTGCAACAGGGACAGAAGCGCGGCGACCTGATCCGGGGTCAACGCTGTGGTCAACGCAGGGGTCGTCGCGTCAGAGGAAGTCGTTGCTCGGCGCCTCTGGCGCTGACACGACGGTCCAGCC
This sequence comes from Closterium sp. Yama58-4, assembly GCA_947470075.1. NCBI lineage: Eukaryota > Viridiplantae > Streptophyta > Zygnematophyceae > Desmidiales > Closteriaceae > Closterium > Closterium sp. Yama58-4. The sequence continues at coordinate 116,545 of CANIUD010000106.1, forward strand.
ACAAGAGCCGGCGTGTGCTCCGCGTCAGGCGCGTGTGGCGCCACAGGTGCTGCAGGCGCCGCCGTCGCCACTTGCGCCACACGTGCTTCAGGCGCCAAAGGCACCACAGGGGCCGAAGGGTGCTGCTGTTGGGGCGCGCTCGAGTTTTTTGTTGACCTTGAGCCCGCCCAACAGCACGTTTACTGCAGTTGGGGCGGGCGGTCCTTCCTCTGCCTGCCGCTTGTTACGGCGATCGCCTGTCAATTCCCGGGCGTTACGGTTGGAGTCGGAAGTCGGGGCCGACGAATTGCCAGGGTTAAGTGCTGGCGTAGATGCCATAGTAGAGCAATTGTAGCTGAAAATGTCTTGCAGTAGTGTTGAGGGTGACTCGCCTCTATGAAGAGTGCGAGTTCTAGCCAGCTTGGACGGGGAAAAGAACTACTCGAACGGAAATGTTGATTGAGCCGTTGGAAAATGAGAAACGTGGTTGGAGAAGGGCGTTTAGCGCGCTTCGACGATGCCAAATATTTGGTATAGGCATCTTCGCTCTTACAATACACAATTTTGAAAAACACGAATGTGTTTAAAAATTATAATGTTTGTACACATCCGTGTCAAACCCCACGAATCCCCGTACCCTTCCCCTCCTTCCTTGCATGCTGTTCTCCTACACCCAAACTCATTTCCTTACTAGAGGGAGATGTTACACCTGCAACGGAATAACCAATTGCATGACACGCATCGGCTGACGTGCAACGGATAAAAAAACTCGTCTTGCCTGACACACACCTTCCATGTTCGCACCTCCCATGTTTGCAGGGATGATGGGTGGATGAGCGAGTGGCCATGCATGGGGAGAGCAGTGGAAATTTGAGATTGGATGACATGATGACAGGATGGGTGACAGGATGGGTGGCAATGGGTGACAGGATGGCTGGGCAAAATTGGCGATTGGAAGTTGATCAGTAGAATTAGTATCACCAATCGCATGTCCCCACACACTTATTCGTTATCAACCATCCATCCTCACTGCCTTCAATCATGGCCCACCCATCCACACCGTCATGCAATAATGTCACAAGCGGTCCTTACTTGCAGCCATAGCGCCACGTGCACTCAAGCATGCTCACACTTGGAGCAAGTTGGCGTACATGTGGTGACAGGTGCAGTGGTGGGTGTTGATGGCAGGTTAGCAGGTGTGCAAGGGACTGGTACCTCTATGCTATGGCGCCACATTTGAATGGCAGGCATAGGCATAGGCATGGCAATGACAATGGCAATGGCAAGCATAGCATGCTTTCTGGTTGTTTAGCATGGCAATGGCAATGGCATGGTCATGCACGGAGAGGAGGATTGAGAGCATGGCATGGGAAGGCATTGTGAGCCCATCATGGCGATGCATGTGGGGGGCATGACAGAGCTACTTGTAAGGCCTGTGGGTGGCCCATTGCAGGCGGCATGGATGAGAGGTGTGAGAGTGGGACCTCAAAGCAGCACCATGTGCACGACAGGTATGGAATGAGAGGATTATGGGAGGAGATATGGGTTTTGGAGTGACGGGCTGGTATATGGGGCAATGGCAGAGGAAGAAGCTGCTCTGGGGAATGAACACATAACATTGGCAACGGGAAGATGAATGTCAAATTGTGAAAGAAGACAATGGGGAATTACTTGAAGATGGCTATGGGATGTTGGAAAGAGAAATGACTATGATATATGGAATGGAAAGATGCAATTCAAAAAGGAGACTGGGAATAGTCTCTCCGAATAGGATATTGGGAATAGCAAGGATGACCAGAAGTCTACGCAAATGGTGTCACATGAATGGGACTCTGACAATTGGATCATATGGAGAGATTTAAAAAAAATGGAAACCCGAGACTGGGATCAAGAGAATTCTACACAGGAACGTGATCATGGAATCATGGGAATGGCAACATGGAAATGGCATCATAGGAATGGCATGGCATTATGGGTTGGCATTATGAAAATCGCATCATAGGAATGCCATCATGAGAATGGCATGACATCATGGGAATAGCATCATGGGAATGGCATCATGGGAATGGCATCATAGGAATGGCATCATGGGAATGGCATTATGGGAATGGCATCATGGGAATGGCATCATGGGAATGGCATTATGGGAATGACATCATGGGATTGGCATCATGGGAATAGCATCGTGGGAATGGCATCATGGGAATGGCATCATGAAAATGTGGTACTTGGAAGGGGTTCATGGATATGTGACAATCTTTAAAAAACAAGGAAACACGAGTTTTTCAGTGACGATTGTATCATGCAAAAAAGGGGGGGGGAGGGGGGGGGGGGGGGGGGGGGGGGTGGGGGGGAGGGTGGAAAGGATTATGAAAATGGGATCACGGCCGGTTGAATGTGGTAGTGAGATCGAGATCGTGGATTTGGGATATTGAGAATGTGAACAATGCAAATGGGATTGGGAGCAAGATCATTGAAATAGGATCATGAAATTGGAATCATGAGAATGAGCTCACGAATATGGGATCATGGGATTCGGAACACGATAATGAAATCACAAAAGTGGAATTATTCATATGGAGTTGTTGGAATGGAACCATTGAAGATGGGGACTTGGGAATGGGATAATGAGAATGTGACTATGGGAGTGGGATGATATATAGGGATCACGTAAATAAAATAATGAGAGTGACATCACTAAACTGGGGTTAAGGAAATGTGATTGCGTGAACGAGAACACGAAACTCAGGATCAATAATGGACTCACAAGCATTGGCTCACTGGCATGCAATGGTTGACTCACGTGCATTGGCTCACTGACATGCAATAGTTGACTCACATGCATAGCCAATGACAATCAACATGGGTGAGTGGTGTGGGAGTGGGATCTTCAAGGTACCACATGTGCAATGAAAGGGTTATAGGATGAGAGACGGGTGCTAGGATGATGGGCAGGTAAATGGGCCGGGTTTGTGGCAGCCCATGCATGAGGGAGCAGTGCAAGGAGGAGACAAGAGGAAAAAGATATCATACGAAAATGGATAGATGAAGCTGGCAGGAGGACTTTCGATCACGATTTGATTAGAAAAGTAACAATAGAAGCTGAGAGAATGACAATAAGAAGTTGACTGCCAAGTGGCAATGGGGAGTTGCTGGGAAGATGGTGACATGATCAGGCTCAAATAACAATAGAAGGTGGCTGGGAACATGAAATTGGCGGTGGGATGTTAAAATGTGAAAACCTTAGGCCCATTGACTGGAACTTGGGTTTGGGCAGGAAAAAATACTTTGAGATCTGGACTAGATACTTTTTGGATCTGTCAATGCCAAGGAAAGACTTTGAAAATGATAATGGAAGGTGACTGTATAACTGAAAATGCAAACACTGGGGCAAAATGGCAACGATCATGAGAAACGTGATTATGGGGTCACGAGAAAGGCATCAAGAGAATGGGTTTGTGGGAATAGGTATGTGACAAACCGTATGCGGCCAGGAGAACAGGATAACAAGAATGATACATTGAGAATCATTTGAGTCATCAATGAGAAAGGGGAAAATGGATCTCGGATCGAGGTCTCTTAAGTGTGGTAATGAGGAAAACGCGGATTGGGGATCGAGAGAATAGGACCATGAGATTGGGAACACGCGAATAAGAAAATGAAACTAGTATTGCGGGAAGGTAATACGGTATAACAATGGGATCGAGAGAATTGGATCATAACACTGGAATCATGAAAACGAGATGAAAACGTGAACATGAGATGGGAACGCGTGCATGGGATCATCAGAGTGGAACCATAGCGACGGGATTATGGAAATGAGAATGTCATTGTGCAAATGAGATGAGAGGAATGGGATCAAATGAATGTGACAATGAGAAAGGGATTATGAGAATGCAAACATAAGAATCCGATCATAGGAACGGAATAATAGTATCGGGATTGGGATCGCGGGGATGGGATCACAATAAGGAGATTGAGGAAAAGTGGATAGAAGAATGGGACCGTGAGAACGAGATTATGGGAATGGCAGCATGAAATTGGGATCAAGAGGAATATCATGCACGCATGAGCAAACCGCCATTTTGTGCAGACTCGAGGAAAGAATGGTATGAGCAAAGCATCAGTACAAGCAGATTAGGGTCCTGCTATGATGGCATGGGCTGCACGAAATTGAGAGAATGAGAGTGTATTCCTACGGCCTTATATCAAGGCCACCTTGTATCAATATAGGTCCTCTCGCCTGCAAATTGACAACCTCGTGGCGCCCATTGGTGAAAGTGGCACGCAATCTTTGCACACTCTGCACGTTTGCGCGCGGCGCACGACTGCCACCGTGTGCAGCAACGCACGTTTGGCAGTCGGCTGCATACTCTGGGCTGACACCTTCTCGTCAGATGGAACCGTGCACCGAGAAATCCGAACGTTCACTTGTGGGTGTGCGAGCATTTTGATTGGTGCGCGGGTTCGGTCCATTCTTGATATAAGGTGTTCTATAACGCAAACGTGAGTCAACTTCCTTCTTGATACGAGGTGGCCTCGTAGGAATACGCTCTGAGGCATGAGAAAAGACGATTAGTTCATGCATTCAGGATGTTAGGAAGCAGAATGAATGGAAGGGCATGGATCATCTGTGACAAAATTCTCATCACAGACATGGCAAGTGCAAGACAAGTGTAAGAGAGGGGAGGTATGACCACTTGACAATGATGCATGCATCACAGACATGCCCCTTGCATGGAAATGGTGTTGTCATGATCCTTCTAATCATATAATGAAGTTCAATTTCATGCTTTTAGCAAAATGAGTCCTACACTTGTAAAGAACAATCAGTCTACATTTCTTACCAGGGCACGGATGGTAATGCTTATGTAGGTTGTACATGAATGGGCATGAATCTACTCATCCCACACCTTCCTCTTCATGCACCATTCATCCATCTCTCTGACGACATCCTGCCAGGCAGATGGGAAAACAAGGGCAGAAGTGCGGAGCACGACATTGCCTGAATGGTAATGTGGTAATCTAGCTTTGTTGTGCTGATTGTTTAATGTTGATAACTTAATCTGCACTGAATCTCCAGCCTTTTTTCTGCACTTAACCGGTCACAATGATTTTAGAACTTACTCCTAATCTTGGTCCTGCTCCCTTGCTGCCTCTCTCGCCACTCCCTCCTAGCCATGCACCGACAAACCTTAAGGTAAGTTCCATGATACATATATGGAAATGCCTTCAGCATGGATAAGAATTGTCTTTTTGTTCTGCTTGTTACGAGCGTTGATGGATGAGGTATTAAGGGGAATGGAGTGTTGCCCCGCCCTCGCTTGGGCGACGCCGACGTCCTGGTCGGATGTACGGGAGAAGCAGCCGACCGTTCACAGTGAGGGAGCTGCTCGACGGGCTTCGTCGAGCTGCAGGGTGTCACTGTGGTGTTGCTGTCGACCTGGGGTGCTCGACGGCCTTCTTCTGCGGGGCAGGTCGACGGGGTGGTTGCCGACCTGCGCAGGGCTGTCACGGGGCTGGAGCCGTCGACCAGAGAGCTCGATAGCTGCAGCCGATTGGGCTGGTCGACGGATGGGCCTTCGACCAGGAGGAGCAGTTCGATCGGGAGGTCGACGGAGCAGTCCGTCGACCTGACATGTGAGCGGCGGTCGACGAGGGGAGCTCGGCGACACCAGTTGACAGTGCCAGTCGACGGAGGGGTTCGTCGACCAGAGCGTTGCTCGATGGGAGCTGTGGTCGACTAGAGGCACTTGGTTGTCGACCATAGGCACCTGGTGGTTGACCAGAGGCACTTGGTGGTCGACCATAAGCACCTCGTGATTTCCAGGTCGACCGGGAAACCTGCTCGACGAGTTCTGCGGAGGCACACGAAAGTCGTTGAGGTCGCAGTGACGAAGGCGACTTCGGGCTGGTATCCCGAAGTCGATGTGGCTCGTCGGGGGCAGAAAACAGCCGACGGATGCACAGCAATGCAAGTCGGGCCAATCGTCTGCGCGCACCTGCAAGCGTGCGCACTACTGTCTTTTACGGGGCAATGCTGGACAGCCGCTCTGCTGCAGCGTTGGCACGCCGTCGACCTGCTCTGTTGGCAGGTCGCCCTTCTGCAGTGCTGGCGCGGCTCCTCTACGCAACGCTGGCAGGCGGTCGACCAAGCTGTGCTGGCGGTCGACCAGGCTAGCTGCAGGGTTGCTAGGTGCCTGATGCAATCATCTCTGTCATTGTCATTGCTATCATTTTGGAATGCAATCTTTGCCTAGTGAAACTCTTGCCGATTTCTCCCGTGAATGTGCAAGCACTAAGGAACTAAGCAAAGCTACGATCACTCCTAGTAGTTCGTGCCAACCCCCCGTAGTCTAGCTCACTACCTTGTAGATTGACTCTCCACAAGAGCCCTGTTGAAAACCAATCTAAGCGCCTGATGGTATGCAATGCACTCAAAGGGAAAAGCACGCCTATCATGCCACTCCCTGAATCTGCTCTCCCACTACCGTGACACAAATGCATGAGCACAAGGCAAAAGCACAGCATTCTGTCTCAAAAGATAGTTGCACAAGGTGATGCCATGGTATGCGCCAGCAGACTGTGTGGGCTGGCAAGGTGTGAGCTGCCCAGTGAAGGCAGCCAGCTCGGATGCAGCAGGGTGGTAGCAGCATGGTAGCAGCATGGCAGCATGGCAGAATGGCAGCAACATAGCAGCATGGCAGCAGGTGCGGCAGCAATTTAGCCACAGCATTACCAGCTGCACTTGAGCAAGACGGGCTCTTGGTAGAGGTGCTGGTTCCATTCATTCGGGCCAGAATGTTAAGTAAAAGAAAATGCATTTGAGCGTGCTATAACTTGAATACTTTATCACCAACTGGTTTCAAAATTGGTTCTTCAAGTAGCTATGAATTAGAATCTACCTGCTGGACGCTTATTCCATAATCTTTCTATTTACTTCGATGGCCTATATTTCTTACTCTAAGTTTTTCATTCATTCCAATGACCTAAGTTGAGTTTCCAACGCAGAATGTGATGAACCAGTTCTCAATTACTCTGGGAACTAGTTTGAGCAAGGAGGCAGTGGTAGTATGGCCTAACAAGTAAAGGAGGTGGAGGTGGGCACAACCAGTCAACCAGTCAAGTGGAGGTGGACGTGGAGGTGGAGGTGAGGTCTGTTAATCAACAAGTCAAGTGGAGTTCAGTAGTGTTACTAAATGCATCTCTGTACTATATCAACGCACGACCAAAGCAAGACAAACAAGGTGGCTCGCAGGTCACACTTTCCAATGTCCACTCCCATCTTTCACTGTTCCTAGAAGTTGGACTTTGATTCGAGTCTCTGTCTGCAGTCCACACAAACCAGCCCAGCCAGTCAGGCACGCTGGCTTCCTTCATTCTAAGTGCCCTGGCAAGCCAAGGCTGGTAGCACTATCATTTCTAAACGCACGACCAGGAAGAATCAAGACCTATTCCACGCCCCACATGCCTGCACCCCGAGGGCCCTGCCATACACATGATGTACCAACAAAAGGGAACCTCTCCCCGTCACAACTTCCCATACCACATGGTGTTGTGCCGTATATCTCCTCCACACAGCCCTAGTTCCCACTCCATTTAGCTTGCAGCTGCTGCCATGCAAGCCTGCTCTGTTACGAAGCAGTGCACCACAAAATTCAATGTATTCATTGTTATTGTTCCTCTCTCCCTTGCCTCCTTTCACTGTACACTTCAGCTAATAGGACCAATAAACACAGCACATAGCGCATGAGAGTCCATCAAAGCAGACGATTGCAGTGAGCTCAATCGTTCTAAGATCCCTCTTTGCATGCCATTCCACAATAAGCCCAGACCAGGCACGGCGACTGCAATATGCAACATACAATGGGTCAGGAAAGGGGGAGACACACAAAGAGAGAGATGTGTGATACATCAACCCACACCAACATATCCCATGATGCAAAAAAGGTGAGAAGCCAGCCAATATCCTTGCATCAACACACCATGAATCCTCACTGCATTCACCTCCATCCATCCTCACTGCATGCATCCACCTCCTATCCAGCCTCACCATATCACCAGTAAATGCTGACCGACGTCCCATGTTCACCCGCCTTCTCCAGTCCTTCCTCTCACCAGCGGTCTACCATCAATGCATCCGCTCTCCAGACATAGAAACCTGGATATTTCGTCTGCATCATCATGAAAGGCTTGGCACGCCATGACCTTGAGGCTCTTGAGTCTGCCGACGTGCTCATAGATGACTTGCAAGGATCGCATGTGGGGGCAGGAACACATAGTCAGCCGCTGCAACCGTTTGAATCTAATCACCTCAAAAGGGAATGAAGTCAGGCAGGGAATGCCAAAAAGTGAGAGCGTTGAAAGGTTCTCAGGCCTGAAGAGGGACCACAAGAAGGCGTCAACAAAATGCGTCGCATCCGCCGCATCCCCAGCCGGCAGCTAGATGGCCATCCAAACTCAAGCATTGTGAGGCTCGTCCTCCAGTTCCGAAGCAAGATTTGTGGAACCCTGGTAACGCTGTTGCAGTGATTGAAGGAGAAAGTTTGAACTTTGGAGAGGCTGGAAATGGAATCAGGAAGACGAGTGAGGCTACTGAGTTGCCACAACTCCAAATGCTGCAGAGATGAGAAGCAATCCATGGATTTTGGAAGTTCCCTGAGCTTACTGCCCATCTTGATGGTAAGGCTCTCGAGAGAAACAAGATCAGAAATGGCGCTAGGGAGACGTAGCAACTCTTTGAATTCCGTTAGCTCAAGGGCACGCAACGAAGTTAGTAGGAAGAACGAATCTGGGAGGCCGGAGAGGAAGGGGTTGCCCTTCAAGAAGCACTCTTGAAGGTTCTGAAGCTGGCCAATGCTGTCCGGAATATCCTCCAGCTGCTCTGAAAAGATATGGAGAGTTTGACCAGCGAGCAAAGGCCTCCAAAGGAGTCGGGCAAGTGCTCGAATCCATTACAGCATCATATTTGCAGCTCAATCAGCCTGGTGAGAAGGCCAAACGATTCTGGGAGCTCGCTGAGCATAAGCTCGTCGAAAGTCAGCTTCTTCAAGCATATCAGCTTGCTGAATTCATCAGGAATGTCACAAAGGAAGGCTTTCAAATAAACTCCCTTCAGGAAAGACAGACGGAAGAACGATGGTGGGAAATCTGTGGGAGATGAATCAAAGGCTAGTGAGAGATGCTCTTACCCCGTGCAAGCAGTAAAGAGTGCATCCAAATCATCCCGAGTCACCGCGTCATCTTGCTGGCTTCTGAGGTCAAGATGAGTCAACGCGGGACATGCGAATCCGAGGCCTAAGAGAAACTCGTCATCGTAATTGCAAGAATTTATTTTTAGTGTTGTCAGTTTTGAAAACTTTGACAACTAATTAAAAAGGTCAGCGTCGGCTTGAATCACATCATCCCCACGAGAAGGCACGGAGATGGACGTTAGGGTAAGATAAGTGAGGTGACGCCATCTCTTGCAGACCAAAATGTTGTTCAAGATGCGAGGGGACTGCTGGCGTAGCAGACGGAAGATGATGTAGAGGAGATCATCTGATAAGCGATCGAACAGCGACAACCACGCGGAACAACACGGCGATAGGTCTTCGAACGAAGACATAGATCACACATAAATATCAGAACCTAAGGAGGCAGGAAAGGCGGTATGGAGCGATGGCGTGAGGGTTTCAAGAAAAAACGAGAATCGACGACTTCCTGCTGGTTGGGTTATGTATCTCAACTGACCTCTCGCCTGAAGAGTCTTTGGGTTCGTAGACGAATGACTCGATAAGCAGGAGGCTCCTGAAACTTGGTGCGCTCAACTTCGAAAATAGGATGCCCGCTGAATCTTGACAGGTCTTGCCAGGCCTAAAGAGAAACTGCCTTCCGGGCAGTGATTCAGTGCGGGAACGAAAAATCTGAAACCAATGCGGTTCAGAAGGTGAACTTGATGACACACGGAATAGGCTTGCATGGCATTTAGGTGAACGAATGTGGTGGTTTGCTGAGCGTCTTAAAACATAGATCTAAGCTTTCCAAGGCGCTGCGGAAACGGTTTTTGAGGACCTCCTAGGTTGTTTGGCGAATGGGGCAATCTGGTTGTTTGGGAAGGTCGTGGGTACAGGGAGGATTGCTATTATGAATGAACTTGCAGAGTGCATAGTAAAAGGAATAACGAGAATGATTGACTACTGAATGACGATACACACAAAGTGGCGAGACTAAATAGGGGAAGTCCTAGCTAGGCGAAGAGGTAGGGCGAAGATGGCTCGGTGATGGTTGCGATTGGTGTGGAAGCGAATCGGGAGTGGTTCGGTGCGACGAAATAGGCTGAACGGGTTTGTTGCGCGACCCTCGGGATGTACTCACTAAAGTGCGAGTACAGTAAGGACTTACAATTCCTTACACTCTCCCACCTTCCAAATAAGCCCTCCCTGTACGTAGACGAGGTTTGCCATAACAAGAAAACCGTTGATCTTCAGTGTAGCTGAATCCGACGGCTGAAATACCTTTGACAATATTTTCGAAAATGGTGGAATGTAGGCCGTCGATGTAGGTTGCTCTCGATCTGACGGCTGCATATGGCATTGACCAAATTGAAGTGATGTTGGAATTTCGGTTGTTGATGAAGTCAGATGTCGATGTGACGTTCTCAAATGAACTTGCCCAAATGAAGGGAAAGTTGGAATGTGGGCCGTTCATCAAGCAGGTGTAGAACTGACGGTCAAAAGATGACGCGAAAGGGAGGGAACCTGCTGACGCGAAATTCAATCGCAACTGAACATTTTTTTCTTCACATCGCCAGAATCAGGCAATATCTTCAGCAGTTGCAGCTGGAAGCAGTAGAAATCGAATCGTTTGTTGTGGCCGGGTTGAGTTGGGCGATTTGTCGCTAGTAGAGTTGGAATGGAACTATCCTGAAATCCTCTGGCCATGAAATCAGGAGTGTTACGAAAAATTCGATGGTGCAGCAAATTTGAATACGAGCTTCGGCGATGGTCGTTGCAGTAGTAACCATATCGAAATCACTCCGGTCGAAATTGTCGAACGCATTATCCTTGTCAAATGACGTCAGCACTTTTCAATGGTTTTGTCCAGACTCGCCGAGAAGTTTGTCGCAATGCGCCGAGGGCTCCTAGGCAGAGATGAAAAAATTGCAGCTGTCTCTCCCCCCCTTGCACTGTTGCTGCTGCCTCCTCCAATTCGTCGTAAGTCGTTCGTACCCATGAAACAATCTGTGTAGTTCCCGTAGTGTTGCCCTGCATCATTGTCGCGCCCGTTTAACCAAACGCCAAGAAATCCCACGAAAATGTCGGCGCTCCTCGCCTTGAAAACTGCTAAGTCCCGAGTAAAACTCCGTAAATGTCGGTCGAAAACATCCCTGTAAATTCGCAGTGCAAGTGCAGTTCGCCTCCGAAAATCTCTTACGTACTATAGCCGCCCACTCGGTCACCATCAGTTTCCGTCGGTTACTCGACCCAGCATGTGGGTTCAATCAAGATCCGAGGACTGCCCTGGGTTATTCCAAGACCGACTTTCACGGATCCTAGAGGCATCAACACCGTTGACTTCCGTCGTTGAGACTGCTCCTGCCGATGTTGCTTAACAAAATAACATGTTTCTCTCACCAGCGTTTTGCAGAAGTTTCACCCGTCGCTCTCACGCCGGTCGATAAGTCCCCGAAACTATGACTGCTCCCACACTCCCTTTTTCTAAAGAATATCCCGAGGTGTGTGTTTAAATACCGGTGGTCCTAGGTATCATTGCCGTTGTGTTTCTTGCCAGGCAACTTCGAAAAGTGCCCTTCATGCAAAGTCCAACGGCTCAACCGCACTCCAAGAAGCGAAGAAACACCCTCAGCTTCATAATTTTTTGTTGTTTCACCCCCTGACAATTCCGCGTCCCGCCGTTCACCCAACGTCCGCTTTTGTCGGATGGGGTATAGTCGGTGTTGCCCGGGCGAACCCGACTACGGTGCAGGGGCTAAAAACTATCGCAGTCGGGGACCCTTAATTAAAAGAAAACTGTCGCCCAACCGTTTTGCAGCCTACTGTGGCCGTCACGCCACTAAAACACCTCAGCGCCCGGTCCCAGCTTCGCCGCTGCGCCGTCACCTCGTGTAGACGCCCGGGTCAGGAGGAACACCAATGTTGTCCTTGCGGCACCCCAATTTTTTCGCGTTCCGTTCACCCAGCCCGCTTTTTTTCGGAGCAGAACAGTGCCGCAACTTCCCTTTTTGTTTTATTTTTTATATACAGCTGTCGAACGGGCACCAATCCATGTGCTTTTAACCAGCGCAGGGTAGGCTCGTGTTCACCCCCGTTATTCATCCGAATCAGGTCCACTGCATGAGTCGGAACCAGTGATCGGTGGTGATGGTGAGGTTCGGGCGAAGTAGGGCCGCAGATCGGTTCCACCGGCTTTTATCTGCTCCCGAGGACGTTCTTCAACCCCCGCTTAGCCGTCGGGCAGTTTCTTCCCGTGTGTCCCGGCGGCCTGTACCACTCTAAGAAATTATCAAGGTGGTACCTTGAACACTGTTTAATCGTGGGTTGTTGCGGCTGTCCCCGAAAACGGCTTTCTTGAATAGGGAAACCGATCTCGAAACTGTCGAACAGCTGGCAAACAACTCCAAGCACGTAGCGTCGAACGAGTGTGTTTCGGGTGTTCAGTCTCGATATGCCCTTGCGCCTGCGCCCCACTCCACTTAGTGCGATAATGTTACATGCTTTCTGTTGCAGCCTGTAAGTTTCGGCGGGTCCAAAGTTCCCGTCTGTCCACGTGCTCTCCTGCCGAAATCTTCGTTGACGCGCCTGCCATGCAGTAAAAGCCACTGCATTTCTAACGGGCGGGACGCCAGTCGACCCCCGCTAAGTCGGGCAGCCCTCGTGACGTCTCTCCTTGCCAGCGACTTTTCGGACGCAAAACTCCATTTGCACATGGCGAGTTCCCCAACCGCCTTTTCCAACAGAAGCTCCAAAAATGTCGCCCTTGCTGACGCAGGCCCTTTGTCGCCAAATGTCAAAGATCTTCACAAAATCTTCGTGTAACTGTTGACGCAGGTCCGCTGACGCCAGCTGCCACACAAGATGACGCATTCGAGGTCGTTCGTGCAGGTGCCAACGTAGGTCCGCTGGCGCTAGCTGCCACACGAACCAACCTCCGAAATTGTCGGGAAATCGCAGCGGAAATTATTAACTTTACGTCGCGACAGCTACTGCTGCCTGTTGCCCGGGGGGAGGGAGGTCACGGTCAACCGCGACCATTCGAGGCAAGGATCTAGCGGTGCCGAAGGAGTGCCCCGTAAAACTATGGCCTCAAGGAGCAACTAACTCGTCTCCTGGCCACGCAACTCTTGGACCCCAAGACATCCTTCCTCGTCCCCCCCCCGAGGGGTATTATACTCTAAAAAGCGGGGTAGGCTAGGAAAGTAGCTCTGATACCAAGTGTTATGAATGAATTTGATAAGTGCGCAGTAAAAAGAATAACGAGAATGATTGACTACTGAATGACGATACACACCAAGTGGCGAGACTAAATAGGGGAAGTCCTAGCTAGGCGAAGAGGTAGAATGAAGATGGTTCTGTGATGGTTGCGATTGATGCGGAGGCGACTCGGGAGTGGTTCGGTGCGACGAAAAAGGCCGAACAGGTTCCTCACGTGACCCTCGGGATGCACTTGTCAAATTATATTCATATAGATATGTAGGCTGTAGTGGGTTGCATCTCAGAGGGTACACAAATACCCTCGGCACTTTACTTGTATGCCCCTCTTGTATGCCCCCTAGTATCTCTTTTAACATGGTATAGAGCACGTTAGGTCCTTAGGACCGCCCCTTTAGAGACTGATTTTTGTTTTCAGGCCCGCTCTTACCGCTGCCCCTTCTCAGCCCATAACGCACCCCTCTAGCGCGCCGTTGCCCATCCCCCCCCCCCCCCCCCCCCCCCCCCCCACACCCCACTTTTGCCGCGCGTCGCACGCCACCGCTGCCCCGCGCATCGCGCGCGCCTCTGTCCAGCGCGTTGCCGCTGCCCTACCCTGCCCTGCTGGCCTGCAGCATGCTGCTGTGCTGCTGCCGCCTTGCTTCTGCCGCTACAGCACCTGCTGTCGCTGCTACAGCCCCTGCTGCTGCAGCTACAGCCCAGCTGCTGCAGCTACAGCCCCTGCTACTGCCGCTACGGGCCTGCTGCTGCAGCTACAGCCCTGCTGCTGCAGCTACAGCCCTGCTGCTACCGCTACAGCCCTTGCTGCTGCTGCTACAGCCCCTGCCGCTGCCGCTACAGCCCTGCTGCTGCCGCTACAGCCCTTGCTGCTGCCGCCACAGCCCTTGCTGTCGCCACTGCAGCCCTGCTGCTGCCGCTAAAGGCCTTGCTGTCGCCGCTACAGCCCCTACCGCTGAAGCTACAGCCTTGCTGCTGCCGCTACAGGCCCTTCTGTCGCCGCTACAGCCCCTGCTGCTGCAGCTACAGCCCTGCTGTTGCAGCTACAGCCCTGTTGTTGCAGCTACAGCCCTGCTTCTGCCGCTACAGCCCCTGCTTATGCCGCTCCAACTGCCGTTGCACATGCCTCTGCTGTGGCAATAGCCACCCGCTGCCGCTACAGCTGCCACTGCCGCTCTTGCGCCGCTGCTGCTGACTCCTACTGCCGGTCATGGCCTTTCTCCCAGTCTTAATGGTTAATGCTGACGGCCGCCCTTTCAAGTTAGGGTTCTGGATTATGTGCTTGCGCCGGTATCTCCGACTTTTCACTATAAACAGCGTCTCCCTGCTCGAGCATACGTCGGGGTCCCTTCAGGCCCCCACGACTCCCGCTGAGCCTGTTGCTGATGCAGGTGAGGATGTGCAGTGGCGGTACCGGACAGATAGCCTTGCCTACACGCAATGGACGGAGCGTGGCGCTGTCGCACAGCTTGTCATCTGAGCTCACCTGCCGGTCGACCAGAGGGACCACTTTCGTCAGGTGACGTCGGCCCAGACTTTGTACGACGCTATAGTTAGACACTACTCCTCCCTCTCTCCTGCCACCCGGCCACTACAGTAGCACCATCCGTTGTTAAGGGGGTGCAGCAGCTGGTTGAGAATGCGAGTGTAGGTGCCTGTGCATGTACTCGTACAGATGGTGCCGCTAGTGGAGGCGGAGGTTCTGGGGTTGGATAGCAATGACAGCAGAGTCAGCAGGAGACCCTCTCACCACATCAGCTTCGGGAATGGGTTTCACAATGTCGCGTCCCTGGTGGTGTAGAGGCTGCTAGTCTAGGTGCTTGTGAGTCTGCTAGCACAGGTGCAGCTCCGACGGAGGCTTTGCTCACCTTCACGCTTGACTCAGGCGCGTCTCGCTGCTTCTTCCGCGACTGCACTGCAGTCACACCACTCACCACACCTGTCCCTGCCACTTTGGCCGACCCCTCCTCTAGCCCAGTCGTTGCACGAGGTACCACTGTTCTCCCGTGTCTGGCAATCCCCTCTGGTTCCCTCACAGGTTTCCACCTCCCCTCATTCACTACAAACTTGGTGTCGATCGCATGCACTCGCGTCTCCTTGTCTCAGGCCTTCCGAGGTCCCTGCCCCAGCTCCCTCCGTCCCTTGCGCCACCGCGCACTCCCTGCGTCGAGGGGCGGCAGCGCGCTGCTCCTTACTCCTTCTCGTTCCCTCCGACGGAGGCTCCTCTGCAGACCCTGCATATGGACGTGTGGGGCCCTGCCCCCGTCCTTGGGCCGGGCCGGGAGCGCTACTTCCTGCTGGTCGTCGACGACTACGTCCACCCGCTACATCACAGTGTTTCCCTTGCGGAGCAAGGGCAACGTCCGTAGTGTTTTGATCCCTTGGATCCACACTTTTCGACGCCAGCTGAGCGCGCGGTTCCATAAGGACCTCCCGGTACTCCCTCTGCACTCTAACCGTGGCAGTGAGTATTCCTCTGGTCTCCTTGAGAACTTTTGTCATGAGGAGGGCATCACCCAGTCGTTCACGCTTCCGGCTTCTCCACAGAAAAATGGGATCACTGAGCGCCGCATTGGCTTGGTCATGGAGGTTGCTCGCACCTCCATGATCCATGCAGCTTCCCCCATTTTCTGTGGCCATTTGTGGTCTGATACGCCGTGCATCAGCTCAACCTCTGGCCCCGTGTCTCCGAGCCAGAGACCTCGCCTACACTGCGTTGGACGGGGAAGGTTGGCGATGCGTTGGCGTTTCGGGTCTGGGGTTCGTTTGCCCATGCCCGTGATACCACTGCGGACAAGCTCTCTTCTCGCACCGTTCGATGCGTCTTCCTTGGCGTTCCCATTGATGCTCTTGGCCGGCAGTTCTACCACCCAGCCACGCGTCGTGTCCTGTCCTCCCAGGACGTCACTTTTGACGAGTCGGTTTGCTACTACCGTCTCCTCCCCCACGTGTCTTCTCCTGTCCCCCCGCTGCCCCTCTTCCTGGTTCCAGGTTACCCCCCGATAGACCCCCACCCCCCTTCGCGTTCTGCTCCTTCAGGTGTGTCTCAGGTCACACCACCCCACTTGGCTGAGCCTTTGGAGGTCTCCTCTGGCCCGGCTGAGGGGGGTGACCCTGCTGCTGACAACACCGTGGCCTCTCGTCACTCCCCGCGCTTGGAGACCCCTCCTGGCTTTCCGCCTCGGCCGTCTTCGCCGCCTCTGCAGCCTGTCGCTGTGGACTCCAGTGTTACTGGAGGTGGTGTTGCTGGAGGTGTGGGCTCTGAGGGTGCTGACGCTGGAGGTGCTGGTTCTCGGGGTCCTGAGCGTGGTGGTGCTGAGCTTGGAGGTGTTGCATCTGGAGGTGGGCTGCAGCCGCCGTTGCTTCCGCAGGAGACTCTCGCCGCAGCACCTGCGTGAGTGGGTTGTAGGACGCCGTGCTGACACTGGAGGTACTCGTTCTGGGGGTGCTGAGCCTAGGAGTGCTGACTCTGGGGGTGCTGAGCGTGGGGGTGGACAGCCGCTACCGACGCGTTCGCAGGAGACTCTTTCACCACAGCAGCTGCGTGAGTGGGTAGTCGGACGTCGTGCTGAATCTGCATGTGCTGGTTCTGGGGTTGCTGGGCGTGGGGGTGCTGCCACTGGAGGCACTGAGCCTGCAGTCGCTGACTCTGGAGGTGGAGGCACTGGAGGTGCTGGAGCAGGAGGTGCTGAGGCTGCTGGTGCTTGAGGTCCAGGAGTTGGAGGTACAGGAGCTGGAGGTGCTGGGGGTTCTGGTACTAGAGGTGCTGGAGCTAGAGGTACTGGAGCTGGGGGTACGGAGGTTTTAGTGCTGGAGGTGCTGCGCAGCTTGTGCCGCGGCGACCGTTTTTCTAGCCTATGACGCAGTTATCAATGCCACCACCTGGCTTGGCGCTTCGCCAGGTTCTGAGTCTTCCGTCGTCCACTGGCCTTACTCCTCCCCTACTCTGTCCTCCGCCAGACGACTCACAGCTACAGCCTGACTCCCCACTGCCTGCTCCTTCTCCTTACACTGAGCAGACAGACTCTCTGACCGAGCGTCGTGAGCCTGCGTCCCGTCCTACCTCCCCTGTTCGCACTGTTCTTCCGGCTCAACGTGCTCGTCCTCCACCTATTCCCGGCACACACACTATGGAACTTCATCCTTCCTCTGTTCCACAGCGTGTTGCCCTGCCGTCTCCTCCAGCGTCCTCTCTTCCTGACGTTCCTGACCCTGAGTCTGACCTTGCTCGTGCTGCTAGTCCTACTGTCACGCGTGTCCTCGCTACACTTGTTACTGACACTACTTTTGAGTCTTCCGCTGCGTCTGCCTTAGTCACTGAGCTTGTTGACTTAGCTTCTGCGTGTCATCTCGACTACATCGCGAGTCTTGTCACTGAGTCTGAGTCTGACTGTCCTCCGTCCGTCGGGGGTGAGTGTGCCCTTGGCACGGACGTCCTTGAGGACAGGCAGTTTGAGCTCGAGTGTCTTGCGGCTGCTGTACCTCATCTCGCTGCCATGCTGCTTGCCCCTGAGGGAGACCTGGATGCACTGGACATCCCGACCCCGCGCTCTTACACAGAGGCGATTACGGGTCCCTACTCCTCTCAGTGGCAGACAACCATGGACGCAGAGATGGCATCCTGGAAGTCCACAGGCACCTACGTCGACGCAGTTCCCCCTCCTGGGGCGAACATAGTCGATGGCATGTGGATTTTCAGGGTGAAGCGTTACGTTGCACGAGGTTTCAGTCAGCGTCAGGGGGTTGACTTCTTCCAGACCTTCTCCTCCACCCCGAAGATGACCACTCTTCGGGTGTTACTGCACGTTGCCACACAGCGTGACTACGAGCTCCACTCGCTTGACTTCTTCACATCCTTCCAACAGGGCAGCATCCATGAGGAGATCTGGCTGCGCCGCCCACCTGGTTTCACGGGGCCGTTCCCTACGGGTACTCAGTGGAGCCTCCGGAGGCCAGTCTATGGTCTCCCCCAGGCGCCTCGCGAGTGGCATGAGACACTGAGGACTACATTTGTAGCTCTTGGGTTTGCTCCTTCGACTGCTGACCCGTCACTGTTTCTGCGCACCAACCCTTCTCTTCCACCGTTCTACATCCTCGTGTACGTCGACGACTTGGTGTTTGGAGTCACACTTGCACTGACCTGGGTGAGCTGCGTAGCTATCTTGGCTTGCAGATCACTCGGGACAGAGCACGCCGCACCATCACTCTGACTCAGTCACACATGGTGCAGCAAGTCCTTCAGCGCTTCGGCTTCCAGTTCTCCTCGCCACAGTCCACTCCTCTGCCTACAGGCCACTCGCTCTCAGCTCCACCTTCGAACGAGTCCGTAGAGCCGAGTGGTCCATATCCAGAGCTTGTGGGTTGCCTCATGTACCTGATGACTTGCACTCGACCTGACCTCGCGTACCCTCTCAGCATCCTGGCACGCTACGTTGCGCCCGGGAGACACCGACCAGAGCACTGGCAGGCTACTAGGAGGGTGTTGCGTTACTTGTGCAATGCATCGGGCATGGTGCTCGTGCTTGGAGGACGGGATCTAGTTGTGCTCACTGGGCACTCAGACGCTTCTTGGGCAGACGACCAGTCGAGTCAGCGGTCGTCACAGGGTTACACTTTCAGTCTCGGCACTAGCTGTATCTCCTGGAGGTCCACCCGCTCGTTAGAGATCCAGCTCCAGTTGTGAGGCTGAGATCTACGTCACAGCCATGGCTGCACAGGAGTTACGCTGGCTGACCTACCTGCTGACCGACTTGGGTGAGCGGCCTCGTTCTCCTCCGGTCCTGTACGTCGACAACAAGGCCATGATTGCCTTGTGTTGGGAGTAGAGACTGGAGCATTGAATGAAGCGCATCGCTCTACGTTACTTCCTCGCTAGAGAGCTGCAGTTGCTGTTAGAAGAATCTAGCAGGAATGAGTTGCATTGAATGAAATGTGGGTACAGGTATAACCCTAAATTTGGGTTGTACCCCATATAGGCTACCCCACTATAGCCTACACAGAACTAGCACAGATATAGTTTGACACACCCCCATAGGCAAAGTGAAGAAGGGGTCACAAGACTAGTCAAGAGAAGTAAAGCAAGCTCAGGGTGGATCACAACGTCACCACACACTCCGAGCACAGGCAAAGGGCCACAAGGCCAGTTCACATGCAGAGGTATATAGAATAGAGCAAGCTGTACAGTGATCACAACCTAGCAAAGATAAACATGCAAGGATAGATATACATAGATCACAGTACAAGCAAGGTCAAGCAGTAAGCAAGTGAGAGAACGTAGGCACGAGGCCTAGAGCAGTGCAGTGACGCTGATGATCACTAGGCGGAAGTGCCTTGGTGAATATATCAGCTGTGTTGGCCCGCGTGTCCACGTAAGCAAGACTAAGATGGCCACGCTGCTGCAGCTCTCGAGCAAGGAAGTAACGCAGAGCAATGTGCTTCGTTCTGTGCTCCAGTCTGTGCTCCTGACACAAGGCGAGGGCTGCCTTGTTGTCGCCGTACAGAACTGGAGGAGAACGAGGCTGCTCTCCCAAGTCAGTCAGTAGGTAGGTGAGCCAGCGAAGCTCCTGTGCAGCCATGGCTGTGGCGTAGATCTCAGCCTCACAACTGGAGCTGAGAATAGAAGAAGAGCGAGTGGACCGCCAAGAGACAGAGCCGGAACCAAGACTGAAGGTGTAACCCTGTGACGACCGCTGTGTAGCCAGGTCGTCAACCCAAGAGGCGTCTGAGTGTCCAGTGAGGACAACGTCACCCCGTCCTCCAAGCACCAGCCCCATGCCTGATATACTGCACAAGTAGCGTAGCACCCTCTTAGCAGCCTCCCAGTGCTCTTGCCGGTGTCTCCCAGGCGCAACGTAGCGAGCAAGGATGCTAAGAGGGTACGCAAGGTCAGGTCGAGTGCAGGTCATCAGGTACATGAGGCAGCCCACAAGCTCTGGGTACGGGCCACTTGGCTCTACGGACTCGTCCGAAGGTGGAGCTGAGAGCAAGTGACCGGTAGGCAGAGGAGTGGACTGTGGTGAGGAGAACTGGAAGCCGAAGCGCTGAAGGACCTGCTCCACCATGTGTGACTGAGTCAGGGTAATGGTGCGGCGTGCTCTGTCCCGGGTGATCTGCAAGCCAATGTAGCTGCGCAGCTCACCCAGGTCTGTGTATGTGTATCTCTTCTGCAGCTCCGACTTCACAAGGGCGAGTGCCTCAGTGTCAGCAGTGGCGAAGACCAAGTCGTCGACGTACACGAGGATGTAGAACGGCGGCAGCGAAGTGTCAGTGCGCAGAAACAACGACGGGTCAGCAGTCGAAGGAGCAAACCCAAGAGCCGCAAGTGTCGTCCTCAGTGTGTCGTGCCACTCACGAGGCGCCTGGCGGAGACCGTAGACTGGCCACCGGAGGCTCCATTGGGTACCAGGAGGGAACGACCCAGTGAAGCCAGGTGGGCGGCGCAGCCAGATCTCCTCGTGCAGGCTGCCCTGCAAGAACGCTGTGCTGAAGTCAAGAGAGTGAAGCTCGTAGTCATGCTGGGTGACAACATGCAGCAGTACCCGAAGAGTGGTCATCTTCGGGGTAGGGGAGAAGGTCTGGAAGAAGTCAACTCCCTGCCGCTGACTGAAGCCTCGTGCAACGTAACGAGCCTTGAAGACAGGCGGAGAACCCGGCGGCCGCTTCACCCTGAAAATCCACATGCCATCGACTATGTTCACCCCAGGAGGGGGAACTGCGTCGACGTAAGTGTCTGTGGACTTCCAGGATGCCATCTCTGCGTCCATGGCTGTCTGCCACTGAGAGGAGTAGGGACCCGTAATCGCCTCTACGTAAGAGCGCGGGGTCGGGATGTCCAGTGCATCCGGGTCTCCCTCAGGGGCAAGCAGCCAGGCCACGAGATGAGGTACAGCAGCTGCAAGACACTCAAAGTCCTCCTGCCTGTCCTCAAGGACGTCCGTGCCAAGAACACACTCACCCCCGACGGACGGAGGACAGACCGACTCAGACTCTGTGACAAGACTGGCGGCGTAGTCTAGACGACACGCAGCAGCAAAGTCGACAAGCTCAACAACTAAGGCAGACGCAGCAGTGGACTCAAACGACGGGTCAGTAACAACAGTGGCTAGCAGACGCGTGACGGTGGGGCTAGCAGCACGAACAGCGTTAGACTCAGGGTCAGGAAGCTCAGGAAGAGAGGACGCAGGAGGAGACGGCAGCAGGACACGCTGCGGAGCAGAGGAGGGACGAAGTGCCATAGTGTGAGTGCCTGGCACAGGAGGAGGACGCGGACGCGGGACACGACGAGCAGTGCGAACAGCGCGAACAGGGGAGGCAGGACGAGACGCAGGCTCACGATGCTCTGTAAGGGAGACCGGCTGCTCAGTGTAGCGGGAGGGGACAGGCAGCGGCGAGCCAGGAGGAAGGGCAGTGGACGAAGGAAGACTAAGAACTTGGCGGAGCACCGACTCGAGCGGAAGCTCAGACAACTGTGGCGGCAGCTTGAAAAACGGTCGCTGCTGCACAGAGCCTCCAGCTCCAGCACCTCCAGCTCCAGCGCCTCCAGCTCTAGCGCCTCCAGCTCCAGCACCACCAGCTCCAGTGTCTCCAGCTCCAGCGTCTCCAGCTCCAGCGCCTCCAGCTCCAACACCACCAGCTCCAGTGTCTCCAGCTCCAGCGTCTCCAGCACCAGCGCCTCCAGGACCACTAGCTCCAGCTCCTCCGGTACCTCCAGCACCAGCGTCTCAAGCTCCGGTGCCACTAGCTCCAGCAGCGTCACTCCGAAGGCGACAGCGGCTAGCATACCACTCGTGCAGCTGCTGTGGGGAGAGAGGCTCCCGGAGGGGAGACGCAGTACCCCTAGGTGCAACACCCTAAGACGCAGCACCCCCAGGCTCCGCACGATCAGGCTCAGCACCCCCAGGCTCCGCACCCCGAGCAGCACCCCCCCCAGCAACACCTGAGTCACCAGTGACCTCAACAGGCTCAGCCAAGGGGAGTGGGTCTACCTGAGACACACCTGAAGGAGTAGGACCAGGAGTGGGGAGGGGGTCTACCAAAGGGGGACCTGGAGCGAGGAAGAGCGGCGGGGGGGGGGGAGGGGGGGGGGAGCAGTGTGGTAGGGGAAGAGTCGGTAAAAGGGAACCGACTCGTCAAACGTGACGTCCTGAGAGGGGAAGACACGGCGCGAGGTGGGGTGGTAAAACTGCCAGCCAGGCGCGTCAGGCACAAAGCCAAGAAAGACACAGGGAATGGCGCAAGAGGAGAGCTTGTCCGCGGTAGTATTGCACGAGAGCCCCAGACCCGGAACCGCGACGCATCGCCAACCTTCCCCGTCCAACGCAGTGTGGGCGAGGTCTCCAGCAAGGAGACACGGGGCCAAAGGTTGAGCTGATGCGCCGCGTACCGGACCGCAAACGGCCACAGAAAATGGGGAGCAGCCGCATGGATCATGGAGGTACGAGCAACCTCCATGACTAAGCCAATGCGGCGCTCAGCAATCCCATTCTTCTGTGGAGAGGCCGGAAGCGTGAACGACTGGAGGATGCCCTCCCCCTAAAAAAATCCCGTAAGAGGTCGGAGGAGAACTTACCACCTCTGTCAGAGTGCAGACGCAAGACGGGAAAGGCCGTCTGGAACCGCGCGCGGAGCTCAAGACGTACAGCGCGGATCCAAGGGATCAAGACATCAGGGACCTCACCCTTGCTGCGTAAGGGGAAGACCGTGGTGTAACGCGAGTAGTCGTCAACAACCAGCAGGAAGTACCGCTCACGGCCCTGTCCCTGGACTTGGGCTGGGCCTCACATGTCCAGGTGGAGGGTCTGCAGGGGAGCAGTCGTCGGGGGAAACGAGGAGGAGTGAGGAGCGGCGCGCTGCCGTCCCTCGACGCAAGGAACGCAGGGCGGGGCAGGCGAGGGTGGGAGGGAAGGAAGAGACCTGGGAAGACCAGAGACAAGGAGGGAGGCGTGAGTGCATGCCACGAAGGCGTGGCAGGGAGGGGTGACCAAGGCGGTGGTGCCAAAAGAGGGTCTGGTGTGATAGGTGACAACACTCGCAGGGGGAAGCTACCTGACCCGACGCGGCCACCTGACCAGACGCAGCAACCTGAGGAGGCTCAGTAGTCAGTGTGTACAGACTCGACCCAGGCCGACGAGTGAACGTGGCCAGGTGACGGCCAGTCCAGGAGCACGTACAGATCGCCACACGCTGCCGTCCAGGGGTAAAGGTATCAACCCCTGCATCCTGAAGGACTGCGTTGCTCACCAAGTTCGTCGAGAACGAGGGGAGGTGGAGACCTGACAGTGAGCCGGACGGAACCGCCGGACACGGGAGCACAGTGGAGGAGTGTGCAAGCACGGGACCCCCAGAGGGGTCAGCTAGGGAGACCGCAACCGGTCTAGGGAGATATGTGATGGGCCAGGTGATGGGACAGGTGATGGGACAGGTGATGGGCCAGGTGATGGGCCAGGTGATGGGACAGGTGATGGGACAGGTGATGGGACAGGAGATGGGGAAGGAGATGGGGAAGGAGATGGGACAGGAGATGGGGAAGGAGATGGGGCAGGAGATGGGGAAGGAGATGGGGAAGGAGATGGGGAAGGAGATGGGGAAGGAGATGGGGAAGGAGATGGGGAAGGAGATGGGGAAGGAGATGGGGAAGGAGATGGGGAAGGAGATGGGGAAGGAGATGGGGAAGGAGATGGGGAAGGAGATGGGGAAGTCCCCCCCTTTGGTCTTCACGGGAAGTCCCCCAGCCTCCAGTAGGGGTGCCCCAGCCACTCGTGTCGGCGCCAGATGCGGCGCCCCATCCGCCGGTTGCGGTTGCCCAGGTTCCGCCGGTGTTGCCCCAGTCGCCAGCCTCAGCCGTTCCCCAACCGCCGACGCTTTCCCACCCCCCTTCATTGGTGGCGCTTTCTTCAGCTTCGGCGCCCCATGCGGCGCAAGCGAACGTTCCGCGTGCCTCGGTGAGGCTTTGTTGGCGAAGCTCCTCAGCTTCGCGGCGCGCCAGTTCTTCCTCCTGTTTTACGGTGAGCGTTGCCGTGGGATCGCGCCAATGGGGGTAAATCTTCAAAAACTCTTCGCGGGTGTAAGGCCGCGCCACTCCGCGCGTGTCGAAGGTTCCGCGGCGTTGTCCACGCAGAATGCCTTCAAGGCGCTGAGAGGGTGGTCCAGCGTGGGGGCTTTGGTCGGTGCCGAACACACGCTGAGTGGTGACTTCTAGTTCGAGTTGCGACATCCCTTCTTCTGGCGGCGCGTGGCGTTCTGCTTCCGCGATGGCGGCGAGTCCACGGCCGGCAATGGCGCTGCTTGACGTCGTCAGCGTGTGGCAGTCCCTGCAGATTCCGTCTGGGTCAGGGTTGTGCAGCGCCGTTTCGCGTGGGTGGGGATGATGCGGTACCCACGGTCTCCCGTCAGGGTGCTTCCAGTCCCTGCGGTGGATGTGCTCGAAGCGCAGTGGCACGAGGTCGATTAACTCGTGCGAATCGCCGCTGCAGTCGGGAATGTCGAAATCCAAAACGTACACTCCATTTTCGGAGTGTGCCCGTCCGATCTGCCTGCGGGAAAAAGTGCACGATTCGTAGTGCAGCAGAATGTCGCGCGTCGCGCGATCCGTGCTGAGTTCTACGCCGCAATCCATGAGTTGTGCGGCGGACAGGAGGTTGAAGCGCAGGTTCTGGACGATCAGCACATCGTTGAGCGTGATGTGCGTGCGGCTTCCGCGTGCTTTGAGCACAACGATGCCTTGCGCGCTTGCGCGCAGGTGCGTGTTGTTCGCCACTGTGACGTAAGTGACTGTGGGGGTGGCGACGGCGTTGGATATGTAACGCTCGGAGCCTACCATATGCTGGCCGCAGCAGCTGTCCAAGTACCAGGTGTTGTAGCGCTTGTTGTCGTCACGTGCGAGCAGCGCCAGTCGCGGCGTGACGATGTGCGGAGTGTCGAACTTCAGGAATCGCTCGCGCGAGAGCCAATCAAGTGGCGCCACCCGCATGTCAGGTACGTGCGGGGGACTCTCAAGCAGCGGGAGTCGGAGATTCTAGTCCTGGTCGTCGTCGTCGGTGAAGTCGTGGCGCGGACTGAATGGGTTGTTGTTAGAGAACGCGCCAATGGGATGCGGTGCTGGCTCAGGTGATGGTGAGCGTGCGCGGCGACGACGTGACTCGCCTGTCATGGCCATGTTGCTCATGACATTGCGTACTGTGGCAGTCGGTGGCGGCTGCTGCTGCTGATGCTGAACCGCGGGGTTCAGGTTGCGCGCGGGTGGGGGTTGATACCCCTGGGCTGGACGCACGTCGCCTCGTGCGTCTTGTCGGCCGGACCAGGTGCTCGGATTGGTCTGGCGAGGGCGAGATCGGAATTTACATCGATCCGCTAGGTGCCCGAAAGTCCTGCAAATTTTGCAGTAGAGGCGCCTCGGACGTCGCTCTTCGTTGTTGTCGGCGTAGAAGGCGATCCGTTCTCTTTCTCGTCGCGGCGCTGGTCGCTGCTGGTCCATATCCCTTTGTTCGACAAGAAGGGCGGCGCAGAGGGCGGCCTCCGAGATGACCCCCTGCTGTCGGAGAAGCGCCTTGCAGGGCCGCCACTCTGGGCCGAGCCCTTGAAGCACGATGTTCACGAAGATTTCTTCGGAAATCGAACTCCCTATCTTCACGATTTGATCGCGAAGGCTCCGACAGCGATTGATGTAGCTGTTGACCTTCTCCCCTGGGGACATCTTGGTCTCCAGTAGCTGCTGAAGCAGTCGGCTCGAAGAGACGGAGTCTTTTGGCTAGTACATGCCGTTCAGGTGGCGCCAGGCGTCGAGGGCTGGAGCAGCCGATGTCTTGTACGAACGGATGTTCAGCTGCTCCGCCGGCGACATATTGCGCAGGAGAATCCCGTACGCCATCAGGGACTCGTTGTAGTAGCGAGTCCTGGCGTCGTCGGTGTCCTCAGCGGGTTCCGCGTAGCTCCCGTCGAAATAGTGATAGATTTGGGCGTTCTGCAGCAGGAGCTCCAATTCGAAGCTCCAGGTATAGAAATCTCTGCCGTCGAAGCAGGTACTTGTCTTTATTTTTTATATGCTAAGGAACTTTGATTGTGCTGAGAGGATTGCCTCCTCACTGGGACGGGGAGCTTTGGGGGTTGAGCCATTTGTGTCGAGGGAGAAGGTTTGCGGGACGGCGTTCTGCCCAGTTGGGGCCGGTTGAGATGGTTGCGAGGATGTTCCCGCATCGCTGTTCCGCAATGTTTGGAGTCCTTGCTCCAGGCTGGTGAGTCGCTGAAGAAGTTGTGTGATGACTTTGGTGCCGATCGTAGTCGTTTCCTCGCTTGTCGCAGCCGGATTGGTGCGCGCTTCAGCCGTCAGATTAGTCTGACCACCAGATCCTCCGGCCATTCTCACACGCGAGCGTGTGCCGGTCGCCACTTTCCGAATGTCGCAATTTTCGGGAGTGGTGTTGCGAAGGATTCCCGAGTCGCTCTCATACCATGCTACGATCAGAGAATGATCGCTTACCAGGATCTACTCGGGAAGGTTCGCACGTAGGTAGATAGTTGGTGGGCTCTTGACCTCAATAGCAGAGTGAATGTAAGATGCTTGAGATAATAAAAACATGCAAATACAACGATATAAATAGGAGTACAGGGGAATGCGAAGCGTCCTAACTAGCCATGTACTCTAAGGGGTACATTCCCTTATTCAAATGCATTCCCAACCGTGCGGCGCGTACAGTTACGAAACTGTTCCCGCCGAAACCATCCTGCCTGCAGCTGCCCGATGCCATCTGCTCCGACGGTCCAGATGCGTCCCAACTGTCTGACGCTTCGAGTCAATCTCCAACCGTCTGACGGTTCGCGTTCTTGCTTCGATACTGCGTGCTTCTCTTTGCTGCGGTGAGGAGTGCTCAGTAACAATTAAATTGTACTATTCGTAACACCCCCCTTCACTCCTGGCCGTAGCTCGATTTGACCTGCTTGACCACGCCCAACCCGCAGCCCCGCGCGCTGCCTCTACTGCCTCGCGCGCCCACCCGCAGCCCCGCGCGCTGCCTCTACTGCCCCGCGCGCCCACCCGCAGCCCCGCGCGCTGCCTCTGCTGCCCTGCGCGCACAACCATGCAGCCCTTGCGCTGCCCCTGCTGCCCGCGCCCTGCCTCTGCTGTCCTGCCGCGCGCACCTCTTGCGTGCCCGTGCACTGCAGTTCCTGCCTGAGTAGCCATGGCATCTATCAGCGTTCT
Organism: Closterium sp. Yama58-4; assembly: GCA_947470075.1. Lineage (NCBI taxonomy): Eukaryota > Viridiplantae > Streptophyta > Zygnematophyceae > Desmidiales > Closteriaceae > Closterium > Closterium sp. Yama58-4. The sequence continues at coordinate 144,145 of CANIUD010000106.1, forward strand.
GACGTTTGACCCTGAGGGCCGTTCGTTAGAGTTTGATGCCTGGCTCGAAGATCTGCAGCTGTACCTTATGACTGATGCTAAAAACGGCGTATCCCTCTTTGACCTCGCGTCTGGCACCTCAGTCGCTCCAGCAAACACAGCTGACAGCCTCACTCGCTCACAGTCGCAACCATCTGCCGTTAGCCGAACGCGCTCACTTTGGCTAGCACGAAACTGCTAAGGCACTGTACACTAATGTCATCGCTCGCTACTCTTCCCCAGCCACTGCTGCTCTCAGCCGCCTTATCCTACCCTACCTATTCCGTGAGCTATCCTCCTTCGCCACAGCTGAGGACCTCATCGCTCACCTTCGCGCTAGTGAACTACGCTACCGCGCCGCCCTCCCAGCCGAGTTCTTAGCCAAGAACCCTCCCCCAATGTACATAACACTCTACTTCATAGTCACTCGACTCCCTGACTCTCTTCGCGTAGTCAGGGACCACTTTCTCCCCCCCCCCCCACCGACCTCACAGTCGACGACCTCGAGGAGCAACTTCTTGCAGCTGAGTCTAACATCGTCGCTGTAGGTGCTGCTCGTGGCACTCCCCGCACTCCCCTCTTTGAGGGGTGTGCCCCCTCCCCCCTTGCCCCCTCCCACGCCTCTGCTGCTGCTGTTGACTTCCTTGGTGCTGAGGAGGTCGGTGCTGCTTCTGCTCCTAGTGGGAAGCGCCGCAGCGGCAAGGGTAGGGGAGGCAAGGGTGGCAGCGGGGGCAGCGGGGGGGGGGGGGGCGGTGGTGGTGGCGGCGGAGGCGGTGGGGGTGGTGGCGGTGGGGGTGGTGGTGGGGGTGGAGGTGTCAAGGGCGGCGGCGGCGGCGGTGGGCGTGGTGGTGGTGGAGGTGGTGGTGGTGGGAGCGGTGGCGGTGGTGGCGGCAGCGGAGGTGGTGGCGGCAGTGGGAGCGGTGGTACCGGCGGTGGTGGAGGCGGTGGTGGCAGATGTGGTGGAGCTGTTCGGCGTGGAGGTGCTGGTGGTGGCCAGCGCCAGCAGCAGCAGCGTCCCCACAAGCCCCTCACGCCCCAACATCTTCGTGAGTGGTATGCTCAGCGTGGGGCGTCTGGGGGTAGTGCTCGCTGCCCGTACGTCATTCGCACTGGTGACCGCGCTGGTCAGACATGCATGAAGTTTCACACTGAGTACCGCTGTTCCTCCCACCTTAACGACGCCTGGCGTGCCCAGTTTCCTGACGCAGTGGAGCTCTTCCGCTGGGCGGATATGCTTAAGCGCGATGTTGATATCTTTGCACTAGACTTTGATGCTATCCTTGCTGCCATGTATGCATTGACTGTTAGTGCTGATGGGGACTGTTACTTGTGTATGCCACCTGACCCAGGTATAGAGTCTGCTGCTCTAGGTGCTCGTGAGTCTGCTCTCTCTGGTACTGCGCCTGCTGAGGCCTTGCACACCTTCACTCTTGACTCAGGTGCTTCTCGCTGTTTCTTTCGTGACAGTACCGCGCTCCCTAGCTGGAGAATCTGCAGTTGTTCCCCCCGGTCGTCCCCCACGCCATGTCCCACTCGCGTTACCTCCTCCCGACAACCCACCGCGCCGCGATCCATGGGACACCATCGTCTGGGGCAACGAGCCGTCAACCCCGCGTCGCACCGCTTACGGACCGGCTCCCGAACCACGCGAACCAACCCTCGTCCCTGGAACCATCCCTGGGACCAACATTTCACTCTCTGAGATTCGCGACAGAGAGTTTCTGGCGCTGATGCTGACTACCGCGGCAGAAGAAGAAGAAGCAGAAGAAGCAGTAGCAGAACCTGCTCCCGTACCTGATGAAGACCCGGAGGAAGCCCGCGCGCGCTACATGCGCACCTCCGGCTTTCGCGCCGACGATGCACTTTGGCACCAGCGCCTCGGACATCCCTCACGCGCAACACTGAAAAACTGCATCGACGCAGGCGTCTTCGCTCCTGGAGCGCTCCTGCGCCCAGATGGCAGTGAATTAAGAGGTGTGACACATCCGCGCAATTGCACCATGTGCCCCGAAGCTGCGCTAAGCCACCAACCGTTCCCGCTGCTCGAGCCAGGAACGAACCGCTACCCCAAGCTGCACAAAGTGTACAATGACTTTCTCAACATGGGGCACTGCGGGGTCGACGACGAACTCTACACACTCACCTTCATTGACGCTGGAACACGCTATGTGTGGGTCGTGAACGTGGAAACTCGCGACAGGGCCTACGAAGTGTTCCGCCTTTGGCTGGCGCACGCACAACGGCAATCTGGGAAGAAGCTGAAGATCTGGCAATCTGACGACGCAGTAGAGTTCAGGAGCAACCAGATGCAGACTTACCTGGCGCAAAAGGGGATCGAGCATCACATCTCTCTCCCCTACGCACATCAGCAGCAAGGCGTAGCCGAGCGGACGAATCGCACACTAATGATGAAGGTGCGGGCGCTGATGAAGCAGTCGAAGCTGCCGCCGATCTACTGGACCTACGCGATGCACCACGCCGTGCGGGTGCACAACCTGCTTTCAACCACCGCGATCACCGGGAATCTCTCCCCGCACGTCAAATGGACCGGGACCAAGGGGGATACCTCCATGCTCCGCGTGTGGGGGTGCATGGTGCAGTACCGCCCGCCAACATCAACCATCGGCAAATTCGCCAGTCGCGCGCGCTGGGGAATTCACCTCGGCATCAGTCACGAGTACAAAGCATGGATCGTACTGGACCTCCTCAGTCAGAAAACCGCCCACGCTCGCGACGTAATCTTCTACGAGCGGCTCTTCCTCGACCAATTCCGTCACGACGAGGAAACGAATGTGAATCGCGTTTACGCGAACGACGGGCACAGCTACGCAACGCCCGAAGATGAGGCCGCTGCAGCAATCCTGGAGCAGGATACAAGGGGCGAGTTCACATGGGAGGATCGGCGCAGCAGCGACGACGACGACGATTCCTCAGGAGGAGGAATGGGCGGAACAGGCGGAAGCGGCAGAGGCGCAGCACCACCAGCGCCACCTGAACCGGAAAGCGATGACGACGATGTGCAGGAAGTCGTCCCGCAACAACGCCACGACAGCACCATCTCAGGACTGCAGCTGCTCGGGCTTCACACCGCAACCTCGAAGGCGCCACGTGTAATCGAGCCCCGAAACCCGCGCGAAGCTCTGTCTGGGCCACACAGCAAGGAGTGGCGCGAGGCAATGGATGCGGAGATCAAGGCGCTCGAGTCCCGAGACACCTGGGTGCTGGTCGACTGTGCGGCAATCAAAGGTGCAAGAATCCTTTCGGGAAAGTGGGTCTTCCGCGTGAAGACCGCAGCTGACGGAACGATCGAGCGCTTCAAGGCGCGCTGGGTAGTGCGCGGCTATGACCAGAGGCACGGCATCGACTTCGACCAGACATTCGCTCCAGTCAGTCGCCACACCTCCGTTCGAATCCTGCTCGCCATCGCAGCTGCGAGGCACCTGCCACTCCGCCAGATCGATGTGAAGAATGCGTTCCTGTACGCGCTAGTAGACGCCGTGATCTACGTGGAGCAGCCGCACACCTATGGCGAAGGAAATTCGCGCGTGTGTCAACTGCGCAAGTCGCTCTACGGGATCAAACAAGCACCGAGACTATGGCAGCAGTTTCTGCACAATATCCTGCTTGAAATCGGGTTCAAGCAGATGCCCCACGACCCAGGGATGTACCGCCGCGATTTCCGCGGGGAATACATCCTCCTCACGGTCTACGTCGACGACTTGCTCTACACGGGCTCAAACAACGAGCTGCTCGAACAGTTCGAGAAGGCTTTGGCGGGGCGCGTCGACATCACGTGCAATTACGAGGTGAAGCAGTTCCTAGGCCTCAACATCTCCTACGCGCCTGAAGCCATTCACCTCTCAGCGGCTAAGTACGCAGAGGAGTTAGGGAAGCGGTTCAACATTCCCCCTGCACCTCTCTCGACACCCTACCGAACCCCTGGACCGGACCACAAACCCGACAACAAAGCCCTATCCCCTGCTGGAGTTCAGACTTACCAGCAGCAGCTGGGATGCCTCCTCTTCGCCTCTGTCACCTGCAGGCCAGACCTCTCCTACATCGCAAGTCAGCTTGCCCAGTACTCACGGAAACCAACGGCTGAGAATCACCTGGACCTGCAGCGCGCTTTGCAATTTTTCGTTTCAACGCCCAAGATTGGGCTGTGCTACTCAACTGCACCAACCCCATCCTTCAATCTCGTCGGCTATGTGGATGCCGATCATGCAGCAGATCCCGACAATCGACGGTCCAGGACCGGCTTCCTGTTCCGACTCGAACCAACGGGGCCAATCTCCTGGAACTCACAGAAGCAGGAGCTGGTTGCCCTGTCGTCAGCCGAAGCAGAATTCATCGCAGCAACCGCAGCAGTTTGCGAAGGCCTCTACCTACAGGAACTCCTGCAGGAGGCGAAAATTCCAGCTTCGCCAACCTTTCGACTTCACTGCGACAACCAGAGCGCAATTCGCATCGCGAACAAACCTGGTTTCGTCAATCGCACCAAGCACATTGCGCTGCGGTACTTCTTCGTGAAGGACGAGGTGGACAAGGGCAAGGTCAACTTGACCTATTGCCCGACCGGTGACATGGCAGCAGACTTCCTCACGAAGCGACTGCCACGCCAGCAGTATCAACACTGCTCCGGCACCTGTTCCCCCTTCCGCCCAATCCCCCTTGCGCCCATCCCCACTTGCACCCATCTCCATCACCCCTTGGCTGGGAATGGGATCATACGGCTGGGAATGGGATCATACGGCTGGGAATGGGATCACATGGCTGGCAATGGGAACATGGCTGGGAATGGGTTTACATGGCTGGGAATGGGATCAGATGGCTGGCAATAGGAACATGGCTGGGAATGGGATCACATGGCTGGGAATGGGATCACATGGCTGGGAATGGGATCATATGGCTGGGAATGGGATTACAGGCTGGGAATGGGATCACATGGCTGGCAATGGAAACATGGCTGGGAATAGGATCATATGGCTGGGAATGGGATCATATGGCTGGGAATGGGATCATATGGCTGGCAATAGGAACATGGCTGGGAATGGGATCACATGGCTGGGAATGGGATCACATGGCTGGGAATGGGATCATATGGCTGGGAATGGGATCATATGGCTGGGAATGGGATCATATGGCTGGCAATAGGAACATGGCTGGGAATGGGATCATATGGCTGGGAATGGGATCATATGGCTGGGAATGGGATCATATGGCTGGGAATGGGATCACGTGGCTGGGAATGGGATCACATGGCTGGGAACGGGATTACAGGCCGGGAATGGGATCACATGGCTGGGAATGGGATCATATGCCTGAGAAAGGGATCATATGGCTGGAAATGGGATCATATGGCCGGGAATGGGATCACACGGCTGGGAATGGGATCATATGGCTGGGAATGGTATCACATGGCTGGGAATGGGATCACATGGCTGGCAATGGAAACATGGTTGGGAATGGGATCATATGGCTGGGAATGGGATCATATGGCTGGGAATGGGATCATATGGCTGGGAATGGGATCATATGGCTGGGAATGGGATCATATGGCTGGCAATGGAAACATGGTTCGGAATGGGATCATATGTCTGGGAATGGGATCACATGGCTGGGAATGGGATCATATGGCTGGGAATGGGATCATATGGCTGGGAATGGGATCACGTGGCTGGGAATGGGATCATATGGCTGGGAATGGGATCATATGGCTGGGAATGGGATCATATGGCTGGGAATGGGATCATATGGCTGGGAATGGGATCATATGGCTGGGAATGGGATCATATGGCTGGGAATGGGATCATATGGCTGGGAATGGGATCATATGGCTGGGAATGGGATCATATGGCTGGGAATGGGATTACAGGCTGGGAATGGGATCACATGGCTGGCAATGGTAACATGGCTGGGGATGGGATCATATGGCTGGGAATGGGATCATATGGCTGGGAATGGGATTACAGGCTGGGAATGGGATCACATGGCTGGCAATGGTAACATGGCTGGGGATGGGATCACATGGCTGGGAATGGGATCACGTGGCTGGGAACAGGATTATGTGGCTGGGAATGGGATTATGTGACTGGGAATGGGATCATATGGCTGGGAATGGGATCATATGGCTGGGAATGGGATCATATGGCTGGGAATGGGATCACATGTCTGGGAATGGGATAAAATGGCTGGGAATGGGATCACATGGCTGGGAATGGGATCACATGGCTGGGAATGGTAACATGGCTGGGGATGGGATCATATGGCTGGGAATGGGATCATATGCCTAAAAATGGGATCATATGGCTGGGAATGGGATCATATGGCTGGGAATGGGATTACAGGCTGGGAATGGGATCACATGGCTGGCAATGGAAGCATGGTTAGGAATGGGATCATATGGCTGGGAATGGGATTATGTGGCTGGGAATGGGATCATATGGCTGGGAATGGGATCATATGGCTGGGAATGGGATCATATGGCTGGGAATGGGATCACATGTCTGGGAATGGGATAAAATGGCTGGGAATGGGATCACATGGCTGGGAATGGGATCAGATGGCTATAGGAACATGGCTGGGAATGGGATCATATGGCTGGGAATGGGATCATATGGCTGGGAATGGGATCATATGGCTGGGAATGGGATCATATGGCTGGGAATGGGATCATATGGCTGGGAATGGGATCATATGGCTGGGAATGGGATCATATGGCTGGGAATGGGATCATATGGCTGGGAATGGGATCATATGGCTGGGAATGGGATCATATGGCTGGGAATGGGATCATATGGCTGGGAATGGGATCATATGGCTGGCAATAGGAACATGGCTGGGAAGGGGATCATATGGCTGGGAATGGGATCATATGGCTGGGAATGGGATCATATGGCTGGGAATGGGATCATATGGCTGGGAATGGGATCACGTGGCTGGGAACGGGATTACAGGCTGGGAATGGGATCACATGGCTGGCAATCCAAACATGACTGGGAATGGGATCATATGGCTGGGAATGGGATCATATGCCTGAGAAAGGGATCATATGGCTGGAAATGGGATCATATGGCTGGGAATGGGATCACACGGCTGGGAATGGGATCATATGGCTGGGAATGGGATCATATGGCTGGGAATGGGATCATATGGCTGGGAATGGGATCATATGGCTGGGAATGGGATGGATTACAGGCTGGGAATGGGATCACATGGCTGGCAATGGAAACATGGTTGGGAATGGGATCATATGGCTGGGAATGGGATCATGTGGCTTGGAATGGGATCATATGGCTGGAAATGGGATCATATGGCTGGGAATGGGATCATATGGCTGGGAATGGGATCATATGGCTGGGAATGGGATCATATGGCTGGGAATGGGATCATATGGCTGGGAATGGGATCACGTGGCTGGGAATGGGATCACATGGCTGGGAATGGGATTACAGGCTGGGAATGGGATCACATGGCTGTTAATGGTAACATGGCTGGGGATGGGATCATATGGCTGGGAATGGGATCATATGGCTGGGAATGGGATCATATGCCTAAAAATGGGATCATATGGCTGGGAATGGGATCACAAGGCTGGGAATGGGATTACAGGCTGGGAATGGGATCACATGGCTGGCAATGGAAGCATGGTTGGGAATGGGATCATATGGCTGGGAATGGGATTATGTGGCTGGGAATGGGATCATATGGCTGGGAATGGGATCATATGGCTGGGAATGGGATCATATGGCTGGGAATGGGATCACATGTCTGGGAATTGGATAAAATGGCTGGGAATGGGATCACATGGCTGGGAATGGGATCACATGGCTGGGAATGGGATCACATGGCTGGGAATGGGATCATATGGCTGGGAATGGGATCATATGGCTGGGAATGGGATCATATGGCTGGGAATGGGATTACAGGCTGGGAATGGGATCACATGGCTGGCAATGGAAGCATGGTTGGGAATGGGATCATATGGTTGGGAATGGGATTATGAGGCTGGGAATGGGATCATATGGCTGGGAATGGGATCATATGGCTGGGAATGGGATCATATGGCTGGGAATGGGATCACATGTCTGGGAATGGGATAAAATGGCTGGGAATGGGATCACATGGCTGGGAATGGGATCACATGGCTGGGAATGGTAACATGGCTGGGGATGGGATCATATGGCTGGGAATGGGATCATATGGCTGGGAATGGGATCATATGCCTAAAAATGGGATCATATGGCTGGGAATGGGATCATATGGCTGGGAATGGGATTACAGGCTGGGAATGGGATCACATGGCTGGCAATGGAAGCATGGTTGGGAATGGGATCATATGGCTGGGAATAGGATTATGTGGCTGGGAATGGGATCATATGGCTGGGAATGGGATCATATGGCTGGGAATGGGATCATATGGCTGGGAATGGGATCACATGTCTGGGAATGGGATAAAATGACTGGGAATGGGATCACATGGCTGGGAATGGGATCACATGGCTGGGAATGGTAACATGGCTGGGGATGGGATCATATGGCTGGGAATGGGATCATATGGCTGGGAATGGGATCATATGCCTAAAAATGGGATCATATGGCTGGGAATGGGATCATATGGCTGGGAATGGGATTACAGGCTGGGAATGGGATCACATGGCTGGCAATGGAAGCATGGTTGGGAATGGGATCATATGGCTGGGAATAGGATTATGTGGCTGGGAATGGGATCATATGGCTGGGAATGGGATCATATGGCTGGGAATGGGATCATATGGCTGGGAATGGGATCACATGTCTGGGAATGGGATAAAATGGCTGGGAATGGGATCACATGGCTGGGAATGGGATCACATGGCTGGGAATGGGATCACATGGCTGGGAATGGGATCATATGGCTGGGAATGGGATCATATGGCTGGGAATGGGATCACACGGCTGGGAATGGGATTACAGGCTGGGAATGGGATCACATGGCTGGCAATGGAAGCATGGTTGGGAATGGGATCATATGGCTGGGAATGGGATTATGTGGCTGGGAATGGGATCATATGGCTGGGAATGGGATCATATGGCTGGGAATGGGATCATATGGCTGGGAATGGGATCACATGTCTGGGAATGGGATAAAATGGCTGGGAATGGGATCACATGGCTGGGAATGGGATCACATGGCTGGGAATGGGATCACATGGCTGGGAATGGGATCACATGGCTGGGAGTGGGATCACATGGCTGTCAATGGGAACATGGCTGGGGATGGGATCATATGGCTGGAAATGGGATCATCTGGCTGGAAATGGGATCATATGGCTGGGAATGGGATCATATGGCTGAAAATGGGATCATTTGGCTGGGAATGGGATCACATGGCTGGGAATGGGATCATATGGCTGGGAATGGGATCATATGGCTGGCAATGGAAGCATGGTTGGGAATGGGATCATATGGCTGGGAATGGGATCATATGGCTGGGAATGGGATAAAATGGCTGGGAATGGGATCACATGGCTGGGAATGGGATAAAATGGCTGGGAATGGGATCACATGGCTGGCAATGGGATCATATGGCTGGGAATGGGATCATATGGCTGGGAATGGGATCATATGGCTGGCAATGGAAACATGGCTAGGAATGGGATCATATGGCTGGGAATGGGATCATATGGCTGGGAATGGGATCATATGGCTGGGAATGGGATCAAATGGATGGGATCACATGGCTGGCAATGGGATCACATAGCTGGGAATGGGATCACATGGCTGGCAATGGGATCACATGGCTGGGAATGGGATCACATGGCTGGGAATGGGATCACATGGCTGGGATGGGATCATATGGCTGGGAAAGGGATCATATGGCTGGGAATGGGATCATATGGCTGGGAATGGGATCATATGGCTGGGAATGGGATCATATGGCTGGGAATGGGATAAAATGGCTGGGAATGGGATCACATGGCTGGCAATGGGATCATATGGCTGGGAATGGGATCATATGGCTTGGAGTGGGATCACATGGCTGGGAATGGGATGACATGGCTGGGAATGGGATCATATGGCTGGGAATGGGATCATATGGCTGGGAATGGGATCATATGGCTGGGAATGGGATCATATGGCTGGGAATGGGATCATGGAAATGGGATTGAGGGAATGGAATTATTGGGATAAGATCATGGATTAGGGACAAATAGAACCGCATCAATTCTGTGGGAAAATGAAGATGGGACCACGAGAATTCGAATCAAGGGGTTGGGATCAAGAGAAAGGGGTCATAAGAACGAGAGGTACGAACTTGATCGTGGAAAACGGACTGGGGAATGAGAATGGAGTGATGGCAACAAGCAGAAGGATAAGCGAGCAGGCATATCATGCACACATAAAGACGTAGACTTCTCATGCACACATGAAAAAACTGGCACATCATGCATGCATGGCAGACAGGCATAGCATGCACACTGACAATCAGCAAATGTTTGAGAGAATGGCAAATGGAATTCGCATGTCCAATGACAATGGTACGTTCAGTGGACTCAAAGAGGGATGTGCATCTCCAGAGAATAACGACATATGACGACTTGAACCCTTTGACATGACACATGGCATTGGCATTGGCATAGCATTGGCATTGCATTGGCATTGGCATGGCATTTGCATGGCCTTGGCATGGCCTTGGCATGGCCTTGGCATGGAATTGGCATGACATTAGCATGGCATTTTTATGGCAATGGCATGGCATTAGCATGGCGTTAGCATGACATTGGCATGGCATTAGCTTGGCATTGGCATGGCATTGGCATGGCATTGCAAAGTGTCCAGCTGCTGCAATGGCAGGCAGTCACAGGGCAGCCATGGATGTTGAAAAGCAATCAGTGAACCGGACAGGGGGGATTGGGAAGAGTAGAAGGGAAGGCTTACCACATGTGCCCTGTCCTGAGCAATACGAGTAGGAGGCAGAGGGTGAATCACACTACCATCACCTCCACATCTCACTGTCATCTCACTGTCATCTCACTGTCATCTCACTGTCATCTCACTGCCATCTCACTGTCATCTCCCTGCCATCTCACTGCCATCTCACTGCCATCTCACTGCCATCTCACTGCCATCTCACTGCCATCTCACTGCCCTGGTGGTCCTTTACTGCATGAGCACTGCTATACGATGGATTTGGGAGAGGTGCATTGAAGATCCAGGGTTGCCCATGTGGGTAGGCATGGTAGGCATGGTAGGCATGGTAGGCATGGTAGGCATGGTAGGCATGGTAGGCATGGTAGGCATGGTAGGCATGGTAGGCATGGTAGGCATGGTAGGCATGGTAGGCATGGTAGGCATGGTAGGCATGGTAGGCATGGTAGGCATGGTAGGCATGGTAGGCATGGTAGGCATGGCAAGCATGGCAAGCATGGCAGGCATGGATAGCAGTCAAGGAAGTGGACCCACTGCAGAAATGACAATGGAAGTGGATTGGATTCACGACTTCACTTCCCCTTTTCTCCAACACCCACTTGCACAGAGAGACTAACACCATGCTAGGAATACAATGACGCTAAAGTGGAACCAAATCCCTAGAATTTGAATGGGGGAATGATTTTTTTTGCAGCAAATCCAAGGACCATGGCCATGCTCAGATCCAAGGCCATGCTCAGATCCAAGGCCATGCTCAGATCCAAGGCCATGCTCAGATCCAAGGCCATGCTCAGATCCATTTTCATGCTCAGATCCATTTTCATGCTCACCCACCAGGCTCCCCACATAGCGCCCTCCAGCTGACCACATTCCTCCACCTTTCCTTCCTTCTCTCCCACAACACCCTGCAAGCACCTGCCACCAGCACCCACCAGCCATGCTCATCCCGGGTGGGCCTGGGTGTCCGCTTGTGGGCGATCCATTTAGGGTGGGAAAGGGCGAGCACATGAGGGTGGGGGGCGGGGGGATGCACGCTCATAGACTACTCACTCTTGAATAAATCGGGCTGGTCTTTAAGGGGTTGAATTATTCCTCCCCTCTCCTTCGCTACAATGTCGCTGCAAGTAGGAGTCACATACGTTTATGTGTTTTCCCCCACTTATCTGCACCCCCCATTCTGCGCCTCCCATCAGGTCGGGATTGCTGCAACCCAACCCAGGTTAGGAGTGCTTCTAGTGCATAAAGCCATGGCTGTCAATGCTGCTGAGGTGACAAGCTCAACCTGTTAATAATAGAGTGGCAACCCAGTCAATGGCAGTTGTGGTTATGAGACATGTGATTTTAATTATGGCAATCATGCTGATACCATAGTGACAGGGGTGACAATGATGGCAATGGCAACAGCAGCCTGCCAATAAAGCAGTCCAGTGTCCCAAATCCCAGTGACATCATCAGCTCAATGACATCGTGTCAAACATATATGCTGGATATTGTCTAGGCTGTAGTGGGGTAGCCCATATGGGGTACAGCCCAATTAGGGTTTACTACTTGTACTCCTGCATGCTGCTAGTTCATTCATTCCTGCTGCTAGATTCTGACATGGTATCAGAGCACACTAAGAGACACTGAGTCCCCTCAGGTAGCTGCGTCTGCGTCTACGTCTGGTCAGCTGGCGGCCCCCTGTGAGTGTCGCGCTTTGTCGCACGACACTCTCCTGTGGCACCACCGTCTTGGTCACCCCTCCTTGCCTCGCCTGCGTCGCATGCACTCTCGCTCCCTGGTCTCTGGTCTTCCCAGGTCTCTGCCTGCCCTCCCTCCCTCGCCTGCGCCGCCCTGCATTCCTTGCGTCGAGGGGCGGCAGCGCGCCGCTCCTCACTCCTCCTCGTTTCCTCCCACAGAGGCTCCCCTGCAGACGCTCCACCTGGACGTGTGGGGCCCAGCCCGCGTCCAGGGACAGGGCCGCGAGCGGTACTTCCTGCTGGTCGTCGACGACTACACGCGTTACACCACGGTCTTCCCCTTGCAGAGCAAGGGGGACGTCCCTGATGTTTTGATCCCTTGGATCCGCGCTGTTCGTCTCCAGCTCCGCGAGCGGTTCCGGCGGGATTTTCCTGTCCTGCGTCTGCACTCTGACAGAGGTGGTGAGTTCTCCTCTGACCTCTTGGCAGCCTACTGTGCGGAGCACGGCATCACCCAGTCGTTCACGCTTCCGGCCTCTCCACAGCAGAATGGGGTTGCTGAGCGTCGCATTGGCTTAGTCATGGAGGTCGCTCGTACCTCCATGATCCATGCGGCTGCCCCCCATTTCCTGTGGCCGTTTGCGGTCCGGTACGCCGCGCATCAGCTCAACCTCTGGCCCCGTGTCTCCTTGCCGGAGACCTCGCCCACACTGCTGTGGACGGGGAAGGTTGGTGATGCGTCGCGTTTCCGGGTCTGGGGTGCTCGTGCCTTTGTCCGCGATACCACCGCGGACAAGCTCTCCGCCCGCGCTGTTCCCTGTGTCTTCCTTGGCTTTGTCCCTGACGCGCCTGGTTGGCAGTTTTACCATCCCACCTCGCGCCGTGTCTTTGCGTCTCAGGACGTCACGTTCGACGAGTCGGTTCCCTTTTACCGTCTCTTCCCCTACCGCACTGCCCCGCTCCCCCCCCCACCGCTCTTCCTCGCTCCAGGTGCTCCCCAGGTAGACCCCCTCCCCACTCCTGGTCCTGCTCCTTCAGGTGTTTCTCAGGTAGACCCTCCTCCCTTGACTGCGCCGGTTGAGGTCACTGGTGACTCAGGTCCTACTGAGGGTGGTCCTTCTCGGGGTGCTACTTCTAGGGGTGCTGAGCCTGGGGGTGCGGAGCCTGGGGGTGCTGAGCCTGGGGGTGCTGAGCCTGAGGGTGCGGAGCTTGAGGGTGTGGAGCCTGGTGGTGCTGAGCCTGAGTGTGAGGGGTCTGGGGGTGCTGAGCTTGGCGGTGCTGACGCTGGAGGTTCTGGAGCTACTGAGGGTGCTGGCGCTGGAGGTTCTGGAGCCGCTGGAGGTGCAGGTGCTGAGGGTACTGACACCGGAGGTTCTGGAGCCGTTGGGGGTGCGGGCGCTGAGGGTTCTGAGTCTGCTGTTGCGCGGTCTCCTTGGAGTAGCCGCCTTCGTCCACGTGTGCCTCTCACCCCACAGCAGCTGCAGGACTGGTACGGTCGCCGTCCGCGTCGCGCTGCTGGAGCTAGGAGTGGTGCTGGACCTTTGTCTACTGGAGGTGCTGGAGTCGCTGGTTCTGGAGGTGCTCGTACTGGAGACACTGCGGCTGGAGACCCTGGGACTGGAGGTGCTGGCTCTGGGGGTGCTGCTGCTGGAGACACTGAGGCTGGAGACCCTGGGACTGGAGGTGCTGGTTCTGGGGGTGCTGCTGCTGGAGACACAGAGGGTGGAGACCCTGGGACTGGAGGTGCTGGTTCTGGGGGTGCTGCTGCTGGAGACACTGAGGCTGGAGACCCTGGGACTGGAGGTGCTGGTTCTGGGGGTGCTGCTGCTGGAGACACAGAGGTTGGAGACCCTGGGGCTGGAGGTGTCGGCTCTGGGACTGGAGCTTCTGGAGCTGCTGGAGGTACTGGAGCTGCTGGAGGCACTCGAGCTGCTGGAGCTGCCGCTCCTGGTGCAGCTGCGCCGACACGACGGTTCTTCGCTCCGCCGTCTCCGTCGTCTCTGCCGCCGTCTGACTCTGTTCTTCGTCAGGTTCTTACTCTCCCGTCGTCTACTGGTCTTCCGTTACAGCCCGGCTCACCGCTGCCTGCTCCTTCTCCTTACACTGTGCAGACTGGTAGTCCTGCTGAGCGTCGTGAGCCTGCGTCGCGTCCTGTTTCGCCTGTTCGTCCTAGTCGTACCGGTCGTCGTGTTCCTCGTTCGCGTCAGCCGGCTGTCCCCAGCGCACACCTCGTAGTCCGTCGTCCTTCCTCTGCTCCGCAGCCTGTTCCTCTGCCGTCTCCTCCTGCGTCCTCGTTGCCTGACGTTCCGGACCCTGCGTCTGACCGGTTTCGTGCTGAGCACCCTACTGTCACGCGTCTACTAGCCACAGTTGTCACTGATCCGTCGTTTGAGTCTGCTGCTGCGTCTGCTCTTGTCGCTGAGCTTGTTGACTTTGCTGCTGCCTGTCGTCTAGACTTCACTGCCAGTCTTGTTACTGAGTCTGAGTCTGTCTGTCCTCCGTCCGTCGGGGGTGAGTGTGCTCTTAGCACGGACGTCCTTGAGGACAGGCAGGAGGAGTTCCAGTGTCTCGCTGCTGCTTTACCTCATCTTGTGTCCTCGCTACTTGCCCCTGAGGGAGACCCGGATGCACCAGACATCCCGACTCCGCGCTCTTACGCAGAGGCGATAGAGGGTCCCTACTCCTCTCAGTGGCAGGCAGCCATGGACGCAGAGATGGCTTCCTGGAAGTCCACAGGCACCTATGTCGACGAGGTTCCCCCACCTGGGGCGAACATCGTCAGTGGCATGTGGATTTTCAGGGTGAAGCGGCCGCCGGGTTCTCCGCCTGTCTTCAAGGCGCGTTACGTGGCTCGAGGCTTCAGTCAGCGAGAGGGAGTTGACTTCTTCCAGACCTTCTCCCCCACCCCGAAGATGACCACTCTTCGGGTGCTGCTGCATGTTGCTGCTCACCGTGACTACGAGCTTCACTCTCTTGACTTCAGCACAGCTTTCTTACAGGGCAGCCTGCACGAGGAGATCTGGTTGCGCCGCCCCCCGGGCTTCACTGGGTCGTTCCCTCCTGGCACCCAGTGGAGCCTCCGGCGGCCGGTCTACGGTCTCCGCCAGGCACCACGTGAGTGGCACGACACACTGAGGACTACGCTTGCGGCTCTTGGGTTTGCGCCTTCTACTGCACCGACACTTCACTGCCGCCGTTCTACATCCTCGTGTACGTCGACGACTTGGTTTTTGCCACTGCTGACACTGAGGCTCTCGCCCACGTGAAGTCGGAGCTGCAGAAGAGACACACGTGCACAGACTTGGGTGAGCTGCGCAGCTACCTTGGCTTGCAGATCACCCGGGACCGAGCACGCCGCACCATCACCTTGACTCAGTCACACATGGTGCAGCAGGTCCTTCAGCGCTTCGGCTTCATCTGGTCCTCAGCACAGGCCACTCCTCTGGCTACAGGTCACTCCCTCTCAGCTCCACCTTCGGACGAGTCCGTAGAGCCGAGTGGTCCTTACCCAGAGCTAGTCGGCTGCCTCATGTACCTGATGACTTGCACTCGACCTGACCTCGCGTACCCTCTTGGTCTTCTGGCTCGCTACGTGGCTCCTGGTCGGCACCGACCTGAGCACATGGCTGCTGCTAAGAGGGTACTGCGCTACTTGTGCAGCACATCAGGCATGGGGCTAGTGCTTGGAGGGACGAGCCCAGTTGTCCTCACTGGGCACTCAGACGCTTCTTGGGTTGACAACCTGGCTACTCAGCGGTCGTCACAGGGTTACACCTTCAGCCTTGGCTCTGGTTCAGTTTCGTGGCGTTCTACACGCTCGTCTTCTGTTCTCAGCTCCAGTTGTGAGGCTGAGATCTACGCCACAGCCATGGCTGCATAGGAGTTACGCTGGCTCACCTACCTGCTGACTTACTTGGGAGAGCAGCCTCGTTCTCCTCCAGTGCTGTACGTCGACAACAAGGCCGCCATTGCCTTGTGTGAGGAGCACAGACTGGAGCACAGAACGAAGCACATTGCTCTGCGTTACTTCCTGGCTCGAGAGTTGCAGCAGCGAGGCCAGCTTCGTCTTCGTCACGTGGCCACTCGGGCCAACACTGCTGATATATTCACCAAGGCACTTCCGTCTGGTGATCATCAGCGCTTTTGTACCCTGTTAGGCCTTGTGCCTACGCTTCCACACTTGCTGTAGTTTCTGCTTGTACTGTGATCTATATATATACATGCATGCCTGCTCTTGCTAGGTAGTCATCACTGCACTGTTATTGTTGCATATATATCTCTGCATGTGGACTGGCCTTGTGGCCCTTTGCTTGTGCTCAGAATGTGTGGTGACGTTGAGATCCACCCTGAGCTTGCTTTGCTTCTCTTGACTGGTCGTTTGACCCCTTGTTCTCCCCCACTTTGCCTATGGGGGTGTGTCAAACATATATGCTGGATATTGTCTAGGCTGTAGTGGGGTAGCCCATATGGGGTACAGCCCAATTAGGGTTTACTACTTGTACTCCTGCATGCTGCTAGTTCATTCATTCCTGCTGCTAGATTCTGACACATCGTCGCAAAGGAAACATGTAGTGGGTGTTGCAGTAGAGTGACACAAGTCTAACCATACGCTACATGTCAGAGTAAAGTACTGTATCTACCGTACTTGCATACTAGAATAATTCTAACACTGGCTTCTGCTCCTTGGGAGCACGGACCAATCAATGTCAGTCAGCTGGCGACACCCCTCCACATCCAGAAACGGCAACGCCTTGAGCTCACTCAAATCAGCTGGCAACACCTGCAGCTGTGCACAGCCCCTCAAATCAAGTGACCTGAGCCGAGCAAGCCGTGAGAAGTTGGGACAGAGGGAGCGGATGGAGCAGTGCAGAATCGACAGCTCGTTCAGGCAAGCAAGCTGGGTGAAAGAGGCGGGCAGATGCGCCAGCTGCCTGCAGCGAATGAGCAGCAGCTCCCGCAGCCGGGATAAGGCACCGATGTTATGCGGCAGAGAAGGCAGTTTGGGCGCCAAGTGAACCCCCAAGGACGCCAGGCTCTGCAGCGCCGTGACACTCGCTGGCAGCTCCCTCAACTCGCCCACACGGACCAGCATCAGCTTCCGCAGCTGCGGCAATGCTGACCCAATATCAGCCGGCAGCCTTCTGAGATTCATCGCACTTTGAATATGCAGGGTGCGCAGCTAAGAAAGAAACGTCAAGGCGAAGGGACGTGCCTCAGCATCGTTCCCCAGGTTCAGAGTCAAATGCTCCAGATGAGAAAGGCTCCTGCTGACTGCGAGCCCACACGTGGCCACGGCGACCCTGATCAGGGAAAACTCCCAAAGTCTCGTCAGCCTGGAGATGTCTGGCAGAACCATCGCCTGCCTGTCGCTCCCCCAGCTGAGGGTTTCAAGGAAAGCGGGCAGGAGTTATTAAGGTTGTGTGAGCTCGCCACATGCTGTCACATCAAGCCACTTGAGCCTCGTGAGCCTGTCCCACCTTGTGGGCACAGAGGTGAGATTTGTGCAGCCATAGAGTATGAGAGCTTCGAGGCGAGTCACGCTCGTCAGCGATGCTGGAACGGCCGTGAGATGAGAGCAGGATGAGACGTGCAGGTCGCGCAGGTTGCTCAGCTGCCCCACGGCCTCTGGCAGCTCCTCCACTCCGAACTGGTGAAGCGAAAGGCTGGTCAACGAAGAGATCTCGAATAATGAGGACGGGAGATGCAGTTGCTGAGAGCTCTTTCTCACATGCAGCGTCTGGAGGTTTCCTAGCCGTCCAATGTCCGTGGGAAGCGCCATGTGCTCGAGGCAGAGTGTCGTGAGAGCTGTGAGGCAGGCGAACCCTGCTGGCAGCTCGCAGATTGAGTCACACGAAAGCAGGGAGAAGGTCTCAAGGGAGCTGAGCTGGCAGACGGAGTCAGGCATGTCAGAATCACTAGGCAAGAATGAATGAACTAGTAGAAGTTTGGGTACAAATATGAAACCCTAGTTGGGGTTGTACCCCATATTGGCTACCCCACTACAGCCTACAAGCATACTACAGTTTAACACACCCCCATAGGCAAAGTGGGGGAGAACAAAGGGTCACAAGACCAGTCCAGCAAAGCAAAGCAACGCCCAGGGTGGATCACAACGTCACCACACTCCGAGCACAAGTAAAGGCCACAAGGCCAGTTCACATGCAGTGCTAGATATAGTACAAGACAAGCAACACAGTGATCAAAACCTAGCAAGCAAGCAACAAGATATATATAAAGTACAGTACAAAGAATGTCAAGCAGTGAGCAAGTGAGGAAACGTGGACACAAGGCCTAAAGAAGTACAGTGCCGCTGATGATCACTAGGCGGGAGCGCCTTGGTGAAGATATCAGCAGTGTTGGCCTTCGAGTCCACGTACACAAGCCGAAGCTGACCGCGCTGCTGAAGCTCTCGAGCAAGAAAGTAGCGAAGAGCAATGTGCTTCGTCCTGTGCTCCAGTCTGTGCTCCTGACACAAGGCAAGAGCCGCCTTGTTGTCACCGTACAGAACTGGAGGAGAACTAGGCCGCTCTCCCAAGTCAGTCAGCAGGTAGGTGAGCCAGCGTAACTCCTGTGCAGCCATGGCTGTGGCGTAGATCTCAGCCTCACAACTAGAGCCGAGAACAGAGGAAGAGCGGGTGGACCGCCACGAGACAGAACCTGAGCCAAGGCTGAAGGTGTAACCCTGTGACGACCGCTGCGTAGCCAGGTCGTCCACCCAAGAGGCGTCCGAGTGACCAGTGAGGACAACTCTGTCGCGTCCTCCAAGCACCAGCCCCATGCCTGATGTACTGCACAGGTAACGCAGCACCCTCTTAGCAGCCTCCCAGTGCTCTCGCCTGTGTCTCCCAGGCGCAACGTAACGAGCAAGGATGCTAAGAGGGTACGCGAGGTCAGGTCGCGTGCAAGTCATCAGGTACATGAGGCAGCCTACAAGCTCTGGGTACGGGCCACTCGGCTCTACGGACTCGTCCGAAGGTGGAGCTGAGAGCGAGTGGCTGGTAGCCAGAGGTGTGGCCTGTGGTGAGGAGAACTGGAAGCCGAAGCGCTGAAGGACCTGCTGCACCATGTGTGACTGAGTCAGGGTGATGGTGCGGCGAGCTCTGTCCCGGGTGATCTGCAGGCCAAGGTAGCTACGCAGTTCACCCAGGTCAGTGCAGGTGTGTCTCTTCTGCAGCTCCGACTTCACACGAGCGAGTGCCTCAGTGTCAGCAGTAGCAAAGACCAAGTCGTCGACGTACACGAGGATGTAGAACGGCGGCAGCGACGTGTCTGTGCGCAGAAACAGCGACGGGTCAGCAGTAGACGGCGCGAACCCAAGAGCCGCAAGAGTAGTCCTCAGTGTGTCGTGCCACTCACGTGGCGCCTGGCGGAGACCGTAGACTGGCCGGCGGAGACTCCACTGGGTACCAGGGGGAAACGACCCAGTAAAGCCAGGTGGGCGGCGCAGCCAGATCTCCTCGTGCAGGCCGCCCTGCAGGAACGCTGTGCTGAAGTCAAGAGAGTGAAGCTCGTAGTCACGCTGAGCAGCAACGTGCAGCAGAACCCGAAGAGTGGTCATCTTCGGGGTGGGGGAGAAGGTCTGGAAGAAGTCGACCCCCTGACGCTGACTGAAGCCTCTAGCAACGTAACGAGCCTTGAAGACAGGCGGAGAACCTGGCGGCCGCTTCACCCTGAAAATCCACATGCCATCGACGATGTTCGCCCCAGGAGGGGGAACCTCGTCGACGTAGGTGCCTGTGGACTTCCAGGATGCCATCTCTGCGTCCATGGCTGTCTGCCACTGAGAGGAGTAGGGACCCGAGATCGCCTCTGCGTAGGTGCGCGGAGTGGGGATGTCTACTGCATCCGGGTCTCCCTCAGGGGCAAGCAACCAGGCCACGAGATGAGGTACAGCAGCCGCAAGTGAGTCAAAGTCCTCCTGCCTGTCCTCAAGGACGTCCGTGCCAAGAGCACACTCACCCCCGACGGACGGAGGACAGACTGACGCAGACTCTGACTCAGCGACAAGGCTAGCAGCGTAGTCTAGACGACAGGCAGCAGCAAAGTCAACCAACTCAGCGACCAGAGCAGACGCAGCCGAGGACTCAAAGGTGGGGTCAGTGACAACAGTAGCAAGGAGACGCGTGACTGTAGGGTGCTCAGCGCGATACCGGTCAGACTCAGGGTCCGGAACGGCAGGCAAAGAGGACGCAGGAGGAGACGGTAGAGGGACACGCCGAGGAGCAGTAGAGGGACGCAGAGTCATGTAGTGAGTGCCTGGGACAGGCGGAGGACGCTCACGACGGACACGACTACCAGTGCGAGCAGGACGAACAGGCGACGCAGGACGAGACTCAGGCTCACGACGCTCTGTAAGACCTCCTGTGGGACCAGTATAAGGAGAGGGAGCAGGGAGAGGCGAGGCAGGTGGTAACTGTGACTGCGGCTGGACAGGCGGAGGACACTCTACGGAGGGAGGAGGACAAGGAGGAGGAGCCTGCCCAAGAACCTGCTGAAGGAGCGGTACGAAGTACGGTCGCGGCCGCGCAGCGTCTCCAGAAGCAGACGGGACTCCAGCGGCCGGGTCCTCAGCACCAGTAGGAGCTCCAGCGTCCGGGTCCACAGCACCAGCAGCAGCTCCACCGGCCGGGTCCCCAGCTCCAGCAGCAGCTCCACCGTCCGACTCCTCAGCACCAGCAGCAGCTCCACCAGGTGGGTCCGCAGCACCAGTAGCAGCGCCACCCCCAGAGTCGGGAGCTCCAACTCCGCTAGCACCGCCAACGCCAGAGTCCCCAGCTCCAGCAGCTCCAGTCGCAGCGCTCCCAGAACAGCCAGTCCCGGCAGCTCCAGTACCCCCAGTACGAGCACCCCCAGGACGAGCAACTCCAGCACCCCCAACTCCAGCCGAGCCACTAGGACGACGAAAGCGTCGGACGTACCAGTCACGAAGCTGCTGCGGTGTGAGAGACTGCTCAGCACCCCGAACCGGAGCACCCCCAGACGCAGTAACCCGAGGCTCCGTAGGCTCAGTAGCAGCACCCCCAGGCTCAGTACCCGCAGGCTCAGTACCCGCAGGCTCAGCACCCCCAGTCGCAGCACCCCCAGGCTCAGCACCCCCAGGCGGCAAACTCTCAGGCACAGTACCCTCAGCCCCAGCACCCGCAGTCCCAGCACTCCCAGGCCTCGCACCCGCAGGCTCAGCACCCCCAGGCGCAGCACCCCCAGGCTCCGTACTCTCAGGCACCGTACCCTCAGCTCCAGCACCCTCAGTCCCAGCACCTGCAGCCCCAGCACCCCCAGGCCCAGCACCCCCAGGCTCAGCACCCCCAGGCTCAGCACTCCCAGCAGCACCACCCGCAGCAGCACCTGAGTCACCTGTGACCTCGACAGGCTCAGCGACGGGAGGAGGGTCTACCTGAGAGACACCTGAAGGAGCAGGACCCTGAGGGGGAAGGGGGTCTACCGGAGGGGGACCAGGAGCAAGGAAAAGCGGCGGGGGAGGGAGGGGGGCAGTGCGGTAGGGGAAGAGACGGTAAAAGGGGACCGACTCGTCAAAGGTGACATCCTGAGAGGCGAAGACCCGGCGCGAGGTGGGGTGGTAAAACTGCCAGCCAGGCGCGTCAGGGACAAAGCCAAGGAAGACACAGGGAAGCGTGCGGGAGGAGAGCTTGTCCGCAGACGTATCGCGGACAAGGGCACGAGCACCCCACACCCGGAAGCGCGACGCATCGCCAACCTCCCCGTCCAACGCAGTGTGGGCGAGGTCTCCGGCAAGGAGACACGGGGCCAGAGGTTGAGCTGATGCGCGGCGTACCGGACAGCAAACGGCCACAGAAAATGGGGAGCCGCCGCGTGGACCAAGGAGGTACGAGCGACCTCCATGACTAGGCCAATGCGACGCTCAGCAACCCCATTCTGCTGTGGGGAGTCCGGAAGCGTGAAGGTCTGCTCGATGCCCTCCGCCTGACAGAAGGTCCTCAAGAGATCGGAGGAAAACTCACCACCTCTGTCAGAGTGCAGACGCAGGACAGGAAGATCCGTCCGGAAATGGCGGCGGAGCTGGAGACGAACCGTGCGGATCCAAGGGATCAGAACAGCAGGGACCTCACCCTTGGTGCGCAAGGGGAAGACCGTGGTGTAACGCGAGTAGTCGTCGACAACCAGCAAAAAGTACCGCTCACCGCCCTGACCACGAACGCGGGCTGGGCCCCACACGTCCAGGTGGAGGGTCTCCAGAGGAGCCTCTGTCGGGGGGAACGAGGAGGAGTGAGGGGCGGCGCGCTGCCGCCCCTCGACGCAAGGAAGGCAAGGCGGCGCAGGCGAGGCAGGGAGGGGAGGGAGGGACCTGGGAAGACCGGACACAAGGAGGCGACGGTGCATGCCACGAAGGCGTGGCAAGGAGGGGTGACCCAGGCGGTGGTGCCAGAGAAGAGTCTGGTGCGACAGGGAACGACACTCACAGGCGTGGGCCACCAGACCTGACGCAGACACCTGACCGACAGCAGCTACCTGGGGAGACGCAGTGGTCAGTGTGTAGAGACTCGACCCCGGCCGACGGGTGAACGTAGCCAGGTGACGGCCGGTCCTGGAGCACGTGCAGATCGCCACACGCTGTCCGCCAGGGGTAAAGGTGTCAACCCACTGATCCTGGAGGACAGCGTTGCTCACCAGGTTCGTCGAGAACGAGGGGAGGTGGAAACCCGACAACGAGCCAGACGGAACCGCCGGACAAGGGAGGACAGTGGTGGACTGGGCAAGGACTGGGCCCCCAGAGGGGTCAGCCAAGGAGACTGGGACCGGTGCAGGAAGCGGTGTGAGCTCAGTACTGTCACGAAAGAAGCAACGGGAAGCACCTGAGTCAAGGGTGAAGGTGTGACAAGCCTCAGCCGGTGCGGTACCTGAGAGAGCAGTCGCTGTGGGTGCTGTACCTGAGAGAGCAGACTCGAAACCAGCCGGGACAGCACTGGAGGGAGCAAGTACAGGGGGCACCATACCAGAGAGAGCAGACTCACTAGTACCCAGGGCAGCGGGCTCTATACCTGGGTCAGGCGGCACACACAGGTAACAGTCTCCCTCGGCACTAACAGTCAATGCATACATGGCAGCAATAATAGCATCATAGTCAAGAGCAAAGACATCAACACCAGCCCTCATGAGCTCAGCCCAGCGGGGGCGCTCAACATCCGCACCCATCTCCTCACGCCAAGCGTCGTCAAGGCGGGAGAAGCAGCGGTACGGGGTGTGGAACCTCCCACACGTCTGTCCCTTGCGGTCACCTGTGCGAATGACATAAGAACAGCGGGCACTGGCCCCCGACGTCCCACGCTGAGCAAGCCACTCACGAAGCTGCTGGGTCGTCTGGGGACGCTGCTGCTGCTGGGAGCTCTGGCCAGAGCCAGTGCCTCCACTCCGACCTCCGCCGCCACCACTACCACCGCTCCGACCGCCACCGCCACCACCGCCACCACCGCCACCGCCGCCACCGCCGCCGCCGCCACTACTGCCACTGCTCCCTCCGCCGCCCCCGTCTCCACCACCGACCCCACTCCCACCAGCGCTCCCGCCACCGCTCCCTCCAGCACCGCCTCCCCCCCCACCTCCCCCACCTCCTCCCCCCCCAGCGCCACCACCACCACTTTTGCCCCCCTTGCCCTTGCCGGTGCGGCGCCTCCCACCAGGAGTAGAAGCAGCGCCAACAGACTCAGCACCAAGGAAGTCAACAGCAGCAGCAGCAGCGTAGGAGGGAGCGAGGGGAGAGGGAGAACACCCCTCAAAGATGGGGGTGCGAGGAGCGCCACGAGCAGCACCGACAGCTACAATGCTCTTTTCGGCCGCGAGCAGGTGCTCCTCTAGGAGGGCGACTGTGAGCTCAGTGGGACAGCGAGCAAGGAAGTGGTCTCGAACTGAGCGGAGGGTGTCAGGGAGACGGGTGACTATGAAGTGGAGTGTCCAGTACAGTGGAGGGGGGTTCTTAGCGCAGAACTCGGTGGGAAGGGCGGCACGCAGGCGAGCATCACTAGTGCGAAGGTGGGTGATAAGATCGGCGACTGTAGTAAAGGTGGACAGATCGGGGAACAGGTACGGCAGCATGAGGCGGCTAAGCTCGGCTGTGGCAGGCGAGGAGTAGCGAGCGACGACAGCGTCGTACAGGGCCTTAGCGGATTTGCAGTCGCCAAAATGCTCTAGCTCAGCTAACGGCAGGTGACTGCGAATGGCTAGGCGAGCAGCTGCGTCACGAGTCTGCCAGTGGGAACGAACACTAAGCTCAGCTGTGGCAGGAGGGGCAGGCGCAGCACCAGACGCGTAGTCATAGAGCGACACATGCTCCTTGCTATCGCTCAGGAGAAACAGCTGCAGGTCATCTAGCCAAGCGGTGAAACGCACAGGGCGGCCCTCAGCATCGAACGACAGCACGCGAATGGAAGCCATAGCGACAGAGTAACGCAAGCTGCCGCAGCAGGGGAAGGCGACTGTGCACGGATAGAGAGCAGCGGGCGAGGCTGGCGCTACGGGCAGGCGGCGCTGCAAGCGGTCAGTGCGACGGGAGGGCGACGCTGCGAGCGGGCAGCGCGGCGGACGGGCCGGTGTGCAAGCGGGCAGCACGGCGGGCGGGCGACGCTGCGAGGCGGGCGGGCCGCAAAGCGGGCAGCGGGCGGGCGGGCGGGCTGCGAAGCGGGCAGCGGGGCGAGCGGGCTGCGATGCGGGCGGGCCGCGAAGTGGGCAGCGAGCGGGCGGGCGGGCTGCGAAGTGGGCGGGCCGCGAAGCGGGCAGCGGGGCGAGCGGGCTGCGAGGCGGGCGGGCCGCGAAGCGGGCAGCGAGCGGGCGGGCGGGCTGCGAAGTGGCGGGCCGCGAAGCGGGCAGCGAGCGAGCGGGCTGCGAAGCGGGCGGGCCGCGAAGCGGGCAGCGAGCGAGCGGGCTGCGAAGCGGGCGGGCCGCGAAGCGGGCAGCGAGCGGGCGGGCGGGCTGCGTAGCGAGCGGGCCGCGAAGCGGGCAGCGAGCGGGCGGGCGGGCTGCGAGCGGGCGGCTCGGCGAGGGGCGCGCGAGGGCGCTAGTGAGGGGCGCGCGAGGGCGCTAGTGAGGGGCGCGCGAGGGCGCTAGCAAGGGGCGCGCGAGGGCGCTAACAAAGGGGCGCGCGAGGGCGCTAACGAAGGGGCGCGCGAGGGCGCTAACGTGGGTGCGCGCGAGGGCGCTAACGAGGGTGCGCGCGAGGGCGCTAACGAGGGCGCACGAGGGCGCTACGAGGCTAGGGCACGGGGTAGCGTGGTAACCGCATGCGAGCGGTGGTGGGCCCTAAAAAAAAACGATCGGTAGGTCCTAGGGACCTCCTGCTCTGAATACCATGTCAGAATCACTAGGCAAGAATGAATGAACTAGTAGAAGTTTGGGTACAAATATGAAACCCTAGTTGGGGTTGTACCCCATATTGGCTACCCCACTACAGCCTACAAGCATACTACAGTTTAACAAGGCAGTCTCTCAAGCGGCAGACTTTCCAAACCCAGAATTTTCAAGGAAGACAGGCTCCCAATGTTTTCAGGCGGGCGACAAAGTTGGTTGCAGCTGGAAAGTAACAAGGTCTCGAGGTGCTTCAGGGAACAGAAATGTTCAGGCAGCTCCTCCAAGAGACGGCATTCGAAAATGGTCACCTCACGAATACGCGGCAGCAATCCTGCAAAGTCGTCCGGAAGCCGCTACAATTTGTCGCAATATGAGATCTGCAACTGTTCCAGACTTGTGCATGTCCAATCCGGCAGCAACAGCTGGTAGGTACTCCACGATTTGATCAACGGTAACTGTGCGAGCAGGCGAGCTCGGATCACCAAGAGGAAACCTGGTCTGGAAAGAGATTGAAAGGTTAGTGATGCTGGGAAAACGACGGCGAGCTGCGCATCGCTTAACTTCGAGAAAACTATATGGAGAGTGGTGAGAGATGCGGAAATTCTCAAAAACAATCTGCAAAATTCTCAAAAAACAATCTGCAAATTTCTCGTGATTACATTCCGCAGAATTCTCAAAAACAATCTGCAAAATTATCAAAAACAATCTGCAGAAATCTAAAAAAATAATATGCAAATTTCTCAAAAACAATCTGCAGAATTCTCAAAAACAATCTGCAGCATCATGGTCCATCGAGAGCCATTCTCTACGCCCTTTCCCCCTCCGCCCATATTTATTTGCTGATCGCTGCACCCAAGAAAATCTCGCCAGCAGGCCTGCAAGTTCCAGTTCCACACCTCTCACCCTCCCTCCGCCCCTGTCTCTTCCAATCAAGGTGGTCAACTCTGGTACTCCAAGGGACTCCAGTGATGGATATGATTTCTCGGAGAAAATAGATGGGTTACTGACGGAGCCAATCCCAACCTGACATGTGAAGACTACACACGCCATTCTTGAAGTCAGAATATGTTGCACGCAGAAAGTTCACAGCAGGGCCCAAAATTGGGTTTTAGGCCACCCTGCCTAGTCAAGGTCTCAGCCTGTCCCACCCTGATGGCCTAGGGTAAAATTTCTGATACGCTGACAAATACAGGCTAAAAAAAAAAGTAGCCTGACTGAAACAGGGAAACCTTTCATGAAAATTCTTAGTGACTTAACAAACGTCAGTTTGTGATGTAGTCTTTTAGCTTCCTCCAGTTGGTACGATTGCGGGTTCGAACATTTATGGCGGCGAATTGATCAACTGAAGGCATCCGCCTTTCTCCTAACTGGTACCAGTGTAACACATATTCACTTTCTAGTCAGGGAAATGAAATTCCTACGGTGTTTTTGAAAGGGTAAAAAAAACCACTATTTTGAAGAAAGGGTACCGTATTCTCCCGGGCATAACACCCTAGGTGTATGTAAAAATACAGGGAAAAAAAGGGGGTGTCTTCTCATAGGAAAAGGCTACTAATACCCGGGTCCTTACATATGGCATATTTTAGTGTTAGTGTTTTTTTTAATTAGACAATGTGGGTGTTTCGATGGTCGTTTTAACATCACTGTCTGAGGTGCGAATGTGAATTTCGGTTGCGAACTTTATCACCTCCACGAAAATGCTATGTGGCACCTTTCTGGCCACTTGCAGCGGAAGATTGTCCAGCACGTGGCAGGGGGAAATAGTGGGAGGGGGGAAATCTCGGCAGACTTTAAGTGAAAGTACCGCGGAATTTTATCAAGGGAGAAATTCTCGCGATATTCTTCCGTATTGCAGCTACTCGTTAACGACTATAATAGTGAATCCGTAAGAAAAGGAGGGTGTTATAGAAAATCTGCCAAAAATGGGGGTATAGTAGAAACGAGGTCGCCCATAGCACCCACCCCGCACAAGCTACCCGGGGGTGCTCTATCATGGGGGGGTGTTTTGTCCGGGAGAATACGGTAACTATACGGTTAGCCTGCCTTGTCACAGTTCCACTGGTGATCCCCGATTGATCCTAGGGAAGGGTTACATGCATGACAGCCTGGGGGGTTATGGGCGCACTCACCCGTTACACAAACAAGCCCTTTTATCCCAGTGGTTAGTGGTTGGGATTCTGACATGCCTTGATCAGGGTAATTGAAAAAAAGCAGCCCACAAAAAGGGCAAAAAGGGTATTTTACCCTAGTATTTTGGGCCCTGGTTCACAGAGCCCTCACTGGAAGTGCTCTATGCTCGCCACTGAAGATGCAGCCAAATGTGAGGAGCACCAGACTTGGAAAAATGCAGCGGTGGTTGTGATCACACGTACGGTACTACTCGGGTGGATGTGTTGCCAGTTATGTTTGCCTTGTTCGGAACTTAATCTAAATTACAAAGCAAGCGTTGATATGATAAAGAGAACATTACCACAGTGAACAGTAAAGCAGAGAACCGTGGCAATGGCTAGTGCCCATCCACACCAGTTATGGTATGTTAAATTCACAAATATCATTATTGCATTGGATAAAACCCGTCTAGCATCTCCAAACATTCTGGCACCTTCCCACTCCGTCCACTCACCTCTTTCCCCCAAGTGATGTGTTTCCCAACAGTCTACCATCAACACATCCACTCTCGAGGTTTGGAATCTTGGAGATGGTTTCATTATCATCCTCAAAGCTTGGGCATGCCATAATCACGAGAGTCCTAAGGCTGGTGAGGCTGGTAATAGAAGAGGGCAAGGAGACCAGGTTGGCCCAAGAACTTAGAGTCAGCCGCTGCAACTGTGAAAGATTCGCTATCTCTTCCGACAACGAACCTAGGTCGGGAAAGCCAAACAGAAAAAGTGTTGACAGATTCACGAGCTGGCAAACATATAACACGAAGGCTTCTTGACCCTCTACGCCGGATATGCAGCTGGCTGGCCAACCAAACTGAAGAGATGTGAGGCTGTTCCAATTCCAAGCCAAGGATGGTGAGAATATGTTGATGTTGCTGCAGTAGTTGGAGGAGAAGGTTCGGAGACTGGAGAGGCTGGAAATAGAATCCGGATAACTGGTAAGGCTGCTGAGCTGGCATAATACGAGATGCTCCAAAGATGACAGGCGATTCATTCTCTGTGGAAGATCCTTCAGCCGAGGGCGTGCTTTGACGACCAAGAAACGAAGGTTAGAAAGATTGCAGAGAGAGTTAGGAAGCGAAGTAAACCACTGGCAACTCTTGATGGTTAGCACCGTGAGAGAAACAAGGCCTGACATTGCGCTGGGAAGCCGACGGAGACGCTCACATTTCGTGAGCTCAAGAACTCCGAGAGAAGTCAGCTGGAAGAAAGAATCTGGGAGATCGGAAAGGCGAGAATCGGTCCAGAAGTATAACTCTTAGAGGTTCGGGAGCTGACCGATAGTGTCAGAGAGATCTTCCAAGACTTTCAGTCCAACAAGGCTGAGTTTGGTCAATGACCGCAAGCCACTTACAGAGTCTGGGAGTCGGTAGAAGCTCGTCATATTGCTTATCTCTAAATCAGTCAGTTCAGTGAGCTGGCCAAACGTCTCGGGAAGGGTGAAAATCCACAAATTGGTGAGTTTAACCTTGGTCAGGGATCCTAGTTTGTCAAATCTATCAGGAAGACCTAAAACGTCCACGCTCAGATTGACTTCCGTCAAAGATGAAAGGCTGAAGAAAGATGGGGGCAAATCATAGGTGTTGTTAACGTAAACTGTCCTCATGTTCAGGGAGAGGTACTCCAATGCAGTGCACGCTGTGAAGAGGGCATCTAAGCCTTCGTGCGTCAACCCTTTTTCAAACCCGTTGCTTAGGTCAAGATGAGTCAAGAAGGGACAGACCGATCCTAGGCCACGGATGAACTCATCACTATTCGGATCGATAATGCACTTGTTGATCGTGAGAGAAGTCAATCCTTCAAACCGGGAAAGTGTTGTTAGAAGGTCAGCATCTACAGTAAGGCAAGGCGGACTGTTGGCAATGGACGCCTGTGTAAGGTAAGCGAGGCGATTCCAACGTTTACAGACCAATGCGTGATTAAAGTAGCTGGGTGACTGCTTGTTCAGGCAACGGAAGACGGAACAGATGACGTCGTCCAGCAGCCAATCTAAAGATCGCGACTCGAATCTACAAGAACGCGAGATCCGGGTTCATCACCAAAAAGTGTCGGTCCAAAATGCAGCCGGCCAGTTAGGTGGTCCATTTTGTGTCTTTTGACACCCCGAAAATGTTCAAAAAGAGTCTTCACCCAAAATTGAAGGGTCTAAAAATATCCGAAAAGTAGCCAAATTGCGAAGTACCCTGAATTTGTCCAAAAAGACTCTGATTCACGTTATTATGCAGAAGGTCGGGGGATCGATACTTGCCAGGTGCTTTCTACCAAACATAAAGTTGTTTAAGACGTTAAAGAAATGCATACATCCAAACAACACGACTTCTAGTTTACGAGAACGAATCGATCCCGCGACCTCCCAATCGCAAGCGCGACATGTGAATCACTACGCCAAACAGAACGTAAAATTATAAAATAGATGCATACATGTATGCAATCCGACTTCTAGTTCACAACCAGATCGATCATGCGACCTCCCAATCGCATGCTCGACATGTGAACCACTACGCTAAACAGGTCGTAAAACTACGAAACAATATTTATTTAATCTCTTGAATTGGCGCATCATAAAAAACTGCCTCGTAACATGTTGCCACCTGTTGCCACCTTTGCCACTTGTCACACCACCTGCCACACAAACGCCTTCCTGTGCAGGTTAGGTTCGGGAAACATTAGCCACGCAATCCCTACACACCACTGCTAACTCATTACTCAACCACCCTCGACTTGTCCATCTCTTTCAGATCTAGATGCTCCATTTTGTAGTCTGAGCTTTTCATTAGCCTATTTTCTGCCCTTTGTGGGATCTGTTTTGCTTAGCCTAGCCCTACGATTTTTGTACTTCCTGTCTAGCTATGAGGATGTTAGACATATAGTTATGTAAATCCTATTTCCACTTTTCTACGCAACAATGTGATGGTTTTCATTGCTGGTTGAGATGTTAGCGGTCGTATTTTTTTTTTTTTTTTTGATTTTACCATAATAACGTTACTATCTGCAATGTCTATCTATCCCCATTGCAGGACTTGACGGTCTTCTATTTACATCACATGTCAATCAACTTCGGGCGCTGCTAAGGAGCGCGACGGGCGCTGCAACATCGTGCGCCGCTAAGGGACGCGACGGGTGTTGCCATGGGGCGCTATCGGCGATGCTAAGGAGTGCGACTGACGCTGCTTGGGAGCGCGACTGACACTGCTACGGCGGGTGCTGCTAAGAGACGCGACGGGAGCAACTTATGTGCGCGACGGGCGCTGTTAATGCGGCTGCTGCTTAGAGGCGCGATTAACAGAGGTGATCACATTGTTTAATTAATTATGAATGTGTTTACGGCAGCTAATCATCGCTTAACTACTGATGTTTTTTTTACTGTTGTTGGTGAAGATTTCCTTCATTGCGGGGCAATGTTTCATCACGCAGGTCGGTTTGTATGATCTGATGTTGGCAATGTTTGTGGTTACCGCTTTATATGTGCATACAAGTTTCACGTCGATTTCGCTCTTTATATGGCAATGTTTCGCTCTGCTAACCCTGTTGCTGGTGAGGGGTCCGATCAAAGGTGGTGCTCTACTTGCTAGATGATTCTGTCGAGAAAGCCAATGTGTCTTGTACTTATTGTTTTTCTTGTGTTCAGACATGTATCAAATATCGTGTGAATGGAGATGATTGTTTCGATTGTTTGTTGTGAATTTTTCCTACCTTGCAGGACAACTTGTTATCAGTTATCACGGTTTGTACGATTTAGTATGAACAATTTTGTTATCTTTTTTTTTGCACTGGACCTTGTGGCTCATACGATACTATTTTCCAATTTGTGCAGGAGCAACTTTTCTGTTCAAGAATTTACTAATGGGGGTTCGTACCGTATATGTATCTGGAAATGCGTTATTTAGATTCTAACATTTTGATCAAGTAGAGATGCCTTTGCATGTTTTGGTAGAACGCATTGTAGTATACCGAGTACGTGGTGTACACATTTTGCCTTCGCCTTTCGTACTGTCCGAAGGGACTCTTCGCGGAATCTTTGATGGGACCTAAAACAGACTCCGGAATGTAGCAGGCCTTGGTCCAAAAAGTCTCTTTTTCTGCACGTCCGGAATCCGTCCAGAAAGAGTCCTTTCGCTGGAAAATGGAGATGTTCGCTTCAGTCGAAGACAAACATTGTCCACACGTCACTGCGATATACGGTAAGAACGAGCAGTTGAAGCTTCGTAGAAATCTCAAAAGGTGGGAACTAGTAGGAGCTTGTTTTGTCTGGACGACGTTAGAGTTGGCTTAGTGACCGTACTACAATGCCTCACATTCGAGTTGAGTGTCTCTGGGAGTGTTGTGTTAGCTATCTCGGATGAACTTGGGAGGCCGTGAGTTGTGGAGGCTTGTTTGGATAGGAAAGCGTTCGGTTTGATGTTTTAGGTTGGTGCAGGTCCGGCCGCTTGGTGCAGTTACTTTTGCTACCAGGGCTCTCCTTTGCAGGATGTTTTACCCTGTTTGCCCTGCCAAACAAGGTGGTTTATTAGCGTTACTCTGCCAAAACAGGGTCCCCCCAGTAGGTCACCCTGCCAGAATCCGACTTCCTTCTATTTTTACACGGCTAAAGCCGGCTTGCCATCGTTTTCACCCGGCCAGTTTGCTAATGTCCTGAGATTAATCAGCTCAAGTGAATTTTCATTGGCAAAAAACACTGTGCCCCGTGACTCCTTGGGGCCGATTTGCCGAGCACCATCTGTGTGTAAAAAAATGTTGAAGTACTGAGACGCACAGAGACAGCTGTAGAGAGGAGCTGTGATCCTACTGCGACGTTTTGGCGAACACCTTCTGTGTGGTAAAGAAATCGTCAAGTATAGAGTCCCGCAGGCACAGCTGTAGAGCGAGCCAGTCCCAAACAGCAATTCTCGAATTGTGACAAGTCACAAACTCTCCCTCTGGCAGAGTAGCGCCGAAAGCAAAGCTGCAAATCAGGGTCCTCAAACAAATCACCCTGCCACTACCCTGATTTTCCGCTCGCCACCCGGCCAAGGCCCTGATTTGCTACAGGCCCACAGCAGGTCGTGGTTTGGAGCGTGGCGAAAAGCAACGAGCACCAAGTCACCTCGTGGAGCTTGCAAATCGTGATGGCTAGCCGGTTACTTTGCTATTCACACGAGTGGTCGGTTTGGCAAGGTGTGGTTCGTCAGCAAGCCGGTGTGGGTCAGAAACAAAGCCCTTTCGCATCAAAACTGGGCTCCAAAACAGGAATCAACTTTCGTCATGTCAGGACTCGGAATGTGACAGTCTCAGAACCCTAAACAGAATCGAGCAGAACCAAAACTTGGTGTCAGCCATTATTCATCGCTCAAAATTTTGTCTCAATCTATGCAGTGACTGCTTCGTCCTTGCTCGTAGCGCCTTCTGCGACTGTCGCTGCCCAAAATCGAAAAAGCCCATGTGCCAGACGCGCTTTCTCCGATCGGTTTGTCATTAGCGCGTCTCCAGGCGTTGCTGGGTCAGCACATTGTCGTGAAAAGTGCTAACCCACGGCCTGGCAGGCCTGTTTCGGCTTGGCCTTGTCATGGATGATCATAGAAGACGTTATTTTCCCGAGCGTCAGTCGGAGCGAATATTCCAGGAACATGACTTTTATTTCGCCTCGGATTGTGATCTTCCTCGTGCTGAGCTCTAAGTTCGCCACCAATCCGCGGTCTCAGGGGGCCTCATCCTGTTTCCCCCCCAACCTCCTCCCCCTCCCCCCCCCCCCTCCCCCTTCACTTCAGACTCATGTGACGAATTTTGAGGCGCCTCAAGCATCGTATCATGGTATCGTCAGTCTCGCTGCGGATCTGGCAGTGGTGGTGGCGGCAGCTGGTAGTGCCACAGCAGAGACGGACTGATTAGGTGGGTGTGTGTGTGGTCGAGTGTTCTTCATGGGTGCTGGAGGCGCTGAAGGGGGGGTGGGTGTGGGTGTGCGGATGCTGAGGTGAGTGGCAGTACCACCGTGCGGTGGGACCTGTGCTCGGGAGGACCGATAGCCGCATCTCTCCCAGTTCTCTCCTTCCCATCCCACCCCCTCATTCAACCCCCATTCAGACATGGACTACACGCCTCCCTCCCCTCTGCTATTACCACCTGTTCTGCCTTCCCCTGTAACCCGGATTCCCATCCCCGCTTTCTTCCCTTTTCTGATTCACCCACCCCCTCTCCGCATCCTCAACCTCCCGCCGTGTTCTCTTCCCTGCTGTCTCTCCCAGCCACGTTTTCAACCGCGTTACCACAGGTTGTCTCCAGCTCTTACATCACGCTCTCCAATTTTCCTCTTCTATTTTCGTTTCGGAGGGGGTTGGTGCTGCCCCACTTGTCGCCATTTCGATTTGAGCAAACCTGCTTTTATCGCGCTTGCGAACCGCGCTGCAGGCTTCGTTCCCCTCGCCTACGAACAGTAAGTCTCCGATATGGGCGAACTCATTATTGAGACCTCCATGCTCCACTCGTTACTCTTATGTTTCTCTCAATGTACATGGTTCCGTATCGCCATATTTTTTGTCAAGTAATCTCCTTCAGCTAGTTCTTTTCCTCGTAATCCTATTACAGAGTGCCATGTGTTTTCTCCAACAACATTCACCTCACCGCTACCAGGTCGCCTTTTCGGTTGAAC
The DNA here is from genome assembly GCA_947470075.1 of Closterium sp. Yama58-4. Lineage (NCBI taxonomy): Eukaryota > Viridiplantae > Streptophyta > Zygnematophyceae > Desmidiales > Closteriaceae > Closterium > Closterium sp. Yama58-4. The sequence goes on from CANIUD010000106.1 coordinate 178,854, forward strand.
CTCTTGATTCGCCAAGCCGTGGGTTTCGGCGACTTTCGCTAGTCGAAGTGATGGACTCGAGTTCGCCAACGGGGAGAGTGATGCGACTCGAGTGGGGTGCGAATTGGGTGTACGAATCATTCCTTCAGGCGCCGCTAAGTTCCCTCTAACTTCGCTCACGGATAGCCAGCAGGTGGTTATCACCCCCAATTGCCTCCCGGCTGGTTAGATTCCGGCGAAGGACTACGACTGCAACATTCAGTTTTCGTTTGCTGGTGACGGGATGGATGTAACCACGGTGGCCCACTCGGCGACGGAAGCGGATGATCACGGTCTGTCCCACTGCTGCTGCTGCTTCAATCAGCTGGGCTCGCTGGCGCAGCTGCTGCAGGGCAGCTAAGTAGAGCACGTGGTGCTGGTATCGAAAGTTAGCAAAGCATGCAGTTATGCAGAACATGCAGTTATGCAGAGCATGCAGTTATGCAGAGCATGCAGTTATGCAGAGCATGCAGTTATGCAGAGCATGCAGTTATGCAAAACATGCAGTTATGCAGAGCATGCAGTTATGCAGAGCATGCAGTTCCGCGTCTGTGCACATTTCGTGCCGGAATCTTTGCTGGAGGTGCGGAGGGATATGGAGAGCACGAAAATGTGAAGAAATTCCCGCCCACTTTGCAATTTTCTACACCCGAGTAGGTTTGCTCGCGTTCTGGGGGGGAACATTGTCCGGATCGCCTAGGAGGGGCCCGGTCTCGGAGGTATGCATTCCGCGTCTGTGCGCGTTTCGAGCCGGAATCGTTGCTGGAGGTGCGGAGAGGTATGGAGAGCACGAGAATGTGAAGAAATCTCCGCCCACTTTGCAATTTTCTATACCCGAGTGGGCTTTCTCGCGTTCTGGGGGGGAACATTGCCCGGATCGCCTAGGAGGGGCCCGGTCTCGGAGGTATGCATTCCGCGCCTGTGCGCATTTCGAGCCGAAATCGTTGCTGGAGGTGTGGAGAGGTAGGGAGAGTAGAAAATGTGAATAAATCCCTGCCCGCTTTGCAATTTCTCATACCCGAGTAGGTTTGCTCGCGTTCCGGAGAGGAACATTGCCCGGATGGCCTTGGAGGGGCCCGGTCTTGGAGGTATGCATTCCACGTCTGTGCGCATTTCGAGTCAGAATCGTTGCTGGAGGTGCGGAGGGGTATGGAGAGCACGAAAATGTGAAGAAATTCCCACCCGCTTTGCAATTTTCTACACTCGAGTGGGTTTGCTCACGTTCCGGGGGGAACATTGCCCGTGCAGTTATGCAGAGCATGCAGTTATGCAGAGCATGCAGTTATGCAGAGTATGCTGTTATGCAGAGCAACTGATTCGAGCGTGTTTAGGTTTCGCGGATACATCACTAGTCATCTGCCAATACATCCCTATCCCATCTGCCCAGCAATCTTTCCATCACTTATCCCCTAGTTTTCTTCCACACACCCCTCCCATCCCTCCGACCCCTTTCTCCTCCATCTCCTCCGTCACTCCCTGCCTCCCATCACAGCAGCTGGGGGCCTCCTCACTCCCATCCTAAGTTGCAGAAGACGCTAGACGCGTCTTGCGTCTAGCGTCTAGACGCTAGACGCAAGACGCACATTTAGACGCAAGACGCTTGGCCAAAAAAATTTCGGGCAGCCCGAAAAAAAAATCGAGGAGGAGGATGAGTAGGAGGAGAGCTAGGAGGCGTAGTGATTGCAGAGAGATGTAGTAGTAGTAATGGTCTTCGAGGTTGCTACTACTAGAGAGACATGGAAACTTATCTATATATGATGATATGTGAACTTTTTTGTGAAGTCTAAAAATGGGGAAAAAAATATGGGACGGGGAAAAATGCACCCCATTGTGACATAGGTGCATGTTCCCCACCCTCCCCATCCCCCTTAGAACTTTTTTTGGTCTGCCCGAACAATTTTTTTAGGCCTGCCCGGGTTTTCGTCTAATACTGCGTCTAATCCATGCTGCCTAGCTTCTAGCGTCTTAGACGCTGCGTCTAGACGGACGCGTCTAAGACGCTAGACGCGTCTTCCGCAACTTAGCTCCCATCAGGGCTAACGGGGCTGCTCTGGTCCGCGTCTTTGCTAGCAGCGGCAGCAGAGGCGGAGGCAGCTCTTGCATCTGTTGCTGGCGCTGCTGCTGCCACTGCTGCTGTGCTAGGTGGGGGTGGAGAGAGGGGAGCAGCCAGGGAGGCGTGGAGGCAGGGGTTTGGGTGCATGGTGGTGCGAGGGGGGAAGGTGGTGGATGAATCTGGCCGGCAGAGAGGGCTGCTTCTGAGGCAGGTGAGGACTGAGGCAGGTGGGGACTGAGGACTGAGGCAGGTGAGGACTGAGGCAGGTGAGGACTGAGGCAGGTGAGGACTGAGGCAGGTGAGGACTGGGGCAGATGAGGACTGGGGCAGGTGAGGACTGGGGCAGGTGAGGACTGGGGCAGGTGAGGACTGGGGCAGGTGAGGACTGGGGCAGGTGGGGACTGGGGCAGGTGAGGACTGGGGCAGGTGAGGACTGGGGCAGGTGAGGACTGAGGCAGGTGAGGACTGGGGCAGGTGAGGACTGGGGCAGGTGAGGACTGGGGCAGGTGAGGACTGGGGCAGGTGAGGACTGGGGCAGGTGAGGACTGGGGCAGGTGAGGACTGGGGCAGGTGGGGAGTGGGGTGTGAGGAGCCTCGTTCACTCTCCACTTGCCTCTCCCCCGTCTCCTCGTCTCCCTGTCTTCCCTCTCTCCTCATCCTCCTCTCTCTCTTCCACTCCTCCCTAGGTTGCACCCCTGACGTTTTCCCTGCGTTCTCGCATCTGCCAGGCACATCAGGAGGGAATGTGTTGCTCTCGTGGTTTAGCTCCACACCTTACCACTCTTTTTTTTCCTCTCCTGCTCGCTTCCATCTTCTCCTCTCCACTCCCCACCATCCCACCAGGCAAAAGTCAAGGTGAAGCAGACAGCATGCAGATCAAGCAGTTCTTGTGTGCTTTTCATCCTGCGATGCTTTCCTCTCCCTCCCCCACTCATCAAGACACGACGACACAGTGAAAGGAAGCATATGTGCTGGTTTTTTAGAACCTCAAACTAGTTTTTTGAGAATTCTCAAAGACACAGTGAGAGGAAGCATATGCCCTGTGCCTGCTGTTTCAGTGAAGAGAAGCATATGCCCTGTGCCTGCTGTTGCAGTGGTGGTGACGGCGGCAGCGCTTTCTGTTCTTCCTCCCCTCTTCATCAGGCACACTTAAATTCACTTAGAAGCAGAGAAACCTTGCAGTTCCCTTGGACTCATTAAGTCGCACCTCTCTCTGCCCTCCCCCACCACACCACACCCCCAGGGCCGCACCACGAGGGGCAGCGTGTTGCGGGAGGATGTGGCAGCAGAGGTGGTGCAGGGAGCACGTGCTGTCCTCTCGCACTTGCCCCTGCAACTCCGTTCGCCCCCACTGGCACATCCGGTTCCACCACTCTCCCTGCCTCTCCCCCCCCATGCCCCCAGGGCGGCGCCACAAGGGGAAGCGTGCCACGGGAGGATCTGGCAGCCGTGGTGGCGGCAGCGCTGGCAGTGTCGCCGCCTTGTCAGCATCATTGAGGTGGGCGTGTGGGTGGGGGGGCGTGTGGGTGGGGGGGCGTGTGGGTGGGAAGGTTGTGTGAGAGAAGTGGGTGTGTGGTTGAGGGGGGTGTGTGGTTGAGAGGGGTGTGTGGTTGAGAGGGGTGTGTCTTGAAGGTGGGTGTACTTGAGTGTGTGTAAGTGTTGGTGAGTGCAGCCTGGAAACGTTTCTCAAGGTTAATGATGAGCACAAACTTGACGTTTCTATCGGCCACATACACTGAGGAGCCCTGCAGGCAATGCCATGGTCCATCCAGAGCCATTCTCTGCTCCCCTTCCCCCTCCGCCCTTCCTCACCCGTCCCCACTCCCCGCTTTTCTCCCCTCTTCAATTTTCTCGTCTCTCCCATTCTCTCTCTCTCTCTCTCTCTCTCTCTCTCTCTCTCTCTCTCTCTCTCTCTCTCTCTCTCTCTCTCTCTCTCTCTCTCTCTCTCTCTCTCTCTCTCTCTCTCTACAATCATAGTTGCCACCGTACTCATATTTCCTTGCTGATTACTGCACCCAAGCACCTCTCGCTAGCAGACCTGAAAGGCCCAATTCAACGCCTCTTGCTCTCCCTCCGCCCATGTCTCTCCCATCCAAGGTGCTCCAAGGGACTTCAACAATTTCTTGGAACAAATAGCTGGGCTCCCGACAGAGCCAATCCTAACCTGGCACTTGGATTCCACACACGCTTCATTCTTGCGGGCGAGATATATTGTCTGCAGAAAGTTCATGTATGTATGTTCCAGTGACGAGACGACTAGTAGCGTGGCTGCTATTCTGCTAGATGGGGCTATCGTGCAGTGGATGGTGGAGAAAAAGGTTTCATAAGAGAATGGCATGCCATTCCATGCGAAACCCAAGCTAGCAATGAATTGGCACGTTGTTGCAGCTTGACAATAGAGTGTGAGCAAGCACACTCTCATATCAGCTTGACATTAAATATATGACTCCCTTGTTCATTGGACTTGTGCCAAATTGAATTTCGCGGCGCCTGAGCATTGGCAGTGTTGCATACTTTGGGCGTGTTCTTACAGCCTCTTATCAGATTTACGTCGAACTGCACTAAAACGCATCCAACTGCAGTTGAACACAATGAAACGTATGTAACCACGTGAAGCTGATATGAGGTGTGTCTGATACGAGGTTTAGAAACACGCCCTTATGAAGAAATAGCCAAGCACTGGAAAGGCATCACATTGCTTTTGTTGAGTAATTAATGCAGCAGCTCCCCACAAATGTAGAGACGTTGAGCGTTAATAGAAATGCTGCCACACTGACCCCACACACATGCTGGACTGCTCTCTTCCATGTGCCTGCGCTGTGGCAGCAGTTGGTGAGGTCGCCACCGCCATATCCCCCTGCTAGTGTTAACGTGGAACGCCTCTGAAGGAAAACCAATTGCTTCAGCCAGGCCCGGTGGCAGCGTCAGCCAGGCCCTCTTGGCTGAGCAAGAGCAGCAACCCTGCCCGGGTCACTAGGACACACACACACATACAGGATAGCTTCATGTGTTGCCTGGCAACGACCCTGCCTGGACAATGCAAGAGCGCATGCCAACAGCATCCCGTTTACCCTTGAGCGTGCACAATATGACTGGTACCTTTGTTCCTCACTCTCATCCTTCTAGTTTCAATCTGAAATCCTTGTGCCTTCAAACTCATTCACACTCACAACGCCTCATCCCATCTCACACTCCCATCACCTCATCCCATCTCACACTCCTCAGCTCATCCCATCTCACACTCCCATGACCTCATTCCATCTCACACTCCCATGACCTCATTCCACCCCAAATTATCCATGAGCACAACCATCAAGCTGGCTGGATAAGGGGCAACGGGGGAGGTTAACAGGAGAACATGCAATGGCAAGCCGACTGGAAAAACAAAAACGGGACAATGGAAAGATGATGTAAAAAATGGCAATGAACAGGTGGCAGGAAAAATGACAAAGAGATTTGGATTGGAGATATGGTCACATCTTTCAGTATCACAACGCCACCCCCCTCCCTCCTGCTTAATTCCTCCTCCTTGCTTTCTAACCCCCCTGACGATATTGGGAGCATGGTAGTGGGATGATGATAGTGGGAACATGGCATTGGAGTGATGATAGTGGGAACACGGCAGTGGGATAACTATAGTGGGAACATGGCACGGACCGTATATCTATTGACTCCCTCACAATCTCATGGACACTCCTGCTTTCAATCTTATGGCATTCACTTTATACAGTATCCTGTTGCCATCCCAATCATTTTGGTCAATCTCTGAGAATCGGCCTAGTTGATACTTCACTCATTTCAATAACAAGTGAATATCACATCTCATTGCTTCAGATTTTCAGAGCCTTGCTGTGTTCAACTTGATATTTCAAAAACCATTTTTGTTCATTCCTGTCACTATGGTCTGGCATTGTATCGTTCTTTGATATTGCTCCATGCCCTGACCATTGAGATTCAGTATAGAGCATGGTTTTTGTACAGATTCACCATGCTTGTTTGAAATTCCGATCAGACAGTCCTATCAGAACATGAAACATGGGCAGCCTACCTCAAGACTGTCAGATTTCACCGTCATTCCTTCATCCATGCTCTCCATTCACCCCCATCCATACCAGAGCATGAAAAGACGATGCATATATTGATATTGATAGACTAGACATGGTTACTAAGTCTAAAGTGGCACCTGTTAATTCCTTTCTCTCCATCCACCATTCATTTCCATCTTTCCCACAACATCCTGCCAGGCAGGACGGAAAAAAGGGGGTGAACCCCTACCACCATCATTCCACATCACCCCCACCAGCTTTGCCTTACTTGCCATTGTGCCACTTATTCAAGGCTATGCTTGACCAAGCTCTACTCACCCACCTCCTCATCCGCCTCGCCCCTCTAACTTTCACATTTGTTGCCTTATCAGCTGTTGTCCCTTCCGCTTTTACCTTTGCTGCATCATCCTTTTCAGAACTTAGAATTTGCCTTGACTTTTTGTCACAGTTCTTGACAGCAGCTGCAGCAGCAGCAGGGTCAACAGGGACAACAGCAGCTGAAGCCTTTCTCAAGTGGGAGAGTCCAACCTTTTTTTCTGAGGTTTGGCATTTGTTGGAATTTTTTTTTACTGGACCATTTGTGCTGGCTTTAGCAGCAGCAGTTTGCACAGAATCGCAGCTCGTGGTGTTTGCACCGCTGGAGCTGAAGGTGCAAACCATCACGCTCCTGCTGCTCTTGTTAGCATCATTCTTACTGGCAGCAGTTTTTTCAACCATAATCCAAGGCGATTTCTTGCCTGTGCAAGCGAGAAACTCGTCCTTTGACAGGAAGGACACGTTTCTTTCACTGCTGCAGATGATTTCAGAGTTAAGATACTGTTGACGGAATTCCAGCAGATCCAACTCGCTCATATACGAGAATTCGTCTTCAGAATCCTCTGAAATTCGTGCCTTTTTCGCACTCGGAGCAGCAGCAGCACGCGAGGGTCGCTTGCGTGCTGCATCGCTCCAGCTGGGAGAGGCGGAAGCGGAGGCAGCAGGGACGGACCCGTGGTCCTCTTCCCAGTAGAAGAGGTCGTCGGGGTCAGCCTTGCTGCAGGCAGCGAGGGTTTTCACGGCCATCAGCAGTCAAATTTCAAGAGAACCTCGAGGCTTGAGGAGAGGGTTGCAAAGGGCTGTGAGTATACAACGATGTGATTCAACTGAAATGAAGTGAGTTTCAGACTGTGTTTTGTACTTGTGGCTACGAAAGCAGCCCGACCTGACAGGTTGTGTAACGCATCGACCTACTTCTAACCTAACTCCCAAGCTAACTAACACTCGAGGCATTCATCGAGATTGCTCTCGATAGAAATTGTGCTACGAGTGAAGTAAAGGTTGGATTGGGAAAGAAGGGTTGGGTTGGAAGGAAAAGGTTGGATTGGAAATTCCAAACCTCAACCAAGAGGATTGGAATATTCCAACCCATCAAAGTGGAAATCCAAAGGTTGGATTTCCAACCAATCAGAAACTGCCACTTGAATGTTACAACCTACTCTATCTTAAAAACAACCATACAAATGGTTCTAGGTTGGGTTTTCCCAACCCAACTATTTGCCACATAGGCTCCAAGCCTAGGGACCATCCCACCATGGAAACCATGGTTGGGAAAGTCCACCAAGGGGTGTATTGAGGGGGTTTGAGCTAACCAAGCTCATTCTCAACCTCCCACTCCAACTAAACAATTGGAAATGGGATTGTTTCTCTAAGTCTTGGTTGGTTCTCTCACAAGCCTTCCTACACAATTCTCTCAAGCTATTTCAACAACTCCTTCAAGAAGATTGACACCTCCAAGGCTCTTGGGAGCTAGTTAGAGCTTCATCTTGTATTGGATCTAATATAAAAGTCTTGTAACTCCATTATAATAGCCTTGGGTGTTACAGGTTGCTGCTCAACGGTTCGTTTACAAACGAGCCGCTCTAGTTGACGGCGGAAATGGGGGTTCCGTTGGCAACGGGAATTCCAGGTACGGTACCGTAGCTAGGGTACCGCTTTGGTGCTGTCCGTTTGCCACGGCGTTGTCAATTTGGCAGATCCAGTGGCATCTGAAGCGAACAAGTTACCTTCCAAAGTTCCCGCAAGGGTCTACAGTTGATGACGTGGCAATTGACATCGTGAGAGTTCTAGGCCTCCGAAGCATGAGGATTTGCGGTTCCACGTCATAGGTTACGCGAGTCTGACTCGGGCTAGAGCTGACTGGGGAAAATGACATTGCACGCCTCGGGTTGATGACGAAATCACTGACGCGACCTAAGCTAATCGATCCCGAACCTGATGTAAGCACTGCGACGCACTGCGGCTAAGCGGACACAGCAGGAGCGTTGAGGGTTTGCTTGCTTGCTTCGTGTGAGGGCCTTGGGGATTGGTGGCGGGACGGAAGCGGTCTAGCGTTGCTGTGAGCCGAGGCAAGGTCGAGGGTGTGTTAGGTCTTGGATGCTAGGGCTCTCTGGCGAATGTGTAAATGCTGATTCGTGGCGAGCGAGGCCACCTACATTCTTGGGAAGATCGAGACTCGGGGATACAAGAATGTGATGAGGTTGGAATCGGTTTGGAGGATTCATTACAGTTATACCTTACAATGGCTAATGTTATAAAACATTGAGATGCTTATAGACACATCCTCGTGGTACCCTCAGATCCACTTGGTGTGAGAGAAGCTGACTTTCACAGTTGATCACTATGGACCTGCTTCAACAGCCAATTGGAATACCCTGTGAACTATGGAGTGGAGAGAGCAGAATTGATTCCATTGCACTATTGAGCCAGATACATGAGAGCAAACGAGAGTGCAGAGCATTCTGATACAATCGCACCCTCTCCTTCACCCTCCATCGCCTCTGCACAGTCAGCACACAGCACACCCAGCACACGCCTTGCTGACATCTACACGAAGGTGTTGGGGCGGGAGGCCTTGTAGGTGGTCTTGAGGGAGCGCGAGGAGGCACGCACGTAGCGGTTGGGCAGGGGGAAGCGGATCTTGTCGCCGATGAACTGCAGCGTGTTGACTCGCTTCACCTTGTCATCCGGCACCTCCGCTGTCTTGATGATCTGTTGAGAGAGAAGGGGGGGGGAAGAGGTGGGGGGAAGAGGGAGGGGCAGGAGAAAACATGTGAGTGGAAAGGAGCGGAGAGTTGAAAGGTCTCAAGGAGCGGATGTACTGGAACAAGAAAGCTCTATCCATGGATGCAACAGCAAAACACCACATTCCATTTTACCCGATCATGGCATCCTACCCCACCACACCACCTTGCCGTGATTCATCCGGCCAGCTACTCACAACACCCCTCCACTGGATCCCATCCCACTGCATCATCCTAACCACTCCACCGCGTTGCCACGACTCCCTGACCACAGTGGCAGTGCGTGCAGCCAGCTATTCACATTACCTCATCCACCACATCCCACCCCACTGCACCCCACCGCACCGCACCACTGCCCAAGCACGCACCTGGATGCCGTGGAAGCGCACGCGGTGGCGCGAGGCCATCTCGTCGTACATCTGCTGCACAGCGCCGTTGAGCGTGGTGTCGCGGTACTCCTTGTACATGTTGTGGTACCCCGTGCGGCTCTGGTACCGCACCCACATCCCGTAGTTCTTCACCACCGTCGGATTCTTCTCAAATATCTGACGATTTCGCAAGGGGGGAAATGAGGAAAAAGGGGAAAAAGGGGAGAAACGAAGGGGAGGAGTTGGAAAATCAGCATGATCAAGGAGTTGAACGGTGATGATTTAAAATAAGTGAAGGAGCATTCAGCCTGGAACACAAATGAAAAAAAAGGACGCCGATGAAACTGACTGGAGCGGGTATCTTTCAGACAAATGCCTCGTGTTTGTCGTCAGAGCCAGTTGGCTACGACTCGTCATCTTTTAAGTTTTTGACATCATTAAGACAGTAAAGCTCCTGGCACAATACCCCAAGACAGTACTTGGTACCATACCTGGATTGATCCAACGACTTTGAGGGTCACAAAAAAAAAGAATAAGAAAGAGAACCAGGCCGGTTATCTCTCAGACAAATGCATCGTTGTGTCGTCAGCGCCTTTTGGGGCTACGAATCGTCATCTTTAAAGTTTTTGACATCATCAAGACAGCCGTGGTGCTTGGGAACAGCATGATGTAGAAACGACCAGATGAGCTGGTCAATGGGGGTACTGAGAACAAGAAACGGGAAACTGAAACCCCGGTGCAATCAGAGTCGGTGCCTTTCAGACAAATGCCTCGTTTTTGTCGTCAGAGCCAATCGGCTACGACTCGTCATCTTAATCGTGCCGTCATCATTAAGACATCCATTCGACTCGTGCACTGTACGTCGTGAACCACAAGGAAAATACGGAAAGAACGCGGGTACGAAGTGGACTGGAACCAGTATTCCAAAACGATCAGATCCGACGTCATTCAGACAAATGCCTCGTTGTGTCGTCAGTGCCTGCAGGCTACGACTCGTCATCTGATAAAGTTTCTGTCATCATCAAGACATCGAATCTCGTGTACCTTACCTTGGAAGTAAACCAGAGTTAGATGAGTACGAGAGGGACGGAATCAGGAAAAAAGCTTATAGTGAAATTGGACTGGATATCTCTCAGACAAATGCCTCGTGTTTGTCGTCTCTGCTCGTGAGCTACGACTCGTCATCTTAATCGTGTCGTCATCATCAAGACATCCATTCGAACAACAGTACAGGACCCTTCGACTCGGGGGAAAACGGTGTACGTACGACACACTCGATGCACACATGGGTAAGAGATCGATAAAGCTGGAGCGACTGGCTTTCCAGGCAAATTCCGACTGGTCACTGCCTGCAGGCTACGACTCGTCATCTGCTCATTTTCGTCATCAAGACGCCGACCTACAGTCAGTCTCCGTAAATCCGCGACGATGTACCGCTAAGGTTACGGCTCATCTCTCGTTTACCTTCTACATCGGTTGCGGATCAATGGCAAAACCTAACATCTTGCTCCGACGCTGATCGGATTTCACAATGACGCGGACAGATCGGGGGCTTAGATTGGCCGGGAGAGAATCTTTCAGACAAATGCCTCGTGTTGGTCTTCACGGCCTGACGGCTCCGACTCGTCATCTTGATTGGTTGGTCATCCCCAAGACACTCCCACTCGGTCACAACCGCCCTCTCTTCCAAGACTACGACGCCGCTGGTCCGTCTCACAGGCTGTTCCTGAAGGCCAGGGTCGCTAAACCCTATACTCTCGAATAGCTGACCGTCTCTGCTTGTATCTGTGCCGTCGACGTTCGAATGCATTCGACACTGCTGCGCATGCGCAGATGTTGTTAGATAAAGCCACACAATCGGTAATGCCTCAAAAGCCGACTCCACTCCACTCCATGCCTCCAAACCGTTGAATCTCCTCACGCTCTCGCTCGCCCTAATCGGCTCGAACTTTGTGCTGCTAACGCCTTGCTTGGCAACCAGGCCTTCAAACTAGACACTCGGGGCAACTCCTGAGGACAACGCCGCGAAACCCTAATGTGAAACACACAACCAAACCATGACCATGATCATCACCAATCACCTGGTGCAATGTTGGACCTGAAAATATATAATAAAAATAGTATCCATGGAATGACTGGACTGGACCCCTGCACTAGCGCGGTAAACCCCCCACAATCGTTGAATATACCTCGTGGATCGACAACTCACCTCGTTGATCGCTAGGACTTGACCGTGAGCCTTCTTCACTCTACGCAGCTGACTCAAGAAGTACCTGCGGAGGAGGGGGGGATGGGGAGTGGGTGGGAGAGAGGAAGGGGGGGTAAAGAACGACAAGTTTACAATGACGCCCACAACAAAATCAGGAAAAGGTTAGCCTATAAGAGTTCCGTAGAAAGGGGACGAAATGTCCCAAAGGTGCCTCAGCAGAGTTCGAGCTACAACCTACAATCTACACGCCATCGACTGTTTTCGACACGGATCAAGCCACGGTCCCACCGACGCCAGGAGCTACGCGGAACCATTTCAGCGGGTACCCGCATGGGCTGAGTCGAGAGCCGATCTGAACAAGAAACGAAGGTCTTAACTACGGCGCCGTTGCTACCGGGATCGATCCGTTGTGGAGTAGCGACCAATTGTACTGCAACACGGTAAGACACCTCCATGCTGCTCCTTTCCACTCTACGCATCCAGCCCCCATTCTCCAAAACCACGATCCAAAAGACTTTTCCGTCTCCGTTTCAATTTCCGTCTCCGTCCCCAACCTCCAATTTGCAATTCACGCTCTAGCCTACACGCAAGCGAATCAGCTCCGATTCCAGTCAGTCCTGGACCGCCGCCCCCTCCAATCCGCCAGCTGGCACCGGCTCGTCTGCGAAGAGCACCTCGACTGCACCAGTACTTCGCCCACCATCTCCGCACTGATAACATTCTCGACTGCGAGGTTATCGCGCACCAATAACCTTCTCCGCCTCCGCCTCCGTCCCCGTCTCAACACTTCGCATTGTGCCTGTCCGCGTTGTAGGCCCCAAACAAAAACTGCTCTGTCCGCGGTATAAGGCTCACCAGAACTTGCTCTTAGCGCGCACTTGGTCGATGGCCCAGAGCTTCATGCGGTAGATCTTGGGCGTGGGGTCGTTGGGGCTGGGGTTCATGCGCCCCACCACATGGTACTGGTGGAACTGCGCGCACCGGGGCAAGAGGGAATGGCGAACCGCGGGGGAGCGGAGGGGCGGAGTGGGGGAAGAGTGGGGGGGAGGGGAGAGGGGAAAGGACGGAAACGGGGGAGGGGAGCGGAAGGGGGAGGGAAAGGATGGAACAAATTGGAGCGGCGTGGCGAAGAACGGGTTGTCCTGACGAATAATGCGGCGACGTGGCGCCGGTGGAGAGACGAGCGAAGAGATTTTGGGCAGAATGGGGCGAAACGGCATCTAACGGATGGTGCGGCTCCTCCCGAAGGTTCACAACAGCGTATCGCGCAAGACGGCGCGCAACGCAAGCAGGCCGAACGCGAACGATAACGGCAGTATTCCAGGTGCCTCAGGATTTTCGAAACTGTGTGCGCTTCAGCATCCCGAGAGCAGGACAAGGGAGGAAAACCTAGGCTTCGAAAAAAAATGTTAACGGAGAGTGGGTGGTGCTAACAAGAGGCAGCTACTACCGCTGGAAGCCGAATCTGACGCGATTAGCAATCTACAACCAGCGCGACGGGAAGAGGCGACGCGTACTAAGAGGTACTATTAGGATACGCACCCGGTACTTCACCATGGTTGCAAGGGGGGTCTGTTCAACAAGGAGAGGGAGGAGAGGGAGGCGGAGAAAAGGAACGGAAGCCAGGTGAAGGGAGAAACTTGATGGGCCGTGCCGAGCATGAGTAGCGGCAGGCAAGGTGGGAGGACTGGGCAGCAGCAGGGGAGATGAAGGGAGGGCAGGTTGTGGCGGGGGGCGAGTCGAGGGGAGGCGAGGAAGAAGTGAGGTTGGGGAGGGAGGGGATGAGGCGGAATGAAGGAAGAGAGTGCGCGGGAGGAAGTGGACGAGTGGAGGGATTGGCGCTGGCGGATGCGGGGAGAATTGGAGAAATGGAGGGCGGAGCGGGGAAGAATTAGGGTTGTGGCGGGAGCTGGTGTGGAATCCAAGTTCGGTGGAAGGGGGAAAGTGTGATGACGCTTTTGGGATTCGTTCATGCCCTCCCGAGGGGGACATAAGCCGATACCTCGTTTCTGATGTGTTCAAAGCTGCATAATTTATGGTTTGAACTTCAATGTTGTAACGAATCATTCTGTTCAAACCCATTTGTCATGGAGCGTTGGTGTCAGAGCCAGGAACTAGGCGGCACGTGCTGCCCAACAACAATGAGCTCTTGGATTCTTAGAACGACAAGCACAGACGTCGATGCCTCGTGGACGCTCTCAGTCGGCGAAATCGTTTTTTACAAAGCCTCGCGGCCCGTTAGCGGCGCGTCGCACCGCCACAACGCTGAACATCCTCGCTCTTCTCTTCGTTTTGGTTCTGGTGGGATTTGTCATTTCCGCTCGACGCCGCATAATCATTCAAGAACTCCCGTTAAAATCACATACTGTTACTGCTCCGAAGTCTGTAGATTCCACATCGGTGAAATCGAGCAGCCTCCAGCCAGCCAGCGACGAGGTCAGCAGCTCTTCCTCTTTCCTCCAACCGCACTCCGCCCATTATCATCCTCTCCATCTCCGCAGCCTCTTACCCGCCGATTTTTTCGCTCCTCGCGTCCCGCCCACCGTTTATCCGCGTTCCGCCGACCCGCACTCGCCGCTCTCTGCAACCAATCCGCAAAATGACACCAGCGCAGCCAGCCACGGCGGGGGGCGAAATCGCGCGCGCAAGCACCGCCGCCGCCGTCACCGGCGCATTGGCGGAAGCAGAGGTGGACTGTGTATCGCGATCGCGTCTTCCCCGCGCCCGGACCCGCGGATGATCCGCCCGCCGTGGTTCACCGTCACGAACCTGCTCAAGGCGCTCGCCGCCAGGCGCGCGGGGGCGCGACCGCGCGGGACTAGGGAGTGGCGAGCGTTGGCGGAGAGGGGCGCGGGGTTGTTCGATCGCGCCATGCGCGTTGTAGTGTACAGCGGGGGATGCCACGTGCGGGATGTGCGGAAGATGGCGGAACAGGTGGCGGAGGGGGTGGATGAGGGAAAGGAGGAGAAGGATGGACACGGCAATGAGTCTGTGAGTGAGGTTGAGCAGAACAAAACCGCAGGGGAAGAGAAAGGCGCATCTTCATCCTCCTCCACTGCCGCCTCCTCCCCTCCCCGCTTCCACATCCCAGCCTCCTACGACCTCGCTGCTCACCGCCTCGCCCGCGCCACCAACGCCTCCCTCGCCTCCACGCGCGCGCTCGTCGCCACGCTCGCCGCCGCCGCGCGCCTTAACCCACTCGCGGACCCCCACACCGCCGCCATCCGCGCCACCACGGCAACCCTCTCCCTCCCCATCGACATCCTCCCCGCACACCCCGCCCTGTGCGCGTTCCTAGACGACCCGCTGGTATTACTTAACAAAGTGCCAACGGGGGTGGTGGAGAGCGAGGGGTGGGAGCGGTGGCGGTGGCATGTGAAGCTGGCGATGGACACGATGCATGTGGTCAGGCAGTGCGTGGGCACGGGCGCGCGCATGGTGCTGCTGCTGCAGGATGACGTGGTGCCAGCCTGGCAGTGGGACGTGGGGCTGGAGAGATTCGTTGCTGTGGACCTGCCGCGATTAGTGGGGGCGCGGGAGAGAGAGGAGGAGGAGGAGAGAGAGAGGAAGAGGGACGGGGAGGGGCTGCAGGAGGGGGAGCAGGGGAGGGAGCAGGGGAGGGTGCAGGAGAAGGAGCAAGAGAGCAAGAACGGGAGGCTGGGAGGGGTTGAGAGTGGCAACGGGGGCCGTGGTGGCTGGCACTCGAGATACCCTACCTGGGACGTGCTGTCGCTGTACTACCCACAGACGTACGGGTGGAAGCTGACCCACGGGGCGGAGTACCCGGTGCCCTGCTGCGCGCAGGCGCTGCTGCTGAACGCGTCCACGGTGGACGGGCTGCTGGCGCACGTGGAGGCGGGGCTCATGAATGCGCCACTTGACCTCCTCATCCATGAGTACCTCCTCTCTGGTGCTGTCAGGGAGAACGGTGGTGGCGGTGGTAATGGTGGTGGCAGAGGTCATGGTGGTAATGGTGGTGGTGATGGTGATGGTCGTGAGGGTCGTCGTCCACGGGCGTATGTGCACATTCCGTCGCTCTTCCAGCACATTGGGGTTGTGCGGACGAATGTGCTCAAGGGGAATCAGGGCCACCGGGACAAGCGGTTCCGACCGGACTATGTGGAGCAGCCGTATAGGAGCGTGGAGGAGGTGGGGGATGAGTGGCGGAGGAAGGAGGAGAAGGAAAAGGAGGAGCGGGAGATGATCAGAAAAAGGGCTACTAGGATACGAAAGAAGAACCTTACACGGCCAACAGGTGGAAAGGTGGCTGGTGGTGAGACAATATAGGTGGTGCTATGGGGGAACTAGAGAGTGAAGGGAGTTGGTGAAAGGCTGGCATGGACGGAGGTGGATTTCTCAAGGTGGATACGCCAGCCAGTCCATGTGGAAGTTTGAAAAGCGAAACAAGCATTGTTCAACTCATATTTAAGTCAACATGGGCTCCCATTGGTTATATCCAGATTTGCTTAAGTCTCATTGGGATTTAGTTCACAAAATGGATGCAGCTGGAGTGCACAGCTTACGATACAGTATCGGAGAGCTTCTATTGGATCTTCACCCCCTGCTTCAAAGTCAAGAGTTGCAAAAGCGGGCACAACGCATGCACGAAGGTCTAGGGTTTCGCCAGCCGTCGCTTGTACGGCACTCAAGCGTCGCCCGCAACCACACGCCACATGTAACGTGTTACGTGAACCTAGATATCGCGTAGGGCAGGGAACTGGAAGGGGATGCAGCGCGAATGGCAAGTCTCTGCGAGTCAGAGAGGTACAGTAACTTCTTGTGTGCTCCGATATAGCCCACAAGTCTTGAGCTGCGCTACAGTAGGGTGCACCAGAGGAAGGGGATTAAATTCGTATTCAGTCCATCTCTCCTATCCTTGTGTGGCCGTCCGTCATCAGTATTTGATTGACCTCGTTGCGAGGAGCCAGTGTGATTGACGATTCTGCGGGACTCTCGAGTCTCGACCCACAGAATAAGGCTTAGAAATTTGACGCTTGACATACTTTTTGCCGCGTAATATAACTAGATCCTGGTTTTGCAGAGTACTACAGTGATCAAGAGGAAGAAGGCAAGCACAAATAAGCGACCGATTTTTTCGCTTGGCTCCGTTTCGCGTTTGTTGCAGGAGTATTTCCAGTTTCAGAGCCGACCGCTTCCTGCTTGTACCCACAGTATCCTCGATCGGGAATTTGTTATAAGAAGCGGCGTTTATCCCTACGTTGTTTTTTTCCCTTCGTTAGTTGATTAGAATGTCGGACAGCGAGGACGACTACTACCAGGACTCGGAGGAGGAGGAGCAGGTGGACGACTCGGACGACGACGAGGACTATGGTTTCGACGACCCCGACGTCGACGACGACGATCCCGTGCTGCGACCCAGACAGGTGCGGCTAGGGCTGCGACTCACACATGTGGGGCTAGGGCCAATCTAGGATGACGTTTGAGTCGACTCTAAAGGCACTACGTCGACGACGACGATTCCGTGCTGCGATTCGGAGAGGTGGGGATACGGCCTGGTTTATATGCGTGAATGGGCGAATTTTTCGGTGATCAGGCGCTGACGTGCTTCGTAGCGCCTCGTGGTGCTCGTTATTCGAGAAATCAGACCGTTGTGGTTGTCATTCTCGATGTTTCTAACCGTTCAGGCATCACCTTACAGAAGAAGACAAAATTGACCGACCCCTTTCTTTGCTTTTTATCATTATATGCGAATTGGACTGTGTAACACACGGAGCAGGCGCGGTACAAGATTCTATCGGAGAAGGACATTCTGCAGCGGCAGCAGGAGGCGATCGGTGACGTGGCGACGGTGCTCTCCATCCCCGCAGACGACGCCGCCATCCTGCTCCGCCACTTCAAATGGTCAGTCAGTCAGCCGCTTCAAATGGTCAGTCAGTCAGCCGCTTCAAATGGTCAGTCAGTCAGCCGCTTCAAATGGTCAGTCAGTCAGCCGCTTCAAATGGTCAGTCAGTCAGCCGCTTCAAATGGTCAGTCAGTCAGCCGCTTCAAATGGTCAGTCAGTCAGCCGCTTCAAATGGTCAGTCAGTCAGCCGCTTCAAATGGTCAGTCAGTCAGCCGCTTCAAATGGTCAGTCAGTCAGCCGCTTCAAATGGTCAGTCAGTCAGCCGCTTCAAATGGTCAGTCAGTCAGCCGCTTCAAATGGTCAGTCAGTCAGCCGCTTCAAATGGTCAGTCAGTCAGCCGCTTCAAATGGTCAGTCAGTCAGCCGCTTCAAATGGTCAGTCAGTCAGCCGCTTCAAATGGTCAGTCAGTCAGCCGCTTCAAATGGTCAGTCAGTCAGCCGCTTCAAATGGTCAGTCAGTCAGCCGCTTCAAATGGTCAGTCAGTCAGCCGCTTCAAATGGTCAGTCAGTCAGCCGCTTCAAATGGTCAGTCAGTCAGCCGCTTCAAATGGTCAGTCAGTCAGCCGCTTCAAATGGTCAGTCAGTCAGCCGCTTCAAATGGTCAGTCAGTCAGCCGCTTCAAATGGTCAGTCAGTCAGCCGCTTCAAATGGTCAGTCAGTCAGCCGCTTCAAATGGTCAGTCAGTCAGCCGCTTCAAATGGTCAGTCAGTCAGCCGCTTCAAATGGTCAGTCAGTCAGCCGCTTCAAATGGTCAGTCAGTCAGCCGCTTCAAATGGTCAGTCAGTCAGCCGCTTCAAATGGTCAGTCAGTCAGCCGCTACAAATGCTCAGTCAGTCATCCGCTTCAAATGGTCAGTCGAGTAAAGAGTCAGTCGCTTTAAATAGTCTTTCACCTGATTTGTCAGTCGCTTAAAGTCGTCAGTCTCTTGAAATGGTCAGTCACTTGAAATGGTCAGTCCCTTGAAATGGTAAGTCGCTTGAAATGGTCAGTCTCTTGAAATGATCAGTCGCTTGAGATGGTCAGTCGCTTGTCAGTCAATGCAATGATATTTGACTTCACTGAGAGGGCTTTCTGTTCTGTTGTTGTACCCTCGTGACCTCGTCGCTTGGATGCGCCTGGCAGGAGCGCGAGCCAGGTGAACGACGAGTGGTTTCAGGACGAGGACCGCGTGAGGAAGGCCGTGGGGCTGCCACGCCCGCACTCCCCCTCCTCCTCCTCTGCCTCTGACCGTCGCCCCGGCAAGGAACCCGAGGTGAGGCGCTGTCATGCTTTGAAGGACGCGGGGAAGGGGAGGGAGGGGAGGAATGGGAGGAAGGGGAGGAAGGGGAGCGCAGGTTGCCAGTGGATATTGAGGGGGAGCGGAGGCAAGGAATGAGGTTTAGCACCGCTGTGTTGAATGTGGGTTCCGTGGCATTCCGTAGGGATGTGCGAAGCACACATGGTGATGACTCATGGATGGCTGGTGGAAGGCTGGTGGATGGATAGCGGATGGATGGTGGACACATGGTGCATGCGTGGTTGGTGGATAGTGCGTGGATGGTGGGCGGATGGTGCATGCATGCCTGTATGGTGGTGAATGGTACATAGATCGCTGTTCCTATTCCCACCGCGTGGGTCATTCCTTTCTTCGCTCTCTCTCTTCCCCGTCCCTGTGCCCTTGTCGTTCCCCCACACCACACTGCCTCTTCTGGCCATCTGCTTGTTGAGTTCCTTCGATCAACCCCCTCCCTCATGTCCCCCATCTTCACCACCCGGTCTCTGCCGGTGCCATGCAGCCGCACCTGACGTGCGGCATCTGCTTCGAGAGCTACCCCCAGGCGGCCATGAAGCCCGCACAGTGCGTCGACCACTTTTGAGTCGACTCAAAAGTCACCCCTTCCCCATGTCCCCCTCCCTCCCCCCGCACACTGCTCCCTGCTCTCCCCCCCCGCCAGCCGCACCTGACGTGCGGCATCTGCTTCAAGAGCTACCCTCAGGCGGCCATGAAGCCCGCACAGTGCGTCGACCACTTTTGAGTCGACTCAAAAGTCACCCCTTCCCCATGTCCCCCTCCCTTCTCCCGCACACTGCTCCCTGCTCTCCCCCCCCTGCCAGCCGCATCTGACGTGCGGCATCTGCTTTGAGAGCTACCCCCAGGCGGCCATGAAGCCCGCCGAGTGCTTCGACCACTTCTTCTGTGACGCCTGCTGGCGAGGTACGTGGGGCTGGCGAGGTGCGTGGGGCTGGCGAGGTGGGTGGGGCTGGGGGCCCGGGAAATCATATTTGTAAACATCTCGCAACTCCTTCCTCCTGCCTATCTCTTTCCCCTTTTTTCTTCTAATTGGTCCCGATATTTTAGTTCCCCCTCTCTGCTCTGACGCTCCCTTTCTCTCTGCTACCCGTGCTCTCCCTCTCGCTGCTCGCCCCCCTTTCTATTCTCTCTGCTCCCCCACACTCCTCCCCACTCCCCCTCCCCCCCACCTTTCCCCAACCTCCCCAGGGTATGCCAAGGCAGCGGTGGCGGACAGGCCGGGGTGTCTGAGCCTGCGCTGCCCCGACCCCGCGTGTGGAGCAGAGGCTGTGGGGGAGGAGGGAAAGCTCTTTCTGATCGTTCAACCCCCTCTACTCCTCCTCACCCCCGTCCCCCCACCCCCGTCCTTAACCCCTCTCCCCAGGGTATGCCAAGGCAGCAGTGGCGGACGGGCCAGGGTGTCTGAGCCTGCGGTGCCCCGACCCTTCATGTGGTGCAGCGGTGGGGGAGAAGCTCGTGCTCGCCTCGCTGCCAGACGCCCTGCGCGCCAAGTACCTCAAGTACCTCCTGCGATCCTATGTGGACGATAACCGTAACGTGAGTGAGTGTGATGTGATGTGACTGGCTTGCACACGTGAGTGAGTGTGATGTGACTGGCTTGCACACGTGAGTGAGTGTGATGTGACTGGCTTGCACACGTGAGTGTTGCTCTCATGTGTGATGTGGTGTGGAGCTGAGTTGAACGGCTTCCACAGGCCTTGTTGTGAGGCTGAAAGGGCTGCGTGACGCCCTGCCCTGCCCCTGCGCGCCAAGTACCTCAAGTACCTGCTGCGCTCCTATGTGGACGACAACCGCAATGTGAGTATGTTGTGTTGACTGCTTGCCGTGACGTGGGGCTGTGGGGATTGACGTGTCCTCTGCAAGGAACGCACCCAACTGGCCCTGGGTGGGTGGTATTGTGGGCCTTTGAGAGTGGTGTCCAGCCCCCGGCTGTGAGTGTGCGGTGAAGTATCTACCGTATTCCAAGTTGAACCCTGGGGGTGCGTCAGTACTTCTTGTTCACTCTCCCTTCCCCGCCCCTCTCCCCCCATCCACCCGCAGGCCAAGTGGTGCCCCGCCCCCGGCTGTGAGTACGCGGCGGAGTATCTACCGGACTCAACGTTTTTTTCCTCGGGGTTGCGAGCATACCTTGTTCACGTTCTTTTTCCCTCCCTCTCCCCCCACCTGTCTTCCCACAGGCCAAGTGGTGTCCAGCGCCGGGCTGTGAGTACGCGGTCGAGTATCTACCGGACTCCACACACTACGACGTCATCTGCAAGTGCAGCTTCGCCTTCTGCTGGAATGTCAGTCTACACTTTGCCCTGCCCTGCTCTGCCCTGCCCTGCCCTACCCTGTGCCTCCTTGCAACGCAACGCCTGCATGGGCTCCTCGCAACTCTCGTTTGAACCACCCCACACCCCTTCTCTCTCCCCACCTTCTCTCTCCCGCTACTATGCCTCCGCCCATCCCTCCTCCCAACGTTTTCCCTTGGCCGTTCCATCCATCCCATAACCCCTCCAATGTTTCTGTGTGCTTTTCCCTGTGCTCAGCCAATCCCTGCGTGCTTCTCTGTCCTCCTCTTTCTCTTGCTGCACTGTGCCGTGCTGCCTCTGGCTGTATTCGAAGACACGCTTTGTCTGCCCAGTTTGACTGTGATACAGTGTGCTAGTTGGTTTTGAGATGTCTCAAAAGTGACGACACGCTCCATCCGCCCAGTTTGACTGTGAGGCGGTGTGCTAGTTGGTGGGTGGAGTGGAGTCCTCGTTGCCTCTCTCCCTCACACTCTCACTGGCTTTGTCACTCCCCGTGGGCCCCTGCCTCTCTCTCCCCGTGGGCCCCTGCCTCTCTCTCACGCACACACTCTCCATGTTCCCGCGAATGGTCTATATTCCAACTTCTCACTGCGTGCCCCTGCCTTCTCTCCTTCCATCCATCCCCCGGCAGTGTTTGGAGGAGGCGCATGGGCCAGTGGACTGTGAAATGGTGTGTTAGCGAGTTCTGGAGTCGTCATTTCCTCCCTCCCACTCTTGCACGTGTCTCTCTGTCACTCGCCACATGCTCCTGCCTTCCCTCCATTCCCCGGCAGTGTCTGGAGGAGGCGCATCGGCCAGTGGACTGTGAGACAGTGGGCAAGTGGATTCTCAAGAACAGCGCCGAATCAGAAAACATGAACTGGTGAGTCCGGTTCGGGCATCAAAGAGTTTCGCCCTCGCTTGCTGCTTGCATCCTTAACCTCTTCCCCCCGCTTCCCCCTTTCCCCTTCCTCTTGGTTCTTGTCTTTTACTCTTTCTGGGCATGACACTCCTGTATTGAGTTCTTTCGTCCCCCTCAATCAACCCGCATCATATCTACCGCTCTATGCTAAACCTGACTGTCATTTCTGTCATGTGTGTCACGTGGGTGTGTCACGTGTGTGTGTCACGTGTGTGTATCACGTGTGTGTGTCACGTGGGTGTGTCACGTGTGTGTGTCACGTGGGTGTGTCACGTGTGTGTGTCACGTGTGTGTATCACGTGTGTGTGTCACGTGGGTGTGTCACGTGTGTGTGTCACGTGTGTGTGTCACGTGGGTGTGTCACGTGTGTGTGTCACGTGTGTGTATCACGTGTGTGTGTCACGTGGGTGTGTCACGTGTGTGTGTCACGTGTGTGTGTCACGTGTGTGTGTCACGTGTGTGTGTGTCACGTGTGTGTGTCACGTGGGTGTGTCACGTGTGTGTGTCACGTGGGTGTGTCACGTGGGTGTGTCACGTGGGTGTGTCACGTGTGTGTGTCACGTGGGTGTGTCACGTGTGTGTGTCACGTGGGTGTGTCACGTGGGTGTGTCACGTGGGTGTGTCACGTGTGTGTGTCACGTGGGTGTGTCACGTGGGTGTGTCACGTGTGTGTGTCACGTGTGTGTATCACGTGTGTGTGTCACGTGGGTGTGTCACGTGTGTGTGTCACGTGTGTGTATCACGTGTGTGTGTCACGTGGGTGTGTCACGTGTGTGTGTCACGTGTGTGTGTCACGTGTGTGTGTCACGTGTGTGTGTGTCACGTGGGTGTGTCACGTGTGTGTGTCACGTGGGTGTGTCACGTGGGTGTGTCACGTGTGTGTATCACGTGTGTGTGTCACGTGGGTGTGTCACGTGTGTGTGTCACGTGTGTGTGTCACGTGTGTGTGTCACGTGTGTGTGTGTCACGTGTGTGTGTCACGTGGGTGTGTCACGTGTGTGTGTCACGTGGGTGTGTCACGTGGGTGTGTCACGTGTGTGTGTCACGTGGGTGTGTCACGTGTGTGTGTCACGTGGGTGTGTCACGTGGGTGTGTCACGTGGGTGTGTCACGTGTGTGTGTCACGTGTGTGTGTCACGTGGGTGTGTCACGTGTGTGTGTCACGTGTGTGTATCACGTGTGTGTGTCACGTGGGTGTGTCACGTGTGTGTGTCACGTGTGTGTATCACGTGTGTGTGTCACGTGGGTGTGTCACGTGTGTGTGTCACGTGTGTGTGTCACGTGTGTGTGTCACGTGTGTGTGTGTCACGTGGGTGTGTCACGTGTGTGTGTCACGTGGGTGTGTCACGTGGGTGTGTCACGTGTGTGTGTCACGTGGGTGTGTCACGTGTGTGTGTCACGTGGGTGTGTCACGTGTGTGTGTCACGTGGGTGTGTCACGTGTGTGTGTCACGTGTGTGTGTCACGTGGGTGTGTCACGTGTGTGTGTCACGTGTGTGTGTCACGTGTGTGTGTCACGTGTGTGTGTGTCACGTGTGTGTGTCACGTGGGTGTGTCACGTGTGTGTGTCACGTGGGTGTGTCACGTGGGTGTGTCACGTGTGTGTGTCACGTGGGTGTGTCACGTGTGTGTGTCACGTGGGTGTGTCACGTGGGTGTGTCACGTGGGTGTGTCACGTGTGTGTGTCACGTGTGTGTGTCACGTGGGTGTGTCACGTGTGTGTGTCACGTGTGTGTATCACGTGTGTGTGTCACGTGGGTGTGTCACGTGTGTGTGTCACGTGTGTGTGTCACGTGGGTGTGTCACGTGTGTGTGTCACGTGTGTGTATCACGTGTGTGTGTCACGTGGGTGTGTCACGTGTGTGTGTCACGTGTGTGTGTCACGTGTGTGTGTCACGTGTGTGTGTGTCACGTGTGTGTGTCACGTGGGTGTGTCACGTGTGTGTGTCACGTGGGTGTGTCACGTGGGTGTGTCACGTGTGTGTGTCACGTGGGTGTGTCACGTGTGTGTGTCACGTGGGTGTGTCACGTGGGTGTGTCACGTGGGTGTGTCACGTGTGTGTGTCACGTGTGTGTGTCACGTGGGTGTGTCACGTGTGTGTGTCACGTGTGTGTATCACGTGTGTGTGTCACGTGGGTGTGTCACGTGTGTGTGTCACGTGTGTGTATCACGTGTGTGTGTCACGTGGGTGTGTCACGTGTGTGTGTCACGTGTGTGTGTCACGTGTGTGTGTCACGTGTGTGTGTGTCACGTGGGTGTGTCACGTGTGTGTGTCACGTGGGTGTGTCACGTGGGTGTGTCACGTGTGTGTGTCACGTGGGTGTGTCACGTGTGTGTGTCACGTGGGTGTGTCACGTGTGTGTGTCACGTGGGTGTGTCACGTGTGTGTGTCACGTGTGTGTGTCACGTGGGTGTGTCACGTGTGTGTGTCACGTGTGTGTGTCACGTGTGTGTGTCACGTGTGTGTGTGTCACGTGGGTGTGTCACGTGTTTGTGTCACGTGTGTGTGTCACGTGTGTGTGTCACGTGGGTGTGTCACGTGTGTGTGTCACGTGTGTGTGTGTCACATGTGTGTGTCACGTGGGTGTGGCCTGTGTGTGTGTCACGTGGGTGTGTCACGTGGGTGTGTCACGTGTGTGTGTCACGTGGGTGTGTCACGTGTGTGTGTCACGTGTGTGTGTCACGTGTGTGTGTGTGTCACGTGTGTGTGTGTCACGTGTGTGTGTGTCACGTGGGCGTGTCACGTGTGTGTGTCACGTGGGTGTGTCGCGTGTGTGTCACGTGTGTGTGTGTGTGTGTGTCACGTGTGTGTGTCACGTGTGTGTGTGTGTGTCACGTGGGTGTGTCACATGTGTGTGTACCTACCCGTCAATCTGCACTGCCATGCCGTGCCTGGCAGGATTCTGGCGAATTCCAAGTCGTGTCCCAAGTGCAAGCGGCCCATAGAGAAGAACCAGGGCTGCATGCACATGACGTGCACGCCCCCCTGCAAATACGAGTTCTGCTGGTGTGTCCCCTCGCCCTGCTGCTTGCCTCTGCCCTGCTCGCTCTCATTCCACAGCCTGGCGTTGCATGCTTGCCTCGAGGTCATGTGATGCTCACTTGCTCCGTCGCTCAGTCCAACCAGAGGCTCTGTGGCTGGAGAGAGCGAAGCAGAGGGGCATACTGAAAGGGCTTCTGCGTCTGCTGCTCTTTGCCTTTCCAAACGCTCCTCATGCCCCTGTGCCTCCTCCGCTATTGATTTCCTCCCTGTTTTCTAACCCTGCAATGTTCCACCTGTGCTTATCACCACCGACACGCCCTCCCTGTCACCCTCCTGCTGACCGTACTATATGATCCCCCCAGGCTGTGTCTAGGGGCGTGGTCCGAGCACGGGGAGAAGACGGGCGGATTCTACGCGTGCAACCGATACGAGTCCGCCAAGCACGAGGGCGTGGTGAGCTTACTGCCCCTACTGACACACCCACGCTCCTCCCCTCCCCCACCCTACCACGGGGGTGTGGTGGGTCCACCGCCCCTGCTCACACTCTCATGCACCCCGCTCCCGCTCACCACATCACCACGCACAGCATTTCTCTCCCCCCCTGTCCCCCTGCTAGACAGTGTCAAGACTTCATATGCGCTCTCATGATCCTTCCTTCCTCGTGTGCTTGGGCCCACCATCTTTCATGCACGTGCCCTTTCATGCTCTCATCCCTCTTGTTGCACAGTCATCCTTACCCTCATTTTCACTCGTGTGCTCTTGTCATCATCCCCCTATTCGCGCTCTCATTCCCACCCTTCTGACTGCACGCCCTCCCTCCCTGGCTGTGCTGTGGGCAGTACGACGAGACGGAGAGGCGGAGGGAGATGGCGAAGAACTCGCTGGAGAAGTACACGCACTACTACGAGCGCTGGGCTGCCAACGAGCAGGTGGGGCTAGAGAGGGCGTGGGCGGTAAGCAGCAGGTGCGGAGAAGTAAAGCCATTACAATGAGCAGGTGAGAGGCAACGAGCAGATGGGCGGCAAAGAGCAGGGCGGCAAAGAGCAGTGCGGCAACGAGCAGGGCGGCAACGAGCAGGTGGGTGGCAAGAGCAGGTGGGCAGCAACGAGCAGGAGAGCTGCAACGCAACGAGCAGCTAGGTGGAAACGAGCAGCTGGGGAAAGAGAGGGCATGGGCAACTTTCTATCTGAGTGGACATATACGCTCTCTGGACTGCGAGCGTCCTGCGTATATACGCTAACGTCCGTACGCTGGACTGGACGCTGGACGCTCGACTCTTGCCCCGGAAATTTTCGGGCAGCCCGATGAAAAAAATTGGCGACGAAATTTACGTGCAAATGTAATTCGATGTGGGTCATGCTTAATGGCGCCGAAATCGAACCAGCCCTAAACAATTTGTCATTGCAATTTCAGTTGCCACCGCACATGGCGCGCGTTTCAAAGTCTCTTTGCCGCGTCGCCAAGGAGTCTCTATGACAGCTGCACTGCTGAGAGAGGCTCTTCGATCTCCATGAGGACCACTTCCGCATAGTTAAAGGTGGAGAGACTAGTAGAAGAGACTAGGCGGAGGTGGTCTTCATGGAGGTTGAAAAGCCTCTCCCAGCAGTGCACCTGCCATAGGGACTCCTTGGCGACGCGATTAAGAGCCATTGAAACACACGCCATGTGCGGATTGCATCCTCCCAAAGGAGGGCGAGAATGAAGAAGAGGAGGAGGATAATTGAGTACTTGCTGATGAGTATTAGTAGATGGGTCAGGGTGTGTGTGTGGCAGGATAAGTTGTGCGTGGGAGCTCACAAATTATTTATTTGAATCATTCCGATTGTTTTAGTATTCCAGGTTCTTTTTTAAATTGTGTGGTATTTCGCCACCTATACCCCTTTCGCCGTCTCCCCCCTCTTTTTCCCCCCTGCCTGGGAAACATTTTTTTGCCTGCCCAATCCAAGCGTACATCTAGCGTCCGGGCCTGGAAATTAAGGCGTCCAACATATATAAGCTAGCGTCTGGACGCTAGCAGACGGGACGCTGGACGCTAGCATACGGGACGCTGGACGCTAGCATACGGGACGCTGGACGCTAGGATACGGGACGCTGGACGCTAGCATACGGGACGCTGGACGCTAGCATACGGGACGCTGGACGCATCCATGTCCACTTAGCTTGCAGTGCGGTGTTGCGGTCTGGACGGCAATCACCCGTGTGCTGCACGAGCACTTTGTCAGACTTGTTGACAAAGACCAGTTTGAGGGGATTGATGGGTCATCAACCTTTGCAACCCTTGGATGAAGATACAGATTTTTTTTTTTTCCCAGCCAAGTTTGGTTGATTTCTTTTAAAACCTCCACCATATCCGTCCAAAGACATTGCGCACCGGTTAATTTCTGATTCACTACACCCGGCACCAGGTCCAACATCATCTTGGTTCTTCTCTGCTCTTGTGTGAGCAGAGCAGCACTCAAATGACTGTTTCCCACGCCACCGCAACCTTGGATGCAAGTCCACCCACAAAAGGCTATAACACATGCTTATTCTCTCTCTCTCTCTCCACACTCACCCCTCCCCCCCACTCTTTCCCGCCCCCTTGCCATGTGCTGCCCCTCCAGTCGAGAGTAAAGGCGCTTGAGTCATTGCGGGAGATGCAAACAGTCAAGGTACTTCCTCTCAGTCACTGGGTGAATGGGGCAGGCAGAGTGAATGGGGCAGGCAGAGTGAATGGGGCGGGGTGAATGTGTCTGCGTAAATGTGTGAGGGTGTGTAGGGCATTTGAGTGAAAGAGCCATGGTTCACTCACTTCACCACCTCTTTGTTTCACGTTTCTTGGCAGATTGTTTGCCTTGTAAGCTCTTTCCCTTGTGCTATTGCTCGCATGGTATGTGCCTTGCGTTCCACCGGGGTGTGCGGTGTGCTTGTGTGTGTGCTTGTGGTGTGCATGGGGATGTGCATGGGGATGTGCATGGGGATGTGCATGGGGATGTGCATGGCATGGCAGATAGAGCAACTGAGTGAGCGTCACAGCCAGCCCGTCTCACAACTCAAGTTTGTCATCGACGCATGGCTGCAGGTGATTCATCCTACCCACCCACCTCATGCATGCATGCATGCTTTGTCTTTTTCCTCAGTACTCCCTTGTCATCGCCCCCTCTCCGTCCGTCTCCTGCCCCCTTTCTGATCCCGTCTGCCTCTCTTTTGCCCGTCTGCATTTCCTTGTACGGTCAAGGAAACGTTAGAGCAGGCGACCCAACCTGGGTATAGCTATACCTGTGGTATTTGAATGCACTCCTGGGCGGTGTGCCTTTCCCTTCGCCTCACTAGACGAGGGGGTGGAGTGTCGTTGGTTGCTCAAGTGGACGTATGCCTATGGCTAGTACCTGCCAGAGGCGTAGCTGGTCATCTAAACGCTCTTCACCCGCCTGCTTCCCTCTCTCCTCCTGCGCTCGTTTGCCCCCTACCCCTCCACACCAGGTGGTGGAGTGCAGGCGGGTGCTCAAGTGGACGTATGCGTACGGCTACTACCTGCCCGAGGCGGAGGTGGCGCGGAGGCAGTTCTTTGAGTACCTGCAGGGCGAGGCAGACGCAGCGTTGGAGAATCTGCACAAGATGGCCGAGAAGGAGCTCGAGCTCTACATCTGTGACGACGGGGACCCGCCCCCAACCTCGTTCAACGACTTCCGCTCGCGGCTCGCAGGGCTCACTAGGTGAGAGAGATGGTCGCAGGGCTCACTAGGTGAGAGAGATGGTCGCAGGGCTCACTAGGTGAGAGAGGTGGGGGGAGTAAGCAGATGCTGGTTCGTGGATGTGCAAGATCCGTCTTCTGTGAGATCATCTGCACTGGATGGCGGAGCAGCAGCTCAAGCTCTTCATCTGTGACGATTGGGACCCGCCTCCTACGTCTTTCAATGACATCAGCTCAAGACTAGCAGGGCTGACGAGGTGAGTGAGAAGGGCGGGGGTAAACAGAGCAGGGGGTGGTGGATGTGAGTGTGGGAGGGAGGTGCTCTGCACAAGATGGCGGAGAAGCAGCTCAGGCTGCCCACTACCTCCTTCAATGACATGCGGTCCCGACTGGTGGGACTGGCCAGGTGTGAGTGAGTGAGGGGGTGGTAAGTGGTGTTGATGAGTGGAAATTGGTTCCGCAGAGGTGATTGGATGAGAATGGCGTGGTGAGCTGTGGAAGGTGGATGTTGAGAAGGGAAGGTGTGGGAAGAGGGGAGGGAGATGGGTTGTGGCCATCGTGCCCACCTACACCCAGCAAGATGGGTTGTGGCCATCGTGCCCACCTACACCCAGCAAGATGGGTTGTGGCCATCGTGCCCACCTACACCCAGCAAGATGGGTTGTGGCCATCGTGCCCACCTACACCCAGCAAGATGGGTTGTGGCCATCGTGCCCACCTACACCCAGCACTGCTATCATCCTCTCACTAGTTCAACACCTCTTCAACCACCCAACTATCGCCTCCCCCTTGGCCTCTCTTGCCCTCTCTTCGTCCCCTCCCCCTTTTGGTCCCCTCCCGCTCCCATCCAGTGTGATGCACACGTACATTGGGAACCTAGTGAGTGTTCTCATTCTCTCCTTCCCTCCCTCTTTCCCTCTGTCCCTCCCCCCTTCTCTCCCCAACCCCCCAGTGTGACGCACACATACTTTGAGAGGTAGTGAGGGCGCTCGAGAACGGACTGGCAGACGTGGAAAATGCTTCCATTGCCACCTCGTCATTCTAATCCCACATTCCCTCCCTCCCTCCTTCCCCTCCCCCTCTTCCCCCCATGCAGCGTCACGCACACGTACTTTGAGAACCTAGTGAGGGCACTCGAGAACGGCCTGGCAGACGTGGAGAACGCCTCTGCTGCCGCCTCCTCAACGCGTGCCGCTGCCACCCTCTCTTCCACACACACCCTCTTCCCCTCTCCCTCCCCCGCTTCCTTCCCCCCCATGCAGCGTCACGCACACATACTTTGAGAACCTAGTGAGGGCACTCGAGAACGGCCTAGCAGACGTCGAGAATGCCTCTGCAGCTGCCTCCTCCACTCGCGCCGCTGCTGCCGCAGCCGCAGCAGCAGCGGGCCGAGCCATCGCCAGCACCTCGCGCATCTCACAGTCCCGCTTCGGTGTCCGAACTCGCTCCCGCACCTCCGCCGCTTCAGCCGCCGCCGCTTCCACCTCTGCTGCTGGCTCGTCCGCTGCTGGGCCTAGTGGATCGTCTGCGGGAGCAGCAGCAGCGGGTGGTGGTGGTGGTGGTGGTGCGGGGTCGAGTCGCGGGGGTATTTTCCGGTCGTCGTCGTCTCAAGCGGCCGCTGCGGCGGCGGCAGCGGCGGTGACGGTGGGGAATACGGGAGGGAGGGAGCGGGAGGAGACGGCGTATTGGTCGTGTGAGCACTGCACGTATGCAAACCCGTTGCCGGGGCGGGCGTGCGCCATGTGCCATCTGCCACGCAGCACCCGATGAAGTGGGAATTTGAGGGTTTGGGATTGCGGTTGGCTGGGCTGGGCTGGGCTGGGCTGGGCTGTGCCAACCGTGTGTAGCATTTGAAGCCTAAATTTGATGTAATAGTGTTATCAAGATGGTGTAGCTTAGTATGCCTTGGAAGTTGTAAATTTTCTTTGTTCCGCATTTGGAAAGGCAATTACTAAGCGATTCATTGTTGTGATAATGCTTGCTAGTTTCAAGATGAAAATTGCGGCCATGTTTTGTTTGTAAGATTTGGTTTGTGGTGTGGCGTCACTGAATACAGCACACTAAACGCTATCGCGCATTGACAATATAAAGGTTTCCCGTCAGCGTGTCGACCTCCCATTTGCTGGGATGCAGCGCGAACGAGGGCCAGTCGTCGCCTCGTCAACTTTCACACAAATGCGCGGCTCGCCTGTCCTTCCCATTCATGTTCCCGTCGGTCGCGTTTGTGGTTCAGCTCGTTTGTTTATGGGTCGGTCTGCCCTGAGAACTGTTTCCCGTCTGTACTCCGTCTTGTTCCGTACACGTACAGTCGATGCTCAGCCTATCACAAAAAATTGCTAATTACAATTAGAGAATTTGTCACTCGCGAACGTTTTGCCCGTGAGTGACTAAATTGACCACTGTGCTGATTTCGGGTACAGTCACCAAGTTGCGGAAGAAAAACATCTACAGTTCGAAAACAACAACGGCTGCCTGTCATCAGAATTGCTAACCTGGTTACAAAATTAAACCCCGAGACTCGTTCGCATTCCAATTTCACTTTACAGTGACATTTTTGCCCGTGACGACAACGGCGAATTTTGCGAAGTCTTTAAAACTCGTTTCACGCACATGCCGCCCGCCTACCTGGTGTTCTTGAAATGAGCACCATTTGTACTCACAGCTGAGCCGTCATCTCCTCACGAATACCAACGACAAATGAACGTCTGGGCAGCAAAAGCCGTCGTCCCAGAAGCGACTACTTGCGGCTCCGTCAACTCCTTCCATCCCGTCAGTGTCCCTCCCTTGCTAGGAGCACTGGAATGGTCAATGCTCTCTGCTTCCTCAGCTTCGCCCCACAGCATTGGCCATTCCAGTGTAATTCTGTTGAGCATAGCTCCAGTCTAGCCGAGTGCGGGATTGGCACACAAGTCCGTTCAGCGTCTTTCCCGTTTTCTGTAACCTGACGGGAATTCAGTGTGCCGTATTCAGTGACGCTGTATTTAGTGTCCGTACAGCGCCTTTCCCGTTTTCTGTAACCTGGTTGGCGTCGCTTGCTCTTCCGATTCCCACCTCTCCCTCGCCACTGTTCGGTTAGCCTCTTCGTCGCGCCGGAACAATACTTCTGAAAGCTAGCCAGAGTGATTTAAACGTCGAATAACGCCGTCGTGTTTCTCGCGGAGCTACTTGGGTCGAATTCCAGCTTCGCCAGATGGCGTCGACCACCCTCTGCAGCCGAAGCGTTTTATTCCCTGGGACACAGAGTCCGTTCCAGCCACGACGGACTGATTCTGTTCTAGCCACCGAGTCGCTTCCGTTCACAGCGGCACGGCCCGTTTCAAACCTCTTCATGTGCGACCGTGACGGCCTGCGATGCTTGCTGGACGGCAACTCCGTATCCCTAAAAGTCGCCGCGGTCGAGAGACGGAAAGCTGTCAAAGCACGAGCAGCGGCGGCAGGAGGCGCAACGGGGTCAAGCGTGGTCCCGGAAGGAAGAAGCAGCGAGGCGACAGCAGCGATTCGTCCCGTGGTCATTCTCCCGGTATGCTGCATGCCCGCATCACATGCCCGCATCACATGCCCGCATCACATGCCCGCATCACATGCCCGCATCACATGCCCGCATCACATGCCCGCATCACATGCCCGCATCACATGCCCGCATCACATGCCCGCATCACATGCGAGAAACAAGCGCACACTCCTCCTCGTATCGGACGCGCAGTGCGGTGCGCATCCACCTGCGCGCCTCTTCGATATCGAATTTCGCGTCCTCGCGCCTATCCGCGGTATAAGCTCGAAATTCTCCGTTATAAGCTGCTTCCCCGTCCATTCGACATCCCTGTGCGTGCCACGTGGCGAGCAGGGATTGGGCAACAACTCGGCGGATTACGCGGAGCTCGTCGCGCTGCTGGAGGCGCAGGGCGTGGTGGCGGAGGTGGCACGCGTGGCGCGACCTGATTGGCTGCGGAACGCCGCGGGGCTGCTGCAGGCGGACTATTGGAAGGGAACGCTGAAGCCTCGCCCGATCCTCGACTGGTGGGCCGGCAGCGGTGGTCGGTGGTGGGTGGGTGGGGTATAGAGGGTGGGGTATAGAGGGTGGGGTGTAGAGGGTGGGGCATGGATGTTAGTAGTGCTTCAAGTCGGCCAGTCGAGTTGGCAGAGCGGATGAGAAGCACTTGTATGGGTGGTAATGGGTGGTAATGGGTGGTGATGGGTGGGTGACGGGTGTGTGGGGTATGAATCGGAAGTGCTTATGCAGAGAAGATGAGAAGCACGGTGGGGTACGATTTACAAGTGCCTATGCACACTCTCGGTCTCTCTGCTTCTGCTCCCCCTTCACCCTTCACCCTTCACCCTTCACCCTTCACCCTTCACCCTTGTCTCTCCATGCCTGTGTCTTGAGACGTCGCAAAAGAGTTTTGAGACTTGTTTTGAGACATCTCAACATTCCTTGACCCTGTGTCTCGGTCTCTCCATGCCTGTGTCCCGGTCTCTCCATGCCTGTGTCTCGGTCTCTCCATGCCTGTGTCTCGGTCTCTCCATGCCTGTGTCTCGGTCTCTCCATGCCTGTGTCTCGGTCTCTCCATGCCTGTGTCTCGGTCTCTCCATGACTGTGTCTGTCTCTGTGTTGCCGTGCCTGTGTGCGCATGACTGCCTGACTGCCTGACAGGTACTTGGAGCGGGTGGCAGCAGCAGTGGAGTTTTGAGTCGACTCAAAGCACACCTGTCTGTCCTTGCCTGTGTCTGTCTGTGTGCGCATGGCTGCCTGCCTGACAGGTACTTGGAGCGGGTGGCAGCAGCGGTGGACGCAGCCAAGAAGAGAGTCCCAGGTATGCCCGCGTTACTGAGTAACGCTCGAGATGCATGCACTCACTTGCAAGGACCTATACGCATTCCTCTACAGTCACTCATTTACAAGCACTTCCACGCAATGCACTCTAATACAACCAATCCCTGAGAGACATTGCATGGCAATGAACCCCTTTCCAAGCACATCCATTCCCCACGTTCATGCCGCACTCCATCCCACAATGCCCCCCTGTCATCATCTCTCACGCTGCTGTTGGCTTGTTTACAAGGGAGCTCTCTCAAAGTTTTTTTCACGCTTCATTCCCCCTTCCCCCCTCTGCACTTCCCCCCCAGGCGCCTCCCAGGTGTCGCTGGTGGCGCACTCAGCAGGCGGGTGGCTGGCACGTCTCTACCTCGCAGAGTACGGTCATGCTGACGTGGCACTGCTGCTCTCCCTCGGCTCGCCGCACCTGTGAGTGTGGGGGGGCAGTGCAGCGTGCCATGGCATGGCATGGCATGGCATGGCATGGCATGGCATGGGGCACAGGGGGTGGTGGATCAAACCACATGCAGGCCGTCTCTCCAGGCCATGTCGATGGTTGGTCGTAAACGGTCCTTGTTCCCTCCCATCCCACCTGCCCTCCCCACCAGACCACCGCCACCAGGGGCACAGGGGGTGGTGGATCAGACGAGGGGCCTGCTAACGCACATGCAGGCCGTCTCTCCAGGCGCCTTCCATGCTCCCCACGTCAAATACGTCTGCGTCTCGGGCAGGTGAGGCTCATTCTCTGGGGGAGGGGAGGTCCATTCTTTGGGGGAGGGGAGGTCCATTCTTTGGGGGAGGGGAGGTCCATTCTTTGGGGGAGGGGAGGTCCATTCTTTGGGGGAGGGGAGGTCAATTCTTTGGGGGAGGGGAGGTCCATTCTTTGGGGGAGGGGAGGTCCATTCTTTGGGGGAGGGGAGGTCCATTCTTTGGGGGAGGGGAGGTCCATTCTTTGGGGGAGGGGAGGTCCATTCTTTGGAAGAGGGGAGGTCCATTCTTTGGGGGAGGGGAGGTCCATTCTTTAGGGGAGGGGAGGTCCATTCTTTGGGGGAGGGGAGGTCCATTCTTTGGGGGAGGGGAGGTCCATTCTTTGGGGGAGGGGAGGTTCTCTCTATGCGTCTCATGTAAGTGATCCACCTGGCTTGCCAGGTATGGTACTGTCGCCTATGTCCATATGCCTGTGTCTCAGGCAGGTGAAGCCTTTTCCGCCAGGCAGGTGACTCTCTCTTGCCTCCACTCCACATGCTGGAAACTTCTTATTGCGCTTGGACCTGTTTTTTTTCTCTGGATTTGGAATCTGAATCATCTGTGCCAGTCTCACAGCCAGCCTTTCCTTTCCCCATCACCTCCTCCCCACATCCCCACCCACACAACCATGCAGGTACATCAAGGGTTTGCCCCTGTTCGGCAGCGCCACCACTGCCACCCCTGAATCAGCCGCAGCAGCCTCAGAACCAGCCGCTGCGGCAGGCGTGGCAGCAGCAGCAGGAGGAGAGGCGCGCGTGTTTGCCCTGGATGTGAAACCAGTGGGGGTGGGGGGCGCAGCACCACAAGCAACCGGTGGGTCAGATTCAGAGCTGGAGAGCGAGAGTGAGAGAGAGGAGAGCAGCAGTGGGGCTTCAGATGAAGACGAGGTTGGTGCTGGGAGGCAGGTGGCATCTGGGGGAGGTGTGTTCCAAGCGCGCATGGTGGGGCAGGGGTACAAGCAGGTGTGTGGGCGGGCGGACGTGTGGGGGGACGGAGTTGTGCCAGAAGATGCCGCCCTGCTGGAGGGGGCGGAGAATCTGATCTTGGATGGCGTGTATCACTCGCCTGTGGGGGCCAGTGAGGCCCGGCCGTGGTACGGGTCTCCCTCCGTGCTGCCCTCGTGGCAGCACCACCTGTTCGTTTGAGCTGGCATACCATATGTTGGCAAATTATTCCTTGAATTGGAAGGATCGATCGGCTTGAAGTCATGTTTCAAACTGATTGTGGGCGCATGGCAGACAGGATGACAAGGGTTGGATTGGAAGGGTTTGGAATGGAATGGCAGGCAGAAGACTTATGAAATGGGAAGGGACGAAGTGAATGGATGTGTGCAGTTGAGAGGTGGGAGGGACTGATTTTCCCTATCTCATTATATAACGGACAGTGATGGCAAGTGGGTTGGAGCGTCCCACCCACTTCTGCACAGCCCCGTGTATTGAAACAATAGCTACCGTGATCTCCCAGTTAGAAGACCTGGGGGTCTTCTCCTAAATGTGCTCAAAATGGACTGTGGGGTCTTCTCTGATGGCATAGAGTGCATAAGACCCCTGGACTCGGACATTTATATATCACGCAAAAATGGATCGTAACGACCACAGTTGAAGAATTTCAGTATTTTTTTGCGGATTCGAGTACGGCTCAAAACGGGGAAGCCTATAGTCACTCTTGCTTCGCGCACATCAATCCTTGCCACGCGTCAAACCTCCTGTAATGCCCAATCGTGACAGGTACGACAGCATTTCGCGTAACGGGCGGCAAAAGCTCATGATCGATGTGGCATCATGACTCCATTGACCACGAATTCGCCCCACAACTTGAATCTGGTGTTTTTACATTGTGACTCGCTAAGCAGCTCACCGTTTAAACACCACCAGTGTAGAAAAAGGGGGGGTCTTATAATGAATGAGGTCAAAAGACGGGTCCTCTACAGGACTGATATAATAAAAGACCCCTGGTCCGGATAAAGGACCCAGGGGCTTGTACGCGGGGGGGGTCTTCTTGCCGGGAGATTACGGTACATGAAAGTGGGGATTATGTAAGAAACAACTCAAGCATGACCCTTTAGAATCTAAAACTAGGTGCTTACGCTAGTTCCGTATTCAAGGTGATGATTTGTACCATGATCCTTGGGAAATCTAATCACCCTTTTTATTTTCTTGATGCACTTATGTAGAAACTAATGCACCTACATCTGGTATCTGATTATAGGCTTAGGTAAATTCACCCATATTCCGCGCATGGGCTGTTACGGTATAAACAGAGATTCTATGCCGAGGAACGGAATTTTGGACAACGACGAATCGAATTCCTCGTTAGAATTACTAGGCAGGAATGGATGAACTA
Organism: Closterium sp. Yama58-4; assembly: GCA_947470075.1. Classification (NCBI taxonomy): domain Eukaryota; kingdom Viridiplantae; phylum Streptophyta; class Zygnematophyceae; order Desmidiales; family Closteriaceae; genus Closterium; species Closterium sp. Yama58-4. The sequence goes on from CANIUD010000106.1 coordinate 215,510, forward strand.
GCAGCATGCAGGAGTACAAGTAGTAAACCCTAATTGTGTTGTACCCCATATGGGCTACCCCACTACAACCTACACAATATGCAGCATATATAGTTTGACACACCCCCATAGGCAAAGTGGGGGAGAGCAAGGGGTCACAAGACCAGTCAAGCAAAGCAAAGAACAAGCTCAGGGTGGATCACAATGTCACCACTCTTTGAGCACAAGCAAAGGCCACAAGGCCAGTTCACATGCAGATTTATATAGAAGAACACAAGTAGTACAGTGATCAAAGCCTAGCAAGTGCAAGCATGCAAGGACATATATATAGATCACAGTACAAGCAAAGTCAAGAAGTAAGCAAGTGAGAGAATGTGGACACAAGGCTGTCAAACATATATGCTGCATATTATCTAGCCCGTAGTGGGGTAGCCCATATGGGGTACAACCCAATTAGGGTTTACTACTTGTACTCCTGCATGCTGCTAGTTCATCCATTCCTGCTGCTAGATTCTGACATGGTATCAGAGCACTAAGGTCCGTCGGACCTTTTTTTTTTTTTTTTAGCAGCAGGAGGTACTGGTGCTGAGGGTGCTGGCGCAGGAGGTTCTGGAGCAGTTTGGGGTGCTGGTGCTGAGGGTTCTGAGTCGGCAGTTGCGCGGTCTCCTTGGAGTAGCCGCCTTCGTCCACGTGTGCCTCTCACCTCGCAGCAGCTGCACGACTGGTACGGTCGCCGTCAGGGTCGCGCTGCTGGAGCCCGGGGCTCTGCTGCTGGAGGTACTTCTGCTGACGTCCCTGGAGCTAGGAGTGGTGCTGGTACTTTGTCTACTGGAGGTGCTGGAGTCGCTAGTCCCGGAGGTGCTCGTACTAGAGGTACTGGAGCTGCTGGGGCTGGGGGTGCTGCGTCTGGAGGTGCTGCTGCTGGAGACACCGAGGCTGGAGACCCTGGGACTGGAGGTGCTGGTTCTAGGGGTGCTGCTGCTGGAGACATTGAGGCTGGAGACCTTGGGACTGGAGGTGCTGGTTCTGGGGGTGCTGCTGCTGGAGACACTGAGGTTGGAGACCCTGGGCCTGGAGGTGTCGGTTCTGGGGCTGGAGCTTCTGGAGCTGCTGGAGGTGCTGGAGCTGCTGGAGGTACTGGAGCTGCTGGAGCTGCCGGTACTGGTGCAGCTGCGCCGACACGGCTGTTCTTCGCTCCGCCGTCTCCGTCGTCTCTGCCGCCGCCTGACTCTGTTCTTCGTCAGGTTCTTACTCTCCCGTCGTCTACTGGTCTTCCGTTACAGCCTGGCTCACCACTGCCTGCTCCTTCTCCTTACACTGAGCAGACAGGTAGTCCTGCTGAGCGTCGTGAGCCTGCGTCGCGTCCTGTGTCTAACCCTAATGGGGTTGTACCCTATATTGTCTACCCCACTACAGCCTACCAACACATTATAATTTAGCACAAGAAACTGAGAGAAACGGTGCACAAATGAGAGATGGGTACCCCCTGTATGAACCCGGAGAGGAGGGTATCGTGGCACGAACATGATGCGCTGGCAGGTCATTCCACCGCCTTCTCGATGGTTCGGGTGAAATGAAGTTGCCTGCCACCGCATGATAGCCTGATTGGGCCGCATGGCAACTTTCACGTCAGCGCTGGCAGATTCTGTCAGAATGAAGAATGGATGGTGCATTGATGTTGGTTGGGGTACAAATAGCTAACCCTAAGTTTTGTACCCCCTAAGACAAACCTCACTATAGGCTACAACATTTGACACACCCCCATAGCCTAAGTGAGGGGTGTCTAGCAGAACCAAACGAGTACGGTCACAAGACCAGTCCAAGAAACAAGGCTCAGGGTGGATCACAACGTCACCACACAGTCTGAGCACAAACAACAGTGGCCACAAGGCCAGTCCAAGAAGTAACAGAGGTATATAGAAAGCAAAGTAAACAGTACACTCAAGTCTAAGCAACACGAGAACCAGTGTCAACAAGGCCTAACTGCACACAGCACCTCTGGTGGTCACAAGGCGGAAGCGCCTTGGTGAAGATGTCTGCAGTGTTGGCCTCGGACTCCACAAACTCAAAGCGAGCCTGTCCACGCCTCTGCAACTCTCGCAGAAGAAAGTACCTGACGTGAATGTGCTTCACTCTGCTCTCCAGTCGTGGCTCTCGACAAAGGAGAATAGACGCCTTGTTGTCAGTGAACAAGGTCGGTGCAGAGCTCGGCCGCTCACCAAGGTCGGTGAGCAAGAAGGTCAACCAACGCAGCTCCTGTGCCGCCATGGCACCAGCGTAGATCTCAGCCTCAGCTGTAGAGGTCGAGACCGAAGAGGAGCGCGTGGACCGCCAGGAAACAGCTCCAGAACCCAGGCTGAAACAGTACCCCTGAGTAGACCTGTGAGTCTCAGCGTCGTCAGCGTAAGAGGAGTCACAGTGACCAGTAAGTACGACAGACTGCTGCCCTCCAAGAACTAGCCCCACGCCTGACGTCGTCGCTAGGTACTTCGCCACCCTCACAGCTGCTGTCCAGTGAACAGGACGGTGTCTCCCTGGCGCAACAAAGCGCGCAAGAACGCTGAGAGGGAAGGCGAGGTCCGGGCGAGTACAAGTCATCAGGTACATGAGGCAACCCACAAGCTCTGCGTAGGGACCACTAGGCTCGAACGGCTCGTCAGGAAAGGGTCCAGTGAGTCTGTGGTCAACAGCAAGAGGTGTGCGCTGTACTGTGGAGTGCTGAAGCCCGAACCGCTGAAGGACCTGCTGCACCATGTGCGACTGTGAAAGTGTAATGGTGCGAGCAGCTCTGTCCCTGGTGATCTGCAGGCCAAGGTAGTGGCGCAGCTCACCAAGATCAGTGCAGGTGTGTCTCTTCTGCAGTTCGGACTTCACGTGTGCCAAAGCAACCCTGTCAGGGGTGGCGAAAACAAGGTCGTCAACGTAGACCAGAACAAAGAAAGGTGTGGTGCCACGACGAACGAACAGCGACGGGTCAGCAGAAGACGGCTGGAACCCAAGGTCAGACAGGGTAGAACGCAGGGTGTCGTGCCACTCACGAGGAGCCTGACGAAGACCGTAAACCGGTCGCCTCAGCCTCCACTGGGTCCCAGGAGGGAAAGAGCCAGTGAAGGCAGAGGGACGACGCAACCAGACCTCCTCGTGAAGACTGCCCTGAAGGAAAGCAGTAGAGAAGTCGAGAGAGTGTAACTCGTAGTCTCTCTGTGCTGCTACGTGTAGTAACACCCGAAGAGTGGTCATCTTCGGGGTGGGCGCGAAGGTCTGAAAGAAGTCAACTCCCTCGCGCTGACTGAAACCTCTAGCCACGTAGCGCGCCTTGAAGACCGGAGGAGATCCCGGTGGCCGCTTCACCCTGTAGATCCACATGCCGTCGACTACGTTCGCCCCCGGAGGGGGAACCTCATCGACGTAGGTGCCTGTGGATCTGTAGGAGGCCATCTCTGCGTCCATGGCAGCTCTCCACTGAGAGGCCCAAGGCCCTGACACTGCCTCAGCGTAAGTGCGAGGAGTCGGAATGTCAAGGGCGTCGGGGTCACCCTCAGGGGCGAGGAGCATGGCACAGAGATGAGGGGAAGCGGCCGCCAGGAACTCTAGCTCAAACTGCCTGTCCTCTAGGGCGTCACAGCCAAGGGCAGACACACCCCCGACGGCCAGAGGACTGGAAGGAGGAGCAGCCACAAGAGCGGTGGCGAAGTCAAGGCGGCGGGTAGAGGCAAACTCAGTGACTGCGGCAGTAAGAGCGGACACAGAGGACACAGAGGCACGAGGGTGAGTAACAAGTGAGGCGAGAACACGAGAGAGAAGAGGACGGTACGTGCGGTAGTAGTCAGTGACAGGAGTAGGGAGCGACGCAGTGAGAGCCGACTCAGGAGGAGACGGAAGCACAGACGGAGACGGACGAGGTGGACTAGAACGAAGTAAGGCAGTACGAAGGTCAGTGAAGGGAACAGGAGACGAGGGACGAGCACGAGGGGAGCGACGAGAGGCCCAAGTCTGAGAAGGAGGAGGGGACAACGAAGACTGAGAACGAGGGAAAACAGCGGGAGAGGGGTCAGGAGGAGGAAGCGGAGGACCAGAGACGGGAGGAGAGGGGGAGGAGGAAGGAGAGGGAGAGGGGAGACCAAGGGTCCGAAGACCCGAGACAGGAGGAGGAGACGGCAGCTGCTGCTGCTGCGGCTGCTGCGGCTGCTGCGGCTGCTGCTGCTCCAGCGGCTGCTGCCCCTGCTGCTGCTCCTGCTGCTGCTCCTGCTGCTGTCGCTCCTGCTCCTCGAGCCGCTGCAACTCTCTCTCCTCTCTCTCCAACTCCAGCTGCTCCTCACGAGCACGACGAACACGAGCCTGGAACCTGGTCGGGTAGGGGTGGGGGGAAGGAGTAGTGTCCGGGGCAGCGGCAGCCCCAGAGTCGACCTCCGAAGCACCAAGCACACCACCCCCAGAGGCAGCACCAACACCAGCTCCAGACCCAGGCTCTCCAGAAACCGAAGGAACACCCTCACCCCCAGACGCAGCACCAGCACCCCCAGACTCCGCACGACCAGTACCAGCCCCCGGAGGAGAAGAGTCCTCTGCAACCCGCGGCTCAGCTCCAACTCCAGCACCCCCAGAACCAGAGACCTGTACAGGGACAGTCGTAGGACCAACCTCCCGAGAGGGAGCACCTACAGGAGGCGGTGAGGAAGACTGTGGGGAGGGAGGCTGTACAGGGGGGGCTACCGAAGGGGGAGGGCTAGCCTGAGACACACCAGACGGGGCTGGACCAGGGGGGGGAGGCTGTACCGGGGGAGCAGGCGGGGGAGCGGCTGTCAGGAAGAGGGGGGGGGGGAGGGACCGGGAGACCTCGACTGGGGTACCTGACGTAGTAGGGGGTGGACTCCTCGAAACGGACGTCACGGGAGTCAAAGAACCGGTGAGAGGGAGGGTGGTAAAAGGTGAAGTCAGAGGAGTCCTCAGGGAAACCAAGGAAGACACAAGGAACGGCGCGAGGCGAGAGCTTGTCCGCGGAGGTGTCGCGGACAAGAGCCAAGCACCCCCAGACACGAAACCTCGACGCGACACCAGGGGACCCTGTCCAAAGACTGGTCGGTGAAGCCTCCGGCCGAGAGACGCGTGGCCAGAGGTTCAGCTGGTGCGCGGCGTACCTGACCGCGTATGGCCACAGGAAATGGGGGGCACGGGCGTGAGTCAAGGAGGTGCGGGCAATCTCCATGACCAGGCCTATGCGACGCTCAGCAACCCCATTCTGCTATGGGGACTCCGGAAGCGTCCAGGACTGACGAATGCCCTGTTCGCGACAGAATCCAGCGAGAATGCCGGAGCGAAACTCGCCCCCGCGGTCGGAGTGGAGACAGCTGACACGACGACCACGAGTGTCCTGGGTGGTAAGCAACCACCTGATCAGCGTAGAAGTCACCTCAGACTTCCTCGCCAGGGGGAACACTGTGGTGTAGCGGGAGTAGTCGTCAACGACCACCAAAAAGAAACGCTCACGCTCAGGGCCAGGGCGAGGAGAGGGGCCCCAGACGTCCAAGTGCAGCGTCTCAAAAGGCTCGGTGGCCGGACGAAGGGAGGAGGAGTGAGGGGTGGCACGCAGCCTACCCTCGACGCAAGGACCGCACGGTGGTGCAAGAGACGGCGGCAGCGACGGCAAGACACGCGGGAGACCTAAGACCAGACGCTGACTAGACATAGCACGCAGACGTGGAAGAGAAGGGTGTCCCATCCGGTGGTGCCACAGAACGGTGGGGTGGGCAAGCGACCGACAGGAGCAAGACGCAGCGACTGGACTGGACGCGACAACCTGAGGGGACGGAACCACCTGGTGAGACGCAGGGAGGAGACTAGGGGGAGGGACAGGAACTGGGAGGAGTGGCCGCTGCGACGGCGGCCGCTGTGGCTGCGGCTGCGGCTGCTGCCGCTGCTGCTGCTGCGGCTGCTGCTGCTGCTGCTGCTGCGGCTGCTGCTGCTGCTGCAGTCGCTGCTGAGCGCGCGGGCCAGTGTGAAGAGTGTAGAGACCGGAGCCCGGCTCAGCAGCAAAAGTGGCGAGGGGCTGGTAAGAGTCCCCGTCAACACACACCGCAGTCTCTCCAGAAGGCTCAAACCACACACCCACGTGCTGACTCACGAGGGGTCGCACGCCCACCAAGTTCCGGGAGAACGAGGGGACGTGAAACCCAGTGAGAGACCCAGAAGGAGCAGCCGGACATGGCAAGGTGGTAGTGTGACGCGCAGTGACTGGTCCCGAAGTGGGATCAGCCAGCGCCACAGAAACAGGCGCAGGAAGAGGCGTAAGTGTCGTGCTGTCACGAAAGAAGCAGTGAGAGGCTCCAGAGTCCAGCGTGAACGACAGCGAACCGTCCTCTGAGGTAGCCGCTGGACTAGAGTCTACACAAGAACCTACACTAGCAACAGGCAACTGAGCAAGGCTAGCACCTAAGCTAACAACACCAGAGTAAACAGAGTCAGAAACACTAGAGTCAACAACAGCATACATAGCATGGGGAGTACCAATCAGATCAACTAACTGCTCAGCAGACATGCCCCACAGAGCGGAGCCGTAGCGCTGAACAAGAGGCAGCCAGTCAGGGGCAGGAGCACCAACCCCGTAGACCAAACGAACCGTGTCAGTGAGCTGAGCAAAGCACTGACCAGGGGGGTGAAACCGGCCACAAGGGTGGCCACGACGAGTGCCTGTCAGAACCTGGTAGGTGCAGGGAGTGTAAGCAGCACCGCGCTGGGTCTGACGCAGCCCCGACCCTGGAGCCAGCTGCTGCCGCTGCTGCTGCTGAGGCTGCTGGGAGGAGAGGGGCTGCTGGTGCTGCAGAAGCTGCTGCTGACGCTGAGCCTGGTACCACGCCGCTGCTCCACCAACCGGGGCAGGAAGTACAGGAGGCGACTGACGAACTCGGGCGTCGCCACCACTAGCAGGCGCAGTGGAGTCACCAGTCACTGCACGAGGCGCCTCTCCAGGCCCTGAACCTCCACCGCCGCCAGGCGCAACGCCACCTCCACTACCTCCGCCTCCACCTCCACTACCACCACCAGAACCGCCTTTCTTGCCACTCCTACCGCGGGACCGCGACGCAGTCGTAACAGCAGCTGCAGTCGCGTCAGTAGCGGCAGTGGCAAGTGAGGCAGTAAAGGTGGGTAACTGCGGGACTGTGCACCCGTGGAAGAGTGGGGGGGGCACAGCACCAGAGGCAGCGGCTACCGAGCGAAGGTTGCTCTCGACGTCCTTGAGTGCAGACTCAAGGACATCGACGGTGAGCTCACTAGGGTGCTTCAGCAGAAGCGCGTCGCGAACGGAGGCAAGGCGGTCAGGGAGGCTAGTGGCGATGAAATAGATAGTAATCGCCATAGGGGGAGGAAGCAGTGCAAGTTGTGCCTCAGTGCAAGCAGCGCGGTAACTAGCGTCGAGCGAGCGGAGGTGAGCGATCAAGTCAGCAGAGCGCTCAAACGAGGCGAGATCAGGAAACAGGAACGGGAGGAAAAGACGGCCAAGAGAGACAGTAGCGGGAGTAGAGTAGCGGGCCTTAATCGCAGTGAGGTACGCAGCAGCGGTGCGAACCTGAGTGAAGTGGACCTCCTCTGACTCAGGGAGGAGGCTGCTGAGTGCGATGCAGGCCGCAGCGTCACGCGACGTCCAAGCCGTCCTGTCAGCGCGCTGACGGGCAAAGCGAGCCGTAGCAGCATCGTCAGGGGCAGGACCTAAAGCGGCAGGCTCGGGGGGCTCGGGGAGGTCACCAGTAGCGTGCGACCAGAGGGTCTCGCCCCCCTGGACTTGACTCTCTAACAGACGGCGAGCGCGAAGAAGCCAGACGGAAAAGTCAAGAGGTCTACCGTCAGCGTCGAAACGAAGAACTCGCGGAGTCGCCATAGCGAGAACGAACGCGAACGAGCAGGCGAGTAACAGCAGGAGGTAAGAGGCAAATTAGGGTTCAGGTGGGGGGACTTAGTCGCAGCGGAAGAACGGGCTAGGGCGTAGGGTCGACAGGACGGGGGAAAGGGCAGGGCGACGCGACGGGGCAGGGCGACGCGACGGAGCAGAGGCGACGGGACGGGGAAGGGCGACGCGACGGGGCAGGGCGACGCGACGGGGCAGGGCGACGGGACGGGGAAGGGCGACGGGACGGGGCAGGGCGACGGGACGGGGCAGGGCGACGCGACGGGGCAGGGCGACGGGACGGGGAAGGGCGACGGGACGGGGTAGGGCGACGGGACGGGGGAGGGCGACGGGACGGGGCAGGGCGACGGGACGGGGCAGGGCGACGGGACGGGGGGAAAGGGCGCGACGCGACGGGGGGAAAGGGCGCGACGCGACGGGGGGAAAGAGCGCGACGCGACGGGGGGAAAAGGGCGCGACTCGACTGGGGGGAAAGGGCGCGACGCGACGGGGGGAAAGGGACGCGACGAGGGGGAAAGGGCGGGCAGGACGCGACGCTAGGAGTGGCGCTAGGCGCGGCACTACGCGCGGTAACAACGGAACCGGAACGAATGAGAGCTAGGATCAGGCTCGGGAGGCTCGAACGGAGAACGGAGGAACGGGATCCCACAGGATCCTAACCTAACTGATACCATGTCAGAATGAAGAATGGATGGTGCATTGATGTTGGTTGGGGTACAAATAGCTAACCCTAAGTTTTGTACCCCCTAAGACAAACCTCACTATAGGCTACAACATTTGACAGCTGCATATTATCTAGGGTACAACCCAATTAGGGTTTACTACTTGTACTCCTGCATGCTGCTAGTTCATCCATTCCTGCTGCTAGATTCTGACATGGTATCAGAGCACTAAGGTCCGTCGGACCTTTTTTTTTTTTTTTTTTAGCAGCAGGAGGTACTGGTGCTGAGGGTGCTGGCGCAGGAGGTTCTGGAGCAGTTTGGGGTGCTGGTGCTGAGGGTTCTGAGTCTGCTGTTGCGCGGTCTCCTTGGAGTAGCCGCCTTCGTCCACGTGTGCCTCTCACCTCACAGCAGCTGCACGACTGGTACGGTCGCCGTCAGGGTCGCGCTGCTGGAGCCCGGGGCTCTGCTGCTGGAGGTACTTCTGCTGACGTCCCTGGAGCTAGGAGTGGTGCTGGTACTTTGTCTACTGGAGGTGCTGGAGTCGCTAGTCCCGAAGGTGCTCGTACTAGAGGTACTGGAGCTGCTGGGGCTGGGGGTGCTGCGTCTGGAGGTGCTGCTGCTGGAGACACCGAGGCTGGAGACCCTGGGACTGGAGGTGCTGGTTCTAGGGGTGCTGCTGCTGGAGACATTGAGGCTGGAGACCCTGGGACTGGAGGTGCTGGTTCTGGGGGTGCTGCTGCTGGAGACACTGAGGTTGGAGACCCTGGGCCTGGAGGTGTCGGTTCTGGGGCTGGAGCTTCTGGAGCTGCTGGAGGTGCTGGAGCTGCTGGAGGTACTGGAGCTGCTGGAGCTGCCGGTACTGGTGCAGCTGCGCCGACACGGCTGTTCTTCGCTCCGCCGTCTCCGTCGTCTCTGCCGTCGCCTGACTCTGCTCTTCGTTAGGTTTTTACTCTCCCGTCGTCTACTAGTTTTCCGTTACAGCCTGGCTCACCACTGCCTGCTCCTTCTCCTTACACTGAGCAGACAGGTAGTCCTGCTGAGCGTCGTGAGCCTGCGTCGCGTCCTGTCTCGCCTATTCGTCCTGGTCGTAGCGGTCGTCGTGTTCCTCATTCGCGTCAGCCGGCTGTCCCCAGCGCACACCTCGTAGTCCGTCATCCTTCCTCTGCTCCGCAGCCTGTTCCTCTGCCGTCTCCTCCTGCGTCCTCTCTGCCTGACGTTCCGGACCCTGAGTCCGACCGGTTTCGTGCTGAGCACCCTACTGTCACACGTCTGTTAGCCACTGTTGTCACTGACCCGTCGTTTGAGTCTACTGCTGCGTCTGCCTTGGTTGCTGAGCTTGTTGCCTTTGCTGCTGCTTGTCGTCTAGACTACGCCGCTAGTCTTGTTGCTGAGTCTGAGTCTGTCTGTCCTCCGTCCGTCGGGGGTGAGTGTGCTCTTGGCACGGACGTCCTTGAGGACAGGCAGGAGGAGTTCCAGTGCTTTGCGGCTGCTGTACCTCATCTCGTGTCCATGCTGATTGCACCTGAGGGAGACCCGGATGCACCAGACATCCCGACCCCGCGCTCTTACGCTGAGGCGATCGCGGGTGAGTACTCCTCTCAGTGGTAGACAGCCATGGACGCAGAGATGGCATCCTGGAAGTCCACTGGCACTTACGTCGACGAGGTTCCCCCTCCTGGGGCGAACATCGTCAGTGGCATGTGGATTTTCAGGGTGAAGCGGCCGCCAGGTTCTCCGCCTGTCTTCAAGGCTCGTTACGTTGCTCGAGGCTTCAGTCAGCGAGAGGGAGTAGACTTCTTCCAGACCTTCTCCCCCACCCTGAAGATGACCACTCTTCGGGTGCTGCTGCACGTTGCCGCTCACCGTGACTACGAGCTTCACTCTCTTGACTTCAGCACAGCTTTCTTGCAGGGCAGCCTGCACGAGGAGATCTGGCTGCGCCGCCCCTCGGGCTTCACTGGGTCGTTCCCTCCTGGTACCCAGTGGAGCCTCTGGCGGCCGGTCTACGGTCTCCGCCAGGCGCCACGTGAGTGGCACGACACACTGAGGACTACACTTGCGGCCCTTGGGTTCGCGCCTTCTACTGCTGACCCGTCGCTGTTTCTGCGCACTGACACTTCACTGCCGCCGTTCTACATCCTCGTGTACATCGACGACTTGGTTTTTGCCACTGCTGACACTGAGGCTCTCGCCCACGTGAAGTTGGAGCTGCAGAAGAGACACACGTGCACAGACTTGGGTGAGCTGCGCAGCTACCTTGGCTTGCAGATCACCCGGGACAGAGCACGCCGCACCATCACCCTGACTCAGTCACACATGGTGCAGCAGGTCCTTCAGCGCTTCGGCTTCACCTGGTCTTCGGCACAAGCCACTCCTCTGGCTTCAGGTCACTCCCTCTCAGCTCCACCTTCGGACGAGTCCGTAGAGCCGAGTGGTCCTTACCCAGAGCTAGTTGGCTGCCTCATGTACCTGATGACTTGCACTCGACCTGACCTCGCGTACCCTCTTGGTCTTCTGGCTCGCTACGTGGCTCCTGGTCGGCACCGACCTGAGCACATGGCTGCTGCTAAGAGGGTACTGCGCTACTTGTGCAGCACATCAGGCATGGGGCTAGTGCTTGGAGGGACGAGCCCAGTTGTCCTCACTGGGCACTCAGACGCGTCTTGGGTTGACGACCAGACTACACAGCGGTCGTCACAGGGTTACACCTTCAGCCTTGGCTCTGGCTCTGTTTCTTGGCGGTCTACACGCTCGTCTTCTGTTCTCAGCTCCAGTTGTGAGGCTGAGATCTACGCCACCGCCATGGCTGCATAGGAGCTACGCTGGCTCACCTACCTGCTGACTTGGGTGAGCGGCCTCGTTCTCCTCCAGTTCTGTACGTTGACAACAAGGCGGCCCTTGCCTTGTGTGAGGAGCATAGACTGGAGCACAGAACGAAGCACATCGCTCTGCGTTACTTCCTGGCTCGAGAGTTGCAGCAGCGAGGTCAGCTTCGTCTTCGTTACGTGGCCACTCGGGCCAACACTGCTGATATATTCACCAAGGCACTTCCGTCTGGTGATCATCAGCGCTTTTGTACCCTGTTAGGTCTTGTGCCTACGTTTCCACACTTGCCGAAGTCTCTGTTTGTACTGTGATCTATATATATACATGCATGCTTGCTCTTGCTAGGTAGTCATCACTGCACTGTTATTGTTGCATATATATCTCTGCATGTGGACTGGCCTTGTGGCCCTTTGCTTGTGCTCAGAATGTGTGGTGACGTTGTGATCCACCCTGAGCTTGCTTTGCGTCTCTTGACTGGTCGTGTGACCCCTTGTTCTCCCCCACTTTGCCTATGGGGGTGTGTCAAACATATATGCTGCATATTGTCTAGGCTGTAGTGGGATAGCCCATATGGGGTACAACCCAATTAGGGTTTACTACTTGTACTCCTGCATGCTGCTAGTTCATCCATTCCTGCTGCTAGATTCTGACAAAGGCCTAACGCAGTGCAGTGCCGCTGATGATCACTAGGCGGAAGCGCCTTGGTGAATATATCAGCAGTGTTGGCCTTCGAGTCCACGTACACAAGGCGAAGCTGACCACGCTGCTGCAACTCTCGAGCCAGAAAGTAACGGAGAGCAATGTGCTTCGTTCTGTGCTCCAGTCTGTGCTCCTGACACAAGGCAAGAGCTGCCTTGTTGTCGCCGTACAGAACTGGAGGAGAACGAGGCCGCTCACCTAGGTCCATCAGCAGGTAAGTGAGCCAGCGTAGCTCCTGTGCAGCCATGGCCGTGGCGTAGATCTCAGCCTCACAACTGGAGCTGAGAACAGAAGAAGAGCGAGTGGAACGCCAAGAGACAGAACCAGAGCCAAGGCTGAAAGTGTAACCCTGTGACAACCGCTGCGTAGCCAGGTCGTCAACCCAAGAGGCGTCTGAGTGTCCAGTGAGGACAACCGAGCCCTGTCCTCCAAGCACCAGCCCCATGCCTGATGTACTGCACAAGTAGCGCAGCACCCTCTTAGCAGCCTCCCAGTGCTCTCGCCTGTGTCTCCCAGGTGCGACGTAGCGAGCTAGGATGCTAAGAGGGTACGCAAGGTCAGGTCGAGTGCAAGTCATCAGGTACATGAGGCAGCCCACAAGCTCTGGGTACGGGCCACTCGGCTCTACGGACTCGTCCGAAGGTGGAGCTAAGAGCGAGAGGCCGGTAGACAGAGGAGTAGACTGAGGTGAGGAGAACTGGAAGCCAAAGCGCTGAAGGACCTGCTGCACCATGTGTGACTGAGTCAGGGTGATGGTGCGGCGTGCTCTGTCCCGGGTGATCTGCAAGCCAAGGTAACTGCGTAGCTCACCCAGGTCTGTGCACGTGTGTCTCCTCTGCAGCTCCGACTTCACAAGAGCAAGTGCCTCAGTGTCAGCAGTAGCAAAGACCAAGTCGTCGACGTATACGAGGATGTAGAACGGCGGCAGCGACGTGTCTGTGCGCAGGAACAGTGAAGGGTCTGCAGTGGAGGGAGCAAACCCAAGTGTCGTCCTCAGTGTGTCGTGCCACTCACGTGGCGCCTGGCGGAGACTGTAGACTGGCCGTCGGAGGCTCCACTGGGTACCAGGAGGAAAAGACCCAGTGAAGCCAGGAGGACGGCGCAGCCAGATCTCCTCGTGTAGGCTGCCCTGCAAGAAAGCTGTGCTGAAGTGAAGAGAGTGAAGCTCGTAGTCACGCTGAGCGGCAACGTGCAGCAGCATCCGAAGAGTGGTCATCTTTGGGGTGGGGGAGAAGGTCTGGAAGAAGTCAACTCCCTGTCGCTGACTGAAGCCTCGAGCAACGTAACGAGCCTTGAAGACAGGTGGAGAACCCGACGGCCGCTTCACCCTGAAAATCCACATGCCATCGACGATGTTCGCCCCAGGAGGGGGAACCTCGTCGACGTAAGTGCCTGTGGACTTCCAGGATGCCATCTCTGCGTCCATGGCTGTCTGCCACTGAGAGGAGTAGGGACCCGCGATCGCCTCAGCGTAAGAGCGTGGGGTCGGGATGTCAAGAGCATCCCGGTCTCCCTCAGGGGCAAGCAGCATGGCCACGAGATGAGGCGCAGCGGCTGCAAGACACTCAAGGTCCTCCTGTCTGTCCTCAAGGACGTCCGTGCCAAGAGCAAACTCACCCCCGACGGACGGAGGACAGACAGACGCAGACTCAGCAACAAGACTAGCAGTGTAGTCTAGACGACAGGCAGCAGCAAAGTCAACAAGCTCAGCGACCAAGGCAGACGCAGCAGCAGACTCAAACGACGGGTCAGTAACAACAGTGGCTAACAGACGCGTGACAGTAGGGTGCTCAGCACGGAACCGGTCAGACTCAGGGTCCGGAACGTCAGGCAGAGAGGACGCAGGGGGAGACGGCAGAGGAACTGACCGCTCAGTAGAGGAAAGACGACGGACTACGAGGTGTGCGCCGGGGACAGCCGGCTGACGCGGACGAGCAACAAGAGGACTAGTACGACCAGAACGAACAGGCGAGACAGGACGCGACGCAGGCGCACGACGCTCAGCAAGACCCCCAGTCGGCGCGGTGTAGGGAGAAGGAACAGGCAGAGGGGAGTCAGGCTGTAACGGAAGACCAGTAGACGACGGTAGGCTAAGAACCTGGCGAAGCACAGAGTCAGACGGCGAAGGGGACGACGAAGACGGCTGAGCGAAGGACAGTCTCGGCTGCGTCGCAGCACCACCACCAGCAGCTCCAGCGCCCCCTGTAGCTCTAGAATCTCCAGCGCCAGCTCCTCCAGGACCAGCTCCACCAGCAGCAGCACCCCCAGAACCGACACCTCCAGCCCAAGGGTCTCCAACCGCAGTGTCTCCAGCAGCAGCACCCCCAGACACAGCACCTCCAGTCCCAGCAGCTCCAGTACTGCCAGTAGGCAAAGAACCAGCACCACTCCTAGCTCCAGCGACGTCAGCAGAAGCACCTCCAGCTGCAGAGCTAGCTCCAGCAGCGCGACCCTGACGGCGACCGTACCAGTCGTGCAGCTGCTGCGAGGTGAGAGGCACACGCGGACGAAGGCGGCCACTCCAAGGAGACCGCGCACCAGTAGTCGCAGTACCCTCAGACGCAGCACCCCCAGACGCCGCACCCCCAGACTCAGGACCCCCAGACTCCTCACGCACAGGCGCAGCACCCCCAGACGTAGTACCTTCAGCCTCCTCACCTAAAGGCTCAGCACTCCCAGACGCAGGACCTCCAGGCTCCGCACGCTCAGGCTCAGCACCTCCAGACGCAGCACTCCTAGGCTCCTGACGCTTAGGCCCAGCACCCCCAGGCTCTGCACCCCTAGGGACAGCGCCGGCTCCAGTGCCGCGAACACCAGCGCACCCCGCAGCAGGGCCCCCAGCTCCAGCAGCGCGACCCTGACGGCTAACGTACCACTCATGTAGCTGCTGTGGGGAGAGAGGGAGACGGCTCCGAGAGTGCAGCGGCGAGGCACCAGCGGAGCGACTACGGAGACGGTCGCTCGAGGGAGACTGCTCACCAGACGCCCCAGCGCCCCCAGGCGCAGCACCCCCAGACGCAGCACCCCCAGGCTCAGCACCCCCAGGCCCAGCACCCCCAGGCTCAGCACCCCCAGAGACAGCACCCCCAGACTCCGCACCCCCAGGCTCAGCACCCCCAGAGACAGCACCCCGAGCAGGACCACCCGCAGCAGGACCTGAGTCACCAGTAACCTCAACCGGCGCAGGCAAGGGAGGAGGGTCTACCTGAGACACACCTGAAGGAGCAGGACCGGGAGCGGGGAGGGGGTCTACCTGGGGAGCACCTGGAGCGAGGAAGAGCGGCGGGGGGGGGGGGGGGAGAGGGGCAGTGCGGTAGGGGAAGAGACGGTAAAAGGGAACCGACTCGTCGAACGTGACGTCCTGAGACGCAAAGACACGGCGCGAGGTGGGGTGGTAAAACTGCCAACCAGGCGCGTCAGGGACAAAGCCAAGGAAGACACAGGGAACAGCGTGAGCTGAGAGCTTGTCCCCGGTGGTATCGCGGACAAAGGCACGAGCACCCCAGACCCGGAAACGCGACGCATCGCCCACCTTCCCCGTCCACAGCAGTGTGGGCGAGGTCTCCGGCAAGGAGACACGGGGCCAGAGGTTGAGCTGATGCGCGGCGTACCTGACCGCAAACGGCCACAGAAAATGGGGGGCAGCCGCATGGATCATGGAGGTACGAGCGACCTCCATGACTAAGCCAATGCGGCGCTCAGCAACCCCATTCTGCTGCGGAGAGGCCGGAAGCGTGAAAGTCTGGCGGATGCCGTGCTCCGCACAGAAGGCCGCCAAGAGGTCGGAGGAGAACTCACCACCTCTATCAGAGTGCAGACGCAGGACGGGAAACTCCGTCCCGAACCGCTCGCGGAGCTGGAGACGAGTAGCGCGGATCCAAGGGATCAAAACATCAAGGACTTCCCCTTTGCGCTGCAAGGGGAAGACCGTGGTGTAACGCGTGTAGTCGTCGACGACCAGCAGGAAGTACCGCTCGTGGCCCTGTCCACGGACGCGGGCTGGGCCCCACACGTCCAGGTGGAGAGTCTGCAGGGGAGCCTCTGTGGGAGGGAACGAGGAAGAGTGAGGAGCGGCGCGCTGCCGCCCCTCAACACAGGGAAGACAGGGAGGAGCAGGCGAGGGTGGGAGGGGAGGGAGAACCCTGGGAAGACCAGAGACAAGGACACGGCGGTGCATGCTACGAAGGCGCTGCACCGAGGGGTGACCAAGGCGGTGGTGCCAAAGGAGGGTCTGGTGCGACAAAGCGCGACACGAGCAGGGGGGCGCTAGCTGACCTGACGCAGACGCAGACGCAGCTACCTGAGGAGACGCAGTGATCAAGGTGTATAGACTCGAGCCAGGCGCACGGGTAAACGTGGCCAGGTGTCGGCCCGTCCGAGCACACGTACAGTGGGTCACTCGCTGAGCAACGTTGAATAAGCAACTTCGACGCCAAGCTGGCGCTTGCCTCGCTGGAACGCCAGTTGGCGATTTTGTCGCCAGGCTTGCACTGGCAAGGTGGGTGAGGTGCACTGTACTTGCTTGTTGGATTTGCTTCTTTGAGGGAGTGCTGTGTCTCAAGTCTTTCGTTATATCTGATCGAGAAGCCATGACTGGAAAATCCACTTCTAATATTTGTTTTTCTAGTCCCCGCAGCCGCTTCTGTTTTTGGTTCGTCATCACCTCTGTTCCTGCAGCCGCTTCTCTTCTTGGTTCGTCATCACGTTTGTCTCCACACCGCTAAGTCCAAGCTCCTTCATTCGCCATGTTGAAGTGTTTGTTTGTTTTTTTTTTTTTTTTCCCATGTATAATTCATAACTCCGCATATCATTACGCGTCCAGCGCCTTTTGCGAAGCTCGGCTCCCAGTATCTGCGCTCTCTCACTGCGTCCCTCTGTCTCTTCCCTCACACCCCATGTCAGAATCGTCGAGCCTCGCAACCAAGCACCACGCGCTGTAGATCGACTCACCTTGCGTGTTCGCTGCTGCGGAGCCAGTACATGAGACCGAACTCCCCTATTGTCTCCGGACTTCCGAGCATTGTTAGTTTTCTTTCTCCTTCGGCTTATTATGTTTACCGGTTTCTCTGTTGTTTCAGCCTATGCGCCCGACGCGAAGCATCAGCCAGCGTGGTCGTTGCATTCCGTGGTAATTAGTTCACGTAGTTTGTGCTTGTATTTCTTGTTTCGTAAATGTTCATCGCCTATTTCTTTTTGCAGGTTGCCTGTTTTCCTTGCATGCCGACTTGTTCTTAAGGCTCACGATGACTACTACTGGTAAGATATCTTTATGTTTTGTTATATTTTTGTTTTGTTTTTTGTTTTGTTTTGTTTTTTTTTTTTTTTGCATTGACATGCAGCCCCCGGTTAAAGCATTAGAGCAGCGGATGGTTCTCCATCCGAAAATAGTCGGAACTCCTACGTCGATGTTACTTTCTGAGGTTGCCTTCGAAGTTGCTAGTAGATTGCTAGGAAGTGCATTGCTAGGAAATATTATTACTTGCTTATTTGCATGCTGCAAAATATTATTACTACTGATATTGCACATCTGCAATCGAATACTGTTGATAGCAATCCAATATTTATTCATATTTACATCGTAATGATAATGCATACAACGGATATACGCCTATGACGAGCCGAAACTATAAGTGAACTGCCGATAACGGGCATATTTTATGTATGAGCACACGTTTGCAATTCGATGTCGAAATGTGTTCTAACGGGTACACAATGTGTTCAATTTAAAGCCCGAGTCCCAAATTGCGGGCCGCGCGGGTCAAGCTTTTAAAACTTGACGAACTAGTGTTTTCAAGGTTTGAAGAAAAGCGTGCCTGCAATTTGGGACTTTTGGGAACTGAACCAACCCCCAGGGCGAAATACGAGGGCGGGCTGGGTTTGGCGAAAAAAAACGAAAAAAGCGAAATCGGAATCTTTCGCCAAAACCCTCACCACAAAAACCCCCTCGCGTCAACCTTTTAAAACTTGTGCAATTTGGGCTGCCGGCTTTAAGGGCCTCCCTTAAAGTTGGCAACCCAACCAGAAGCCCACAGGTTGCACAATGGGATGGCAACCTCTCCAGCGTGGAACCGGTAAACCCTGCCATGTGTCGAAATTTCTCGGACACACATTTGCTCGCACCCAATCCTGAATAAACATAACACTAACTGTCAGGTAACCTAAAATTTCGCCTAAAGGCTTCCATTCAAACAGCACCCAAAGATCACTCGAAATTTTCGCCTACCATTTCGCCTCGATCTGGAGAGCAAATAGAATCAAACGAAACACTCTTGTCAACCAATCAACATCTCCTACAAGACCAATGAATGTCGCACGCTAAACATTGAAACCCACGTCAAAGCAACTACAACGCAGGTTGAGGTTCGGGAACCAATCTTCAACTCAACCTACGTTCAGTAGCTCTTTCAGGAGCCAAGACGTAGGTGTTTTTGAACCTACGAAAATGTTGCGTAGAGGTATCTTCAACGCAGGTGTTGAAACTGCACATTTTTGGGATAGACAATAGTGCTAAGAAGGTGAAATGAACAAATGCGAAGTTGAAAGGGAGGAATTGGAGGGTAAAAAGGGAGTTGATTAGGCACGGAGGCTGGTAGGATGGGAGGAAGGAAAGAAGAAAGAAAAGCGGAGTAGTTTGTTTGCATGAGAGAACGAGGGTGAGAGTGAGGGTGGGGAAATGGAGGAGGTGGTAAACACGGGCACTGGGAAGAGTAGAGAAGGCGAGGTCGACGGGAGGGGGAAAGCGAGGTCGATGGGAGGGGGAAAGCGAGGGCGACGGGAGGGGGCAAGCGAGGGCGACGGTGTCGAAATACTAGGCAAGAATCACAATCAGGCAAGAAGGGGTTTTCACTAACAAGCATAGGGATACATATAGCAAACCCTAGAAGGGCTGTACTCGCTATAGAGTACCCCACTGCAGGCTAGACAACCATCACATTCTGACACACCCCCATAGTCAAAGTGGGGTACAATCAACACAACAAGCAGGCAGAGCAGTAGGTTCACAAATACAAGCAAAGCTAGAGGCTATCACAGAGGGCAAGTGAGGAGGAGGAGAAGATGGGAGGCGACGGCTAAAGCTGCAGACACACGAGCAACAGGAGTGTGCAGCACTGTCACTACCAGGCTAAACCCGGACTACTCAGGCGACAGGCGCAGCTGGCTCTCTGTGCTCCCAGGAGTGCTGCGGACGACAAGACGGCTGCCTCCACTCAACTTCCCCCAGCTGTCCCACACCCCTTTCACACACCTCTTGCGGAACCTCTAGCACCGCTCACACGCCACCCCCCTCCTGACGGCTCCAACACATCCACCCCCCTGAGCGGCAGCTGCAGCAGTGGGAGACGGAGGAGGAGGAGGAGCAGGGGACGGCGCACACAC
Source organism: Closterium sp. Yama58-4 (assembly GCA_947470075.1). NCBI lineage: Eukaryota > Viridiplantae > Streptophyta > Zygnematophyceae > Desmidiales > Closteriaceae > Closterium > Closterium sp. Yama58-4. The sequence goes on from CANIUD010000106.1 coordinate 234,953, forward strand.
CCGTCACCCCCATACTCGCCACCCCCACACTCGCCACCCCAAACCCTAATACAGGCAGAAGCGCGGGCAGCAGCGGGGGACACAGCGAGCAGCAGCTCGGGGAACGGCGCGCGGCTCCGGGGCAAGCTCCCCGGGCCGCGCGCGGGCCTGGCGCAGCCCGTACGGGCCGCGCGCGGGCCTGGCGCAGGTCGTACGGGCCGCGTGCAGCCCGCGCGGGGCCCAGGGGCGCTTCGACGGGCGACGGGGGGCGCTTCGACGGGGGAAAACCGCCACGCGCCTCGGGGCGCACGGCGGGAAGAAAAATCCGTCGCGCGCCACGGGGCGCGCGACACACAGAGTAGCAGCGGAAGCTAACGGGTGGGACCACCCACAGGATCGACCCAGGAGGGTCGACCTGCTCTGATAGCATGTCGAAACAAGCTAGGCAAGAATCAGAATCAGGCAAGAAGAGGTTTTCACTAACAAGCATAGGGATACATATAGCAAACCCTAGAAGGGCTGTACTCGCTATAGAGTACCTCACTGCAGGCTAGACAACCATCACATTCTGACAGACGGGTGGGGGAAAGCGAGGTCGACGGAAGGGGGAAAGCGAGGTCGACGGGAGGGGGAAAGCAAGGGCGTCGGGCGGGGGAAGCGAAGTGGGCAAAGCGCTAATATCTCCTGTGCCGACCATATTCTATGTGCTTCACACTCGCAGTCAGCGCCTGCGATTCCCTTCGATTGCGTATACGCGCTGCACCTACTATTCGATCGTCCCTAAATTGTGTTCACTTAATACGCGTGGTTGGTGTGCGCGATGCGTTGGATCCTAAGAGCTAATGTCTGACTGCTAGCTTGTTCTATCGCGCTGGTTTTTTACTCTGCTCCAGCCCTCTGAGGTTGTAAACGATCTGTTGGTTGCGATGTCTGATATCCTCTCGTTGACTCACAAAAGAGTCGCATCATTTCTCGCTAACCTGCCAACTTTCGCAATTCTTCCACACCTCATCTTGCCCAAACCCCAAACCTACCGAACCAAGCATTGACTTAGTTTTTGTAAATCAGGCTTCGGGTTTTAACTCACGAGCTTCACACGACGAGTTACGCCGTTCGCGCTTGTTCTCGCCATAAGTCGAACAACAAGCCGAAGTAAGCCTGTAACAAAGGCAACTACACATGATGCTCAACCCCTGCACGCGAATTTTCCCTGCACCAAATGGAAACTCTGCACCCGTGGTTTTTTCCCCAGCTAGTTGCACCCATATTACAAGCACGTCGCGCAAGTTGCAGTGGTTCTGAACCAATAGTAACGAACAGACCGAAGTCAAACTGAAGAGACAGGAGTATAAACGTCAATGGATAAGTTACAATTTTTTTATAAGCACCTGACGAATCCTTTTTTGCTAGCTGCGAATTGACGAAACTTATGCAAAACGCACGTTACAGCTTAAGCGCCCCCTTCACACGGCAACCGGGAGTGGCTCGAACGGGCATCATGTGTAGCACGTCTGTACGACCTTCAAAGGTTCTCCTCGAAGCAGATCTGAGAGGCATCAAAACGAAACTGCTAGGCCTAAAAGGGGGCTTGATGCCCCTCATCTGCCTCATCTTCTGTTGCATAAACAAGCAGTCACCCAGCTACTTCAATCATGTGTTGGTCTGTAAACGTTGGACTCCATCGCTTACCTTGCATAGACGTCTTTGTCCAACAGTCCGCCTTGCCTTACTGTGAATGCTAACCTTTTGAAAATCTCTCTCTCGGTCCAAAGGCTTGACTTCTCTCACGTTCAACTAGTTCTTTATCGATCCGGATAACGACGAGTTCATCCGTGGCCTAGGAGCTGTCTGTCCCGAGTTAATTCATCTTGACCTGAACAATGGGTTTAAAAAAGGAGAGACGTATGAAGGCTTACATGAAATTTTCACAGCGTGCACTTCGTTACAGTACCTCTCCCTCGATATAAGGGCATCCTGCGATACAGAAGATTGTGATTTGCCACCATCCTTTTTCAGCCTAACATCCTTAAAAGGGGTCAAGTGGCGCGTGGGTTTCGAAGATATTCTTGATCTGTTCGATAATTTAATGTCCCTGAATAAGCTAACTTTCGCTACCTCGTGGAATTACGCCCTTCTGCCTTCGTTTGGCCGGCTCAGCGAACTGGCTGATCTAAAGATGAGCTATTTGCAATCCTTCGACGAGCTACCGGACGCCTAGTGTGAAGTTAAGTCACCGATCCGACTCAGCCTCATCGAAATGGAGGCGTTAGAGTCTCTCCCTGGCACTATCAACCAACTTCAGAACCTCCAAGAGTTCCACTTCAAAACTAACTCCGCCCTTACCAAACTCCCAGATTCCTTTTTCCAACTGGCTTCCCTCCGAGTTCTTGAGCTTATCAAATGTGAATGCTTTGAAGAGCTTCCAAGCATTGTGTCAGGCCTCGTTTGTCTTACAACGCTAACCATCAGAAATTTCGAGGAGTTTGCTACGCTTTCTGACTCCCTCTGCAGTATTTCTAACCTCCGTGTGCTGGTCATCACAAACTGTCCAAGGCTCGGGGACCTTCCGGAAAGCATGGGTCGCCTATCGTCTCTGGAGCGTCTCGAGTTGTGCCAACTTAGGAGCATTACCCAAATTCTGGGTTTCTTCTCCAATCTCTCCAATCTCCGCAACTTGTCCTTCAATCACTGTGACAACATTCCTGTATTATATCCATTTCTGCCTTGGTATTGGACCAGCCTCACAGAGCTTGAGTTTGGTTGGCCAGCCAACTGCAGGGCAAGCAGCGAGGATGAAGAAGCCTTCATGTTGTCTCTTTTCCGGCTCTCAAATCTATCATCGCTCTTCCTGGTTGGCCCGTTTAGTCTTTCTTCGCTATCAAATGAGATTAAAAATCTTTCGCGGCTGCAGCAGCTAACTTTAAGTTTTTTGCCCAATTTGGTCTCCTTGCCCAAGACTATTACCAGCCTCACCAACCTTAGGACTCTCATGATCATAGTATGCCTGAGCTTTGAGGATGAGGATGATATCATCTCCAAGGTTCCAAACCTGTATAGTGGATGTGTTGACGGTAGACTGCTGGGATATGGACCGTTTGGTGGGAAGAACTGAGAGGTATGGTGGGGAGGAGGGTGTTGGAATGTTTGCATGGTTGTTGAATAGAGTTCAGAAATCGGGCCGTTTTGATATAGTTTGGTAGGTATCATACCGTGTCTTGCCATCATGGACAGCAGGCCATTGCAATAGTAGCATGTAATGTACAGAGTCGGAAGTTAACTGGCATGTGAAAAAAAAAAACAAAACAAAAACAAAAAACAAAAAAAAAAAACAAAAAAAAACAAACTTGGCAGAAAGCAAGCACTAATTTCTATGGTACATTTGAACTACTACAATGTTGCAATTGCATATGTTGTACCTACCATTTTGCAATCAAGATACATCTGGTACAGAACCAGTGAATATCTGCACAGTACTATCACGAAAGAAACAGTGGGAAGCACCTGAGTCAAGCGTGAAGGTGTGCAAGGCCTCAGTAGGCGCAGTACCAGAGAGAGCAGACTCATTAGCACCTAGAGCAGCAGCTGCTATACCAGGGTCAGGGGGCACACACAGGTAATAGCCACCCTTAGCAGTACCAGTCAGAGCATACATGGCAGTAAGGATAGTGTCATAGTCTAGAGCAAATATATCTACTCCGTCTCGAAGCAGCTCTAGCCAGAGGGGTAGCTCAGCCTCGTCGCCAAACCGTGCTCGCCAAGCGTCGCTCAGACGGGAGAAGCAGCGGGACTCTGTGTGACTAACGATCCCGTAGGTCTGACCATCCCGAGCACCAGTGCAAATGACGTACGGGCAGCGAGCAGTAGTCCTACACCCCCAACTCTGAGCGTACCACTCATGCAAGTGCCGGGGCGTAAGGGTCTCGCTCGGACGCCGCTGCAGCTGCATCTGGCCACCGCCAGACACTCCCCACCGAACAGCTCCACAGCGACTGCTACTACGTCCGCTACCACTCCCACTGCTGCCACCACCGCCGTCACCACTCCCACCGCTACTACGAAGGGAAGTCATAGCGGGTAAGCAAGGAGGCGCGCGAGCAGCAGCAACAGCAGTAAGAGCAGTAGAGCGGCCCGGTGAGTCTAGGCTGCAGCACCTCTAGCACTCCTAGCAGCAGTAGTAGTACGAGCAAGAGGACGGATCGGGTCGGGTAGGGCGGCTCGGCTCGGCCTGGGCTGCGCGGGTAGCAGGGCGCGCGCTGTGTAGGGCAGTAGGGCACGACGCGCGTGCTGCAGCAGGGCGCGACGCGCAGGGCAGCAGGGCGCGACACTTCCGTGCCCAGTTGTTCCCTCGGATTTCCTGACGGGCTTCCACGTCCCCTCGTTCTCTAGGAACTTGGTGGGTGTGAGGCCGCTCGTGGGTAGTCACGTGGGTGTTTGGTTTGAGCCTTCTGGGAAGACTGCGACCTGTGTAGACAGTGACACGTACGCGCCTCTGGCCACCTTTCCGTTGAGCAAGGCTCTGGTCTCTACACACTTCACACTGGCCCCCAAGGGAGGCAGCAGTAGCAGTAGCAGCAGCAGCCTCTGACCCCTCTCACTGCCCCTCGTCAGGTCCCTGCATCCCACCAGGTTGCCGCCTCTCACCAGGTAGCTGTGTCTGGTCAGGTTCTAGTGTCTTGTCCAGTTGCTGCGCCTTGCTACTACCAGTCGCTTGTCCACCCCACCGTTCTGTGGCACCGCCGGATAGCGTACCCGTCCATTCCTCGCCTGTGCACTAGGTCTAGTCAGCATCTTGACTTAGGCCTCCGCGAGTCTTGCCATCGCTGCCGCCTTTGCTTGCACCACCTTGCTGTCCTTGCGTCGAGAAGCTACAGCTGCCACTTAGTCGGTGTTTACAGGAGATCGACGCACGCTTAGTTGACGGCACGCCTCTGGCCATTCGGGGAAAAATGGAACGAGTAGAAATTCGCTACGGGGGTAACTTCGGGTTTACACAGGAAATGCTCGCAACAACACTGGATGGGCACGACATTTTACTAGGATGTGATTGGCTACGACGATACAACCTGCGAATTGGCTGGACGACGGGTAGCTGCACCGTGCGAAGTAGCGGTAACTGGGTCGAATTACCTCGCTAGCAATCACCTGAGTCTTCAACGGTCCACGTCAACGCCATCACGATGAAACGGGCTGTCGCCGCTGGAGCTGATGTGTATGCAGTGGATATCGCAGTAGTGGGAGAAGCAGAGGCGCCAAGCGATTTTCAGAAACTCTTGGCAGCACTACCACCCGAACTACATGAGCTGTTGAAACGGTACCCCGGGATTTTCCCGGATGACTTACCACTGGGACTGCCACCTCAGCGGGCACACGATCACCGAATCAAGTTAGAACCGGGGGCACAGCCAACCGTACAGCGACAGTTCCGACTGACGCTGCCCGAGCTTGACGAACTAAGGAAGTAGTTAGATTACATGTTAGAGAAGCAGTTCATCTGACCGAGCTCGACACCATTCGCCGCACCGATACTCTTCACACCGAAAAAAGACGGAGGATTTCGCATGTGTATTAACTACAAAGCACTGAACCGCGTAACCATCAAATCGTGCTATCCGATCCCCCGCGCCGACGAACTGATCGGTCAACTGCGAACAGCCCGAGTGTTTTTGAAGATTGACTTACGGGGGGGTTACCATCATATTAGAGTCGAACCGTCGGACTGCGCCAAGACAGCTTTCCGCACTAGGTACGGATCCTTCGAGTACACCGTTATGCCCTTTGGACTGACCAACGCCCTTGCGACATTCCAAATGACCATGAACGAGGTGTTTAGACCCCTTTTAGATAAGCAGCAGCATTTAGCGGACTTAGAGCAGTATTTAAGATTTTGGACGACAATCGCCTACTGACCAAGGGTTCAAAGTGTGAGTTTTTTCAAGATCGGCTAGAATTTCTGGGCACGTGATTTCGAAGGCTAGGGTCGAAATCGACCCTAAGAAGCTGGATACGGTCAAGGCGTGGTTTCCCCCGACAAATCTCACTGAACTGCAGAGTTTTTTAGGGTTCGTCGATTACGTCCGTCCGTTCGTCCCCGACATGGCACGGTTGACTGCCCCGTTGACTGACCTACTGCGGAATGGGGTAGAGTTTACGTGGCGGGGTAGAGCATGTTGCCTTCTCTGCCCTGAAAAATGTTCTCTGTACACTGCCCGTCCGGCACATTGCCGACCCCCACAGCCCGCTCGAAGTCGTTACGGACGGAAGCGACATCGCCATCGGAGCTGTAATGTTACAGGATTTCGGCAACGACCTACAGCCTATCGCGTACGAATCACGGAAACTGCACCCGCGAAATGCTCGCGATCGTGCACGCCTTCAAGGTCTGGTGGTGTTACTTAACCGGAGCAGACGTGACAGTACGGACAGATCATAAGTCGCTACAGTACCTCCGTGCACAACCCAATCTCAACCCACGACAGATCCGCTGGCTCGATTTCCTCGAGTCAAATTTTCAGGCATCGAACATCGCCGACGCACTGACCCGCCCCACTGCCCAAATCTACGCCGTACTACTCGCCCAGACCAGCCCTCTACTAACAGGACTATTTACCCACGGATATCAAACGGACCCATTCTTCACAGGAGGAAATTTGCAGTAGTTTGCAGCAGCAAGAGGAGTGTATTACATAAAAACTGGAACCAATCGCATCTGGGTACCAGGGTACACTTTGCTAAGGGAGCTGTTACTACAGGAAGCACACGACGCCGTTACCTCAGGTCATTTCGGGGTAGAGAAAACATGGCGGCAGCTGCAGCGGTACTATTACTAGCCCGAAGTGTTGACCGACGTATAGCGACACGTAGCATCGTGTCCCACCTGCCAAATCATGAAATCATCACGGAAACGGCCGGCAGGGCAGCTGCATCCGATACCACTACCAGAGCGTGCTTGGCAGCAGGTGACGATGGACTTCGTCACGGGGTTACCGGCTGGGGCAAGTGGGAACGACGCGATCCTGGTCGTCGTCGATCGGCTGACGAAGATGGCGCATTTCACAGCATGCAAGAAATCCATCTCAACCGAAGAAACAACTCGGCTCTTCATCACCACCGTCGTTCGGTTACACGGGATACCAGCAGCAATCATTAGCGATAGGGACACGAAATTCACCAACAACTTTTGGCGGAACCTGTGGCAGCAGCTCGGCACACGGCTACAGTTTAGCTCCTCGTACCACCCCGAGACTGACGGACAGACCAAACTAACAAACCAGACCATGGAACAACTTATCCGAGCCACGTGCGACGATCCCGGCACCTGGGAACAGCAACTGCCACTCATCGAATTCGCATACAACTCGCCATCCACCACGACCCAACAGTCACCATTTTACCTAAATTACGGACAAGACCCCACAGTACCCATGACCCCGAATCCCGACAACCCCGTTCCACGTGCACAACAATTCGCCAAGATCCTACAGGCAGCACGGACCAGGGCAGCAGATGCAATAAAAAAATCAAACGTCATCGCTAAACGCAACGCCGATCGCCGCCGGACCTAGTCCTACTCGACACCCAAAACCTCCACCTGCCCATTACCCCAAAACTCGCCCCCGATATTGCGGGCCATTTCGAACAAGCCACATGATCACCCCCGTAACCGCCCACCTCCTCCACCCTGCTGACAGGTATGTCAGCCCATCATTCCACGTCAGCCTCCTCCGCCCCTACGTCCCTTCCACAAGCCAATTGCCTCGCCACCGCCTAGCCAGCATGACCCGACCACCCACCGAACCAGTAATCACCCCCGAGAAAATCCTGAGCCACTGCGTACGTGACCCACGTGGAGCTCGTAGGATCGAGTTTCTGATTCGTTGGAAAGATCGCACCCCGACTGAATACAACTGGGCACCCCTAGACAAGATCGAAAGTCACCCTGTCCTCACCGACTATCTGCACAGCTGCAATTTTTGAGATGTGCACGCACTCTCATAAGGAGGGCCTCCTTAGGGGGGGGGGGTAGTGAAAGGAAATTTCCATTCCCTTACGCCACATCCCCGCTTAGCGCGTACATCACTGTGCTCACTGTCAAACTATATATATATATGTATGCTGTAGTATAGTCTGTAGGCTGTAGTGGGGTAGCCCATATGAGGTACAGCCCAATGTTAGGGTTTATATTTGTACCCACCTTCCTGATAGTTCATTCATTCCTGCCTAGACTTTCAAACATGGTATCAGAGCAGTAGGTCCGTAGGACCGTTTTTTTTTTCGGGCCCACCTACCGTTGCGGTTACTGAGCTGCCCCACGTGCATGCGCTGCGCCGCCTCGCGCGCGCCCTGCCTTGCCTGAGCTGCGCCCACGCGCGCGCCCTGCCTTGCCTGCGCTGCGCTGCCCGCGCGCCGCTTGCGCAGCCCGCGCCGAGCCGCGACAGCCCGCGCGCGGCCCGCTGCAGCCCCGCGCGCCGCCCAGACAGCCCACGCGCAGCTTGCGGCTGCTTTGCATGCCGCCCTTGCTTGCTGCCTGCGCCTGCTGCCTTTGCTTGCTGCCTGTGCCTGCTGCCTTTGCCTGCTGCCTGTGCCTGCTGCCTGTGCCTTAGCCTGCGCTGCGATTATGGCGACGCTTAATGTTCTCGCGTTTGAGCCTGACGGTCGCCCGATTGAGTTTGCCACTTGGCTCGACGACCTGCAACTGTTTCTTATGACTGATGCAAAAGACGGCGTTTCACTGTTCGATCACGCGTCTGGCACTGCCGTTGCTCCTGCTGACACTGCTCCCGCTCTTGACCGCTCACAGTGGCAGACTCGCGATGCTGCTGCGCGCCTCGCTATTCGCAACCATCTGCCGATCACTTAGCGTGCGCATTTTAGCCAGCACAAGACTGCTAAGGCCAGTATGACGCTGTAGTTGCGCGCTATTCGTCCCCAGCCACTGCAGCTGTAGGCCGTCTCATTCTGCCCTACCTGTTCCCAGACCTGTCCTCGTTTGCCACCGCTGAGGACCTTATCTCTCACCTCCGCGCTAGTGACGCTCGCTTTCGTGCCGCCCTTACAGACGACTTCCTCGCCAAGAACCCCCCCCTGTTGTACATTACCCTCTACATCCTCGTCACCCGCCTCCCTGACACTCTCAGTTCAGTCAGGGACCACTTCCTCGCCAAAGACCCTACCACTCTCACTCTAGCCGACTTCGAGCAGCAGCTCCTAGCAGCAGAAAAGAACATCCTCGCTGTAGGTGCTGCTCGTGGCACTCCTCGCACTCCCCTCTTCGAGAGGTGCTCCCCCTCCCCTCTTGCCCCCTCCTACGCCTCTGCTGCTGCTGCTGTCGACTTCCTTGGTGCTGAGAAGGTCGCAGCTGCTTCCGCTCCTAGTGGGAAGCGCAGCGGCACAAGGGGTGGCAAGGGTGGCAAGGGTGGTGGAGGTGGCGGTGGAGGGGGCGGTGGTGGAGGCGGCGGGGGAGGTGGAGGTGGCGGGGGTGGTCGTGGGGGTGGAGGAGGAGGGTGGGGCAGCGGTGGGACCGGGGGCGGTGGAGGAGGCAGTGGCGGTCGCTCAACGTGGGGCGTCTGGGGGTCCTGGTCGCTGCCCCTATGTCATTCGCGCCGGTCCCCGCGCTGGTCGCCCATGCAACGGCTTTCACACTGAGTACCGCTGTTTCGCTAGGCTTAGCGACGCCTGGCGCGCTCAGTTTCTTGATGCCACTGATTTCCCCAACTGGGCAGACCTGCTTAGGCGTGATGTTCCTATCTTTGATCTTGACTATGATGCAATCCTTGCTGCCATGTATGCATTGACTGTTAGTGCTGAGGGTGACTGCTACTTGTGTGTCCCGCCTGACCCAGGTATAGAGACTGCAGCCCTAGGTGCTAGTGAGTCTGCTCTCTCTGGTACTGCGCCTGCTGAGGCTTTGCACACCTTCACGCTTGACTCAGGTGCTTCCCGCTATTTCTTTCGCGACAGCACCACAGTCACTCCCCTCCCTACACATGTCCCTGTCGCACTGGCCGACCCCTCTGGGGGCCCAGTGCTTGCACGGTCCAGTACTATGCTCTCGTGTCCGGCGGTCCCGTCCGGTGAGCTGTCAGGTCTCCACATCCCCTCGTTCTCTACGAACCTGGTGAGCAATGCCGTCCTTCAGGATCATTGGGTTGACACCTTTACTCCTGGAGGACAGCGTGTGGCGATCTGTACGTGCTCTAGGACTGGCCGCCACCTGGCCACGTTCACACGTGCGCCAGGGTCCAGTCTGTACACCCTCACCACTGTGTCGCGCTACACCCCTGTGTCTCCTCAGCTGTACGCGTCCGCTCAGGTAGCTACCCAGTGTGAGTGTCGCCGTCTGTCGCACCAGACTCTCCTCTGGCACCACCGCCTTGGTCACCCCTCCTTACCTTGCCTTCGTGGCATGCACTCTCACCTCCTGGTTTCTAGTCTTCCCAGGTCTCTGCCCGCTCTCCCACCCTCACCTGCGCTGCCCTGCATTCCTTGCGTCGAGGGGCGGCAGCGCGCCGCTCCTCACTCCTCCTCGTTCCCTCCCACGGAGGCTCCACTGCAGACTCTCCACCTGGACGTGTGGGGCCCAGCCCGCGTCCAGGGGCAGGGCCGCGAGCGGTACTTCCTGCTGGTCGTCGACGACTACACGCGTTACACCACGGTCTTCCCCTTGCGCAGCAAGGGTCAGGTCCCTGATGTTCTGATCCCCTGGATCCGCGCTGCTCGTCTCCAGCTCCGCGAGCGGTTCCAGTCGGACTTTCCTGTCCTGCGTCTGCACTCTAACAGAGGTGGTGAGTTCACCTCTGACCTCTTGCGAGCCTTCTGTGAGGAGCACGGCATCCGCCAGTCGTTCACGCTTCCGGCCTCTCCGTAGCAGAATGGGGTTGCTGAGCGCCGCATTGGCTTAGTCATGGAGTTTCCTAGTACCCTCCATGATCCATGCGGCTGCCCCCCATTTTCTGTGGCTGTTTGCGGTCCGGTACGCCGCGGTTCTACATCCTCGTGTACGTCGACGACTTGGTCTTTGCTACTGCTGACACTGAGGCCCTCGCCCTGGTGAAGTCGGAGCTGCAGAAGAGACACACGTACACAGACCTGGGTGAGCTGCACAGCTACCTTGGCTTGTAGATCACCCGGGACAGAGCACGTCGCACCATCACACTGACTCAGTCACACATGGTGCAGCAAGTCCTTCAGCGCTTCGGCTTCACCTGGTCCTCCCCATAGTCCCCTCCTCTTGCAATAGGTCACTCTCTTTCAGCTCCACCTTCGGACGAGTCCGTAGAGTCGAGTGGTCCTTACCCAGAGCTAGTGGGCTGCCTCATGTACCTGATGACCTGCACTCGACCTGACCTTGCGTACCCTCTTGGCCTTCTGGCTCGCTACGTGGCTCCTGGTCGGCACCAAAAGGTGCACATGGATGCTGCTAAGAGGGTACTGCGCTACCTGTGCAGTACATCGGGCATGGGGCTCGTGCTTGGAGGACGGGGTGACGTTGTCCTCACTGGACACTCTGACGCGTCTTGGGTTGACGACCAGGCTACGCAGCGGTCGTCACAGGGTTACACCTTCAGCCTTGGCTCTGGCTCTGTTTCTTGGCGGTCTACTCGCTCGTCTTCTGTTCTCATCTCCAGTTGTGAGGCTGAGATCTACGCCACAACCATGGCTGCTCAGGAGTTACGCTGGCTCACCTACCTACTGACTGACTTGGGAGAGCGGCCTCGTTCTCCTCCAGTTCTGTACGTTGACAACAAGGCGGCCATTGCCTTGTGTGAGGAGCACAGACTGGAGCACAGAACGAAGCACATCGCTCTGCATTACTTCCTGGCTCGAGAGTTGCAGCAGCGAGGTCAGCTTCGTCTTGCTCACGTGGCCACTCGGGCCAACACTGCTGATATATTCACCAAGACACTTCCGTCTGGTGATCATCAGCGCTTCTGTACTTTGTTAGGCCTTGTACCTACGTTTCCACACTTGCTGTAGGCTTTGCTTGTACTGTGATCTATATACATATATACCTGCATGCTTGCTCTTGCTATGTAGTGATCACTGTGCTGTTCCTACTGCATATATACCTCTGCATGTGGACTGGCCTTGTGGCCCTTTGCTTGTGCTCAGTGTGTGTGGTGACGTTGTGATCCACCCTGAGCTTGCCTTGCTTGACTGGTCTTGTGACCCCTTGTTCTCCCCCACTTTGCCTATGGGGGTGTGTCAAACTATATATATATGTATGCTGTAGTATAGTCTGTAGGCCCATATGAGGTACAGCCCAATGTTAGGGTTTCTATTTGTACCCACCTTCCTGATAGTTCATTCATTCCTGCCTAGACTTTCAGACACTCACCACTGTCGCCACCGTTACCAGTCGCGACATTCGCCTCGACTGTTTACCCTCCACCTCGCCCGTCGCACCCCAACCCCACGGCTCGGCTGGTAACCTGCGCTCCGGGCCTCCGCCTCGACACTTCCCGACCTCAGTCCCAACCTCAGTCCCAGGCCCGTCGCGCACTACCCACAATTCGTTACCGTTACCACTATGGCCTTCGCAATTTTGTCCTCGCTCATTCTTTCGCTCGATGTACTGTTTTGCTTCGATAGTGCAGTTCTTGTTCGCTCACTCAATTGCACTCGTAACACTTGGGTACATAAACCTAACCTGAAGAGTTGTACCCTTTATGACACACCACTAAGTTTCAACATTTGGCATGTTGATGGGTTGTGGAGGAGGTGATGGAAATCATGTTCAAGAGTGTTAAACATGCACTTGTTAGAATAGTAGCCTTAGTAGACTAGGGTTTGGGGTAGCGTGAGCGAGAGAAACGGGAAGAGAGGTTACACTAATGAGCAAGATACATGATATAGTTCAAGGGAAGGTGAGCACAGTGGTGCACCACCAAATAGTTAAGAACAATAACTACAATAACTACAGCACGCAGGATATATATTAAACATAACTTTGACACACCCCCTTAGCCTGCGTGCGGTAGAAACTGGTGCAGCCAGCACCCCTTGAAAGAGTAAACCAAGCGCTGTGGAAGAAGGTAGAGAGGTGAGGAAGGGCGTGGTGGCGAGAGAAGAGGAGAGGAGGTGGGGGCCTTGCAGGAGCACACACGCTCAATGCCCGGGGTACTCGCTTACGAACCTCCTTTTACGAAGGGGAGGTGAGAGAGGAAAGGGAGAGGAGGTGGGCTAGGTGGGCATGAGCGCGCAAGCTCATAGCGATCCCCCCCCGTTAATAACCCCCAAGTCCCGATGAGGAGAGGAGGTGGGCTAGGTGGGCATGAGCGCGCACGCTCATAGCGATCCCCCCCCCGTTAATAACCCCCAAGTCCTCACCCCCCTTGTCACTCAACCCCTTGAACCTCACACCCTCCGCACCTTTCTACTTCCGCCACCCCCTCACCCTTCTCCACTTCTCCCCCCCCCCCCCTTTCTCCACGGCGACAATCCCTGCAGGAAGAGAGAGGAGAGGGACGGGCTGCATGCAGCTCACACCCGCCACCCCCACATCTCCCCCTCCCCCTTACGACGGAAGCCGCGGAAGGGAGGGCGGGGGAGGGGGGGGGGGGGGGGGGGGGGGGGGGGGGGGGGTAGCTGCTGCTGGCGCTGGCGGTGGCGCAGGCGCTGGCGGATCGCGGGGTGACGGGGAGCCATGGGGCGACGAAACGGGGGCCGCGGGGCGACGAAACGGGGGGCTGCGGGTGACGGGAAGGAGGGCGCACGGGGCGCGACGTACGGGCAGGGCACAGCGGGGGCGCGACGGATGGGCAACGGGGGAACGCGTGACACGACGGGCAGCGGGGAAAAATATAGCGCAAGTCGCGCGGTAGGGTAGGCGGGCCCATGATCTTGAATAGAAACTTAGGTCCTTAGAGTCGTTTATAGCTCTGTACCATGTTAGAATAGTAGCCTTAGTAGACTAGGGTTTGGGGTAGCGTGAGCGAGAGAAACGGGAAGAGAGGTTACACTAATGAGCAAGATACATGATATAGTTCAAGGGAAGGTGAGCACAGTGGTGCACCACCAAATAGTTAAGAACAATAACTGCAGTAACTACAGCACGCAGGATATATATTAAACATAACTTTGACAGCGCTGCACATCAACTCTCAGCTCAGCAACTTTTTATGCTACGGTAACATTTTTTTGTTTGCTATTTTTTGGGTTGCGAAGCAACCTATTGCAATCGACCTAAAGCAAAAAAAAAAAAAAAAAAAAAATTTAATTATCTGCAAAAAAAAAATGTATAACTGGAAAATGCTTGTTCAGGGTACTAATAAACTTGACAATCTTTTCATAATGATCATACCGTACTTGTTAAGCTTTCTGGTCATTTGCTGGTCATTTGCTGGTCATTGCTACGGTACTCTACTTCGTTCTTTTGTAACGCGCATGATTTAGAAAGGTGAGAATCTGTGGAGAGCTGCAATGACCGACCAAACGATAATTGCATTTCTCATATTCATCAAACGAATTGATGAATATTTGAAGTTTAAAATTTATACTACCGCTTCCCCCGCCTAGCGTGTCGGGGAAGTCAGCAATATAAGCGTTGAATTAAACAGCTACTGTAACAAAGCAATACAATCTGCATATCCCAAAAAAATATCTAAACCGATCAAGTCCAGCTGAAAATGGCTTCACTGTCATAGTGGTGGACCACTCAACCTTTTGTGACGATGATCGGCAAGATATTTTTTTGAAAAATGCAGACATGCATTACGATTGCAACGAAAATAAGCATAATACAAACAGAAATGAAACAAATCAAACAATTACTCATAATTAAAGTAACAAAAAAAAATGCACTGTAAGTGGTACGACACTCCCTTCCTTCAAAATCCATCCTGCCTAAAAGCGAGTATCTGTGATAGCAAAAAAGAAGCATGGAATACAAGAAGAAAAATGTGATATTAAGAATTGAAGCTTAAAAGAGAATGAAGAGAATGAAAGAGAGAGGACAAGAGAGAGAGGACGTGAGAGAGAACGAGAGGGAGTGAGAACGAGAGGAAGAGAGAGAGAACCAGAGATTGAAAACGAGAGAACGAGAGGAAGAGAGAGAGAACGAGAGAGAGAGAGAACGAGAGAGAGAGAGAGAGAGAGAAAGAGAGAGAGAGAGAGAGAGAGAGAGAGAGAGAGAGAACGAGAGAGAGAGAGAGAGAGAGAACGAGAGAGAGAGAGAGAGAGAGAGAGAGAGAGAGAGAGAGAGAGAGAGAGAGAGAGAGAGAGAGAGAGAGAGAGAGAGAAGAGAGAGAGAGAGAAGAGAAGAGAGAGAGAACTGGAGAGAGAGAACGGAGAGATAGATAGAGAGAGAGAGAGAGAGAGATAGAGAGAGAGAGAGAGAGAGAGAGAGAGAGCGAGAAGCGCGAGAAAGATCGCCCTTAGACCCCGAGAGAGAGATCGCGAGAGCGAGAGAGAGATAGAGGAGAGCTCTCTCCCTCTTTAGAGCTCGATCGCTCTCTAGAAGAGAGCGAGAGAGAGAGCGAGAGCGAGCGAGAGCTCTCTCTCTCGAGAGAGAGAGAGAGAGAGAGAGAGACTCCTCTCTCACTCGAGCTCTCCGAACTCGAGAACGAGAGACTCGAGAGACTCGAGACTCGCTCGAGATCTCTAGAGATCGAGCCCGAGAGAGCCCGAGGCAAAGAGAGTGCGAGACAAAGAGAGAGTGAGGCAAATAGAGTTTTCGAAAGGTCGGCAGCTAGACGCTCAGCATGCGCAATAAAAATAGAAGGAACAAGTGCAAGCTAACAAAGAAAAGATAACCATGGAAGAAAACAAATCCGTAACAAGAGAAACGAATGGTAAAAAAGAACGAGGTGCGAGAGAAGTTTATGGCTAACGAATAAGACTAACATGAAGATGAAGACGGAAAGAGGAGCGGGTAGGAGAAACAGATGAAATGCGGCCTATAACCTAAGCTTAAAACAACTTGCAGCCAACACTATATTAAACTAATACGACATGAGATTAAGAAATGGTAGGGTAGGCTAGACTTATGTTAGCTTGTAATGATCTAACTTGGTCCTGATTGATAGGCTAGGCTTGTTCTTACCTTGCACTAGTAGGTGGAGCGTGTCTGGCGGAGTTCTCAACTAGCGAGAAGGAGGAGCGGGAGAAAAAAAGGAACGAGCAAACCCTAAAGCAGTCCCAGATTTGTCAAACAAAAATGCTTTGGATAAAATTTGTTGTAGATTACGAACATTAGTGTTGGCGCAGTCGTTTAGCATCGAACATGCTCCAGGTCAAATCCTGCTGATGTGTTTTTTCTAGTTTTTTGCTAGGTTGTATCAAATACCACTTAGTGTCATACTACAGCTTGTACAGAATTAGAAGTTGTACAATTTCATTTAGTTACGTAAAAAGCTTCGCAACCCTAAGACGATTTCGTCGCCTCTTGTTTTGTTTGTTTGTTTGTTTTTTTTTTTTTTTTTTTTTTAACCTTTTACTTCTTTCAGCATTGCTGTCGTTACTAGCTAGCATATGCTAGAATACCGGTAGCTGGCAATTGAATTGACTTTTACAGCACCATTTGATAAACTTATCAATTACAAATTTAAATATTTACTACTGAAATAAATTACTTCCACCATGCACACAATCCTTGGTCAGATTCTCTGTACCAGAGAAGCAACCCAGCATCCATGGCTAGATGTTCATCCCATACGCTATGCGTGGATGCATGCATGCAATGCAACCCCTAGCCCGAGAGCTGACACGCCATGAAAAAATCCACGTAACATGTGGGTCGATATCCATGCTGCAGCATGCACATGCATGATTGCACGCATACATACCGTAATCCCCCGGATACACGACCCCGGGTGTTGTGTTAGTACGCCCTGAAAATGAGGGGGTGGGTGCACTATTGCGGGATGAGCGTATTGCACCCGGGTCTGTAATTTTGCGTCAGATGTTATAAACGCTTAGCAATATGCAATGTTGTTTCTGCTATCCAATGGTGCTAAATTGGTTGTATTTACGTGAGTTGGCTCGATCGACCCGGGTTCAAGAACGTGGGTGAATATAAGAAATGTTATTGGTCAGATTGTGCAAGGTCAAGCGCGTCAAGAGATGCACGTTGGCGAGCCGAGACAGAACGTGACGAGAACGTGCACCCAAACACAGGCGCGTGTGGTCAAACGCGCCCAATTGTAACACGTTGGGCAGCCGCTTTGTACAGAGCCACACGAATGTGCGTTTATTGGAATAGCAACGAACATCCACTCCATGTTTTTTTCTGCTCCCAGTCACTAGTCTGGGTCATTCCCGTCTTGGGTCACAAGGGGGGGGGGGGGGTGCTCTGTTAGTAAGGCAAAAAAGGGGTGTTGTATTGCGGATTCCGAAATAGAAAATCCTCCCCGCATAAACCACCCATGGGGGCTTTAAATCGGCGGGCTTTATATCCGGGGGATTACGGTAAACAAAGATCGGGGTCTAGAAGCTGTCATGTCAACGAACCGTGTGAGTATCATGTGATGGCAGCTGCGGTGTCATGTCGTGCACTAACCATCCCCAGCACGCATGTTCCATTTTGCACTAACCATCCTTGCACATCGTGGTACCGTATCTGTGCAACAAATACCACCCCATGTCACCCATGCCATGCCATGCCACCCACAGAAGGTACGCAACACACCAGCTGCACGAAAAAGTTTGCTGCTGTGGAAGGCAGCTGCTGCTGGTGTCTCTGTGCATCCTGTCCCAATGCTGCCAAAGAGGGACGGAGCAAAGCACGGCCACTCGTGAGGGCCTCAAGCCAGGCAATTGCTGGGGGGAAGTGCAGTGAAGAGCTGAGCCGGGGAGAAATGGGGCAGTGTTGTGATGCGTTGACTTAGTGATGCGTAGACTTAGTGATGCGTTGACCGAGCGCTGACCGAGGGTTGACTCCACGTTGACTCAGTGTTGAGTCAACGTTGACTCAGCGTTACTCAGCGTCGACTCAGTAGTCCTTGGAACGGAAGATGGCCAGCAGTCGTGCCGCCTGCACATGGCAACACGGGGTCACGCATGGGAGAGGGGTGGAGAGGTGGGTGGGGGGGGGTTGAGCTTCTGAGGCACCACAAGAGCAGGTGTGCCGCTTGCACAAAACAACACGGGGTCACGCATGGGAGAGGGGGGTTGGTGGGTGCATTGGAAGGTGAATGAGAGGGTAGTTTTAGCCAGGCTGTCGCAGAGCACATGTGGGACACACCCTATTACCTGTCATGCCCTCTCAGTGCCCAACCCCAGTGCTCATGCCACAGTGCCCATTCCCCAGTGCTCATGCCACAGTGCCCATTCCCCAGTGCTCATGCCACAGTGCCCATTCCCCAGTGCTCATGCCACAGTGCCCATTCCCCAGTGCTCATGCCACAGTGCCCATTCCCCAGTGCTCATGCCACAGTGCCCATTCCCCAGTGCTCATGCCACAGTGCCCATTCCCCAGTGCCCATTCCCCAGTGCCCATTCCCCAGTGCCCATTCCCCAGTGCCCATTTCCCAGTGCCCATTCCCCCTTGCCCATTCCCCATTGCCCATTCCCCCTTGCCCATTCCCCAGTGCCCATTCCCCAGTGCCCATTCCCCCTTGCCCATTCCCCAGTGCCCATTCCCCAGTGCCCATTCCCCCTTGCCCATTACCCTTTGCCCTCTCCCTTTGCCTTAACCCTTGTTCATTCTCCCTTTGCCCATTTCCCAGCCATTCCCCCTAGCCATTTCCCCCTAGCCATTTCCCCCTAGTCATTCCCCCTAGCCATTTCCCCCTAGCCATTTCCCCCTAGCCATTTCCCCCTAGCCATTTCCCCCTAGCCATTTCCCCCTTGCCATTTCCCCCTTGCCATTTCCCCCTTGCCATTTCCCCCTAGCCATTTCCCCCTAGCCATTTCCCCCTAGCCATTTCCCCCTAGCCATTTCCCCCTTGCCATTTCCCCCTTGCCATTTCCCCCTTGCCATTTCCCCCTTGCCCATTACCCCTTGCACATTGCCCCCTAGCCCATCCCCCCTTGCCCATCCCCCCTTGTCCATTTCCCCTGATTTCCCATTCCCCCCTGCCCATTCCCCCCTGCCCATTTTCCCCTGCCCATTTTCCCCTGCCCATTCCCCCCTGCCCATTCCCCCCTTCCCATTTTCCCCTGCCCATTTTCCCCTGCCCATTCCCCCCTGCCAATTCCCCCCTGCCCATTCCCCCCTGCCCATTCCCCCCTGCCCATTCCCCCCTGCCCATTCCCCCCTGCCCATTCCCCCCTGCCAATTCCCCCCTGCCCATTCCCCCCTGCCAATTCCCCCCTGCCCATTCCCCCCTGCCCATTCCCCCCTGCCCATTTCCCCCTGCCCAATCCACCACACACCCCCGAGCCCTACAGTGCCTTCATGCTTACACCCACTCACCACAGCACACCTCTATTGCAGCACACCTCTATTGCAGCACACCTCTATTGCAGCACACCTCTATTGCAGCACACCTCTATTGCAGCACACCTCTATTGCAGCACACCTCTATTGCAGCACACCTCTATTGCAGCACACCTCTATTGCAGCACACCTCTATTGCAGCACACCTCTATTGCAGCACACCTCTATTGCAGCACACCTCTATTGCAGCACACCTCTATTGCAGCACACCTCTATTGCAGCACACCTCTATTGCAGCACACCTCTATTGCAGCACACCTCTATTGCAGCACACCTCTATTGCAGCACACCTCTATTGCAGCACACCTCTATTGCAGCACACCTCTATTGCAGCACACCTCTATTGCAGCACACCTCTATTGCAGCACACCTCTATTGCAGCACACCTCTATTGCAGCACACCTCTATTGCAGCACACCTCTATTGCAGCACACCTCTATTGCAGCACACCTCTATTGCAGCACACCTCTATTGCAGCACACCTCTATTCCAGCACACCTCTATTGCAGCACACCCAGTGTTAACTGCAGCACACCTCTATTGCAGCACACCCAGTGTTAACTGCAGCACCCCCCAGCATTAGAGTTTCCCATGTGAGACAAGCACTGGGGCATGGGGCCACCATTTGAGGCGCCTCAGAAGTCCCACTGGGTCAGGCAAGGCACAGTGGGTCAGGTGAGGCACAGTGGGTCAGGTAAGGCACAGTGGGTCAGGTAAGGCACAGTGGGTCAGGTAAGGCACAGTGGGTCAGGTAAGGCACAGTGGGTCAGGTAAGGCACAGTGGGTCGAGCCTTTTCTAACTTGCGAATTCCTTGAACTTGTTGAGCAAAAAAAAAACGACTTGACATTTTAGTGGGTGTTGGGTTCACTTAAGGACGCGTTTGGTGTGTGTGTGTGTATGTGTGTGTGTGTGTGTGTGTGTGTGTGGGGGGGGGGGTGTGTGTGTGTGCGCGCGCGTGTGTGTATGTGTGTGTGTGTAGGCAGCTACTGGGGGGAGATGGGTTTGGGTTATTTGTGCGAGACAGCGGTGTGATGCATAAGGCTATGCTGGTGGGAGAGCTATGTTGCACTACACGCTTTGGAAATCTAACGTTTCACGTATATGCGTTCACGTATAAACGGGAAAACGTGAAACGGGGACAAATACGCGATACGTAAATCCGGGCAGGGCAAAAAAAAAAAAAACAAAAAAAGTTCGCGCTTTTTCCGTACGCACATATACCGACATTTCGGGTCGCGTTTTTCCAACCAGCGGATGTGCAAACCCGAATCGCCACGTTCACCCCACGAACATCAACATTGCGCCCAATCACCCCCAACAACTCGTGACCAACCACAGCGCGTCCCCCACCCCCCAACCAATTCGTGGTAAGTATAATTGACCCCACCTCAACACATGCCTCATCCAGTTGACATTCCTGTTCATTGTTGAGCTATGTCTACTCCAGTCCCTTCTAACCACACTCAGCCTAGTGATCCTTCTGCCTCGACCTCGGAGGCGCAATGGCTGGAGGAGGATAGTACGCATGTTGTTTTCAAGCATTTCAAGGTTCCCATCCGTCCCGACACACTCGGGACTGTCCGCGTTTGCAAGTATTGCTCCAAGGAGTTCAAGGGTGGTGCGTTTCGATGCGCTCAGCATCTCGCGAAATGGAAGGGACAGCGCTCTCGCGACGTCCGCTTGTGCGCTAAGGTTCCGCCCGACGTGCGAGCGGCGGTGGCCACGCATTACGGGAAGAAGGCGTCCAACCGCGACGAAAAACGGCGGGCCGAGGATGCTGCGCTCAATGCTGTCGTGGGAGGTGCGAAGAGAGGACGCATCACCGACTTCATTGGCGACGAGGCGCAGTGCAAGAAGGGCGAGGCGGACTACGCCGTCAGTTTGTTCTTCGCCGGCTGTCGCATTCCCGAACACCACGCAGACAATTTGTTGTGGCGCAACATGGTCAGGGCCATTAACAATGCACCCCATGGTTACCTTGCGCCGCGACGGAAATACGTGGGAGGAGCTGGGCTGAAGCAATGCCGCACGAGCATCGAGAAGGGGCTTCAGCCAATCGCCGCGAGCTGGAAGAGGGATGGCGTCACCGTCTCCTCCGACTTGATGACCGATCGGTGTGGGAGACCGCAGGCGAACGTCATGCTGGTCAACGATTCGGGAGCGGTGTTCGTGGAGGCTATCGACTGCAACATGGAGTCCAAAACCGGCGGCTACATCGCGTCGCTCCTCCGCCCCATCATCGAGAAAGTGGGGCCTGAAAACGTGGTCGCTCTTTGCATGGACGGCGGCTCCAACTACGGTGCCGCCTGCAAGGTGCTGATGGCGGATTGGCCCCACATCGAGTTCGTGCCTTACGCTACGCACGTGCTCGACCTCCTGATGGAGGACGTGGGCAACCTCACGTGGTGCAAGGACATTGTGGATCTGTGCGGGGACATGATCACCTACGTCCGCAACCACCATTTCACCCGCAACTACCTGAGGAGTAAGAAGGTGAAGGGAGGAAAGGGGAAGCAGCTTGTGAAGCCGGCGGGGACCAGGTCGGCACCAACTACATCGCCCTCTCCAGGCTCGTCGAGCTGCGGTCCACGCTGTCGCAGATGGTGCTGAGCGAGGAGTTCGCCAACTGGTCGGCGGGGGCTAGGAAGCAGACGGCAGATACGTTCCGCGGCCAAGTCATGGACGATGCCTGGTGGAAGAACGCTTCGTACCTGGCGGAGCTGTTGGCGATTCCATTCAAGGTGATGCGGGCCACGGACAGCTGCGCCAAAGGGATGATGGGGACTATCTATGACCTAATGCTCCAGCTGACCGAAGACGTGAACGACAAGCTAGAAGCGGGGGAGCAGATTCTGCCGCGGGCGGTTGCGACTGACATCGGGAAGATTGTTAGGCGCCGTTGGGACGAGAGCCTTGCATGCGCTCTTCACGTCGTGGGGCGGATCCTCAACCCGGGAAATCATGCAGAGGGTATTTTCCGCAACGACATGGAATGTACCCGCATCTTCAAGGCCTTCATCGCACGTCACTACGACGGTAAGACGTTCACCAACAAGGATGGTGAGGAGAGGCGTGCCTCTCTTGTTTTGCAGGAGGGGCTCACGGCCTTCCTCACCCTTGAAGGTTCCTTCGGCCTTCCTGAGGCAATTGCCGACAGAGAGGCCGTGAAGGCAGGCAAGCAGTCGATGGTGGCGTGGTGGGCATGGCACGGGACTGACCACCCCCACCTGGCCAGCCTTGCGTGCCGTGCCCTGACACAGCCGGTGTCGGCGTCGCCGTGTGAGCGCGGGTGGGCATCGTT
Source organism: Closterium sp. Yama58-4 (assembly GCA_947470075.1). Classification (NCBI taxonomy): domain Eukaryota; kingdom Viridiplantae; phylum Streptophyta; class Zygnematophyceae; order Desmidiales; family Closteriaceae; genus Closterium; species Closterium sp. Yama58-4. The sequence goes on from CANIUD010000106.1 coordinate 257,609, forward strand.
CGAATCGGTGCACACTGCCCGCCGCAACAGGCTAGGCTCGGAGAAGCTCCGAGACCTAGTTTTTGTGACCCACAACTGGCGTGTGGTCCACAAGTACCACAAGATGGGTGAGTCACTGGCGGTGCTTCCGGGCAACATACCTGAACCCGCTCTGCCGGAGGGATACAACGAGGAGGAGGAAGGGGAGGAGGAGGAGGAGGGGGAGGGGGATGAAGCCGTGCTGGCCGATGAGTACGTGAAGTAAGAAAGGCAGCAGCAGCAGTGTAAGTGGTTGAGGAGCTGAGAAGCAAGAGAAGTAGAGGAGGAGAAGCAGATGAAGGTTTGGGGAGTAGGGGAGTAGGGGAGTAGGGCACTAGGGGAAGTAGTTGCTAGTACTTGCAATGCATGTTTGTAATGGGGAAAAAAATTTCATACGTGGGGAAAAAACCAACTGCACAAGGTCACAATGAACATAGGCAACGTGACTCACCCCCCCATACTTTTTTTCCCTGCCCGGAACTTTTTTTCCCCTGCCCGGGCGACCGTATTTCGAGCGTATCGTGGGGCTGAAATCGCCCGTATCACGTACGTACGTGAGCGTACAGTACGTACGCGACTGGTACGTGAAACGCGTATTTTGCAACATAGTGGGAGAGGTGATGTAAGGGGGTGTGGTTGGTTGGTGGGTATTCTGGTTTGGGGGCGGCCAAGGTGAACCGAGTGTGCTTTTGAGTCGACTCAAAAGCACACTCATTACACGCGGTTGGTGTGTGGTCGGTGAGAAATCTGGTTTGGCGGGGGGGCAAGGTGAACAGAGTGGAGAATTTCTCAAACTTTAGGTTGAGTTTCGACAAGAGAAATTTCACTTGACTTATGGCCAAGTTTCGAGTATCGCCCGAGTAAAACAAACTCCGGTCGAGTAAAGCTTGAGTTGAGTAAAGCTTGAGTCGAGTCGAACCTCACTTGAGGCTCGAAAACAATCGACTCGGGTACGACTTGACCTCTGCTCGTGTCTAGTTCAGGTAAAACAGAGATGGGAGGAGTGCGCTTGTAAAAACTGAGAAACGAAGAATTGAAGGTCCCCACACTGCTGTGGTGCCTGCCAGCAGAGTGGGCATGACCAAACCACACATCTTCCTGCCCCAATCACATCTTCCTGCCCCAATCACATCTTCCTGCCCCAATCACATCTTCCTGCCCCAATCACATCTTCCTGCCCCAACCACATCTTCCTGCCCCAATCATCCACCCCACCCGCCCTGCTCCCACCCCTCCTCTCACCTTCGCTCTTGCCTTCGGCATCGCACAGCGCTGCTGCGCACCGCCGCCGCGATCTAATCTCGCAGCGCCGGGCCCTGAGCCAGCATGCGCCCCCTTCCTTCCCCAACCCCCAGCCTCCCAATCAACCACTCACCTTCACCCGCCGGGTCCTCAGCCAGCATCAGCACCCTTCCCCACAGCATACTCCATGCCCACTAGTTCCCTTCCCCAGCAGTACCGCTGAACCAACAACAACTCACCTTCACCCGCACTCATGGTGTGCCACAGTGTTGAAGCGCGCCCACTGTGGGCACAAGCCCCTCTGCCGCAATCTCATCTCTCAATGCGGGGTCCTCACCTCAGCCAGCATCAGCAGAGCCGCCACTGCGTCCTCTTTCCCCACTAGTGCCTTTCCCCTGCAGTGCCCTTCCCCACCCCCCTTGAATAACAGCAACTCACCTTCACTCGTGCTCTTGGAGTCCCACACCGATGCAGCACGCCCAGAGTGGGCAGAACCCCCTCCGCTGCGATCTCATCCCTCAGTGCTGGGTCCTCAGCCAGCATCAGCAGCGCCGCCACCGCGTCCTCCTTGCCCCTCTCCGACCCACACTCCATCGCCTCCACCAATAGCGGTATCCCGCCCGCCGCCCGGATCGCCGTCCGCCCCAGCCGCCCAGTTTTCCCCAGGTTGACCAACACAGCGGTCGCTTTTTCCTCCAGCCCGGACCCATACTCCTGCAGCATCTCCACCAATAGCGGCACTGCCCCGGCGGAAATTATCGCTGCCCGGTTTTTCTCGGCCAATGAGAGGTTGAAGAGGGTCAGGGCGGCGTCTTTTCGGCTGCGGATGGAATTGGGGGAGCCGGAGGGGGAGGAGGAGACAGCGAGCATGGCGACCAATCCCGTCACGGCACCTGGCGTCGACCCCACCAGGATCTTATTCGTTTCGGACGACGCCGAGATCGCAAACAGGGCAGCAGCAGCGTTCTCACGCGCGGTTCGGGAGACAGAGCGAGGCGAGAGGCTCGGCGGCTTGTCAGGGTCTGCCGCCCCGGCATTCATGCCCGTGTCTCTGTTGCCAGCTGTCACTATGGTCACGAGACGGGGAACAGCACCGTGGGAGATGAGGTGGGAGTGAGTGGAGGAGGAGAGGGAGAGGTTGAGGATGGCGGTAACCGCATGTTCTACAGTATCGGGATCGCCACATGAGAAGAGAGAAAGCAGCCCCGGGATGGCTCGGCCGCCCGCTGCTGACACCACGGCTGCCCGGTTGCCTCGGGAGTCCCGAACCAGGTGCCGAACCTCCTCGGCTGCCCTGCGCCGCTGTATGGTTAGGAACGTTGAGGCTGCCTCGGGGCCGGTGTTGCTGCCGCCCGCACTGCCGCCCAGCATTTGCCGAATTAGGTCTGGAAGCCTGGCCCGAACCTGTTCCTCCTGGTCCAACCGAGCCGCGGCGGCATCTGCTTCGGAACCCACCGAGCCTGTTCCACCCGCCCCTGCACTACACGGCCTCCTGCTGCTGCTGCTGCCGCCACTGCCACCCACACTCCCACTGCCCCCGACACTGCTACTGCTACTCATACTGCCGCCATACCTGTCAGAGGGGTTAGTAGCCCACCGCTTGAGCGTCCCTGTTGCGCCGTCCTCCTCCTCCTCCTCCTCCTCCTCCTCCTCCTCCCCCTCCGCGCCCTCCGCCCCTTCCCCCTCCGCCTCCCCGTCCCCCCGCGCGCCCATTGGCGCGCACCCCACCGACCCCCCGCCACCCCTGCTCCCCAGCATCATTACCGCCGCGCTGGCATTCAGATCCGGATCTAGACCTGGATTTAGATTTGACTGTGGATTTGGGTTGGGAGGGGCACTGGCCCCGAAGGTGACAGCGGCGGCGGCAGCAGCGAGGGGGGAGGCGAACGCGGAGAGGGACGAGTGGCTGTGGCTGTGCGAGTGGTGCGCCTGCCGAATGCCCTCCCCCCCGCGCGCACTGCGCGCCGCGTGCCCTCCCCCGCCCCCTCCGCCAGCAGCGCCGCCGCTAGAACCGCTGCTGCTGCTGATGCCCGCGAGTTGCGGCGAGGAGAGGCGGTTCGACGAGACGGACCTGCCATACGCCGCGATTCGAGCGTCTCTGCTTGCACTACCACCAGCACCGCCACCACCAGCCATCGGCGCGGAGCTAGGGACGAGCGACACGGGCTCGCCCACGCTGTAGCTCTTCCCCGCACTGCTAAACGCGTTCCGCCCGCCCCCTCCCCCGCCCCCTCCCCCTCCCCCTCCGCCGCCGCCGCTGCTGCTGCCGCTCCTGCTGTGCGCCAAATACGCCAAAACCTGCTGACTGCTCCTCTCCCGCTCCCTCTCCCGTTCCCGCTCGCGCTCCCTTTCCCTCTCCCTCTCCCGCTCCCGCTCCCCCTCTCCCCCGCCGCCGCCCCCCTCCGCGTCGCTGTCGTCGTCCCATGCCGCCAGCAGCGCCAGCTGGTGCCGGTCGAGCCGCTCGGAGAAGAACCGCTGCTGCGCCGCCGCCGCCACCTGCTGCTGGCTGCTTCCGCCGCCCCCAGCCCGCGCACCTGCTCCGCCGATACCACCACCCGCCGGCCCTAGAGCCCCCCGCCCGCCGACCCCCACTTTTCCGCCGGCCGATTTCCCCCCTCCCGCTCCCCCTCCTCCTCCGGACCCCGTCCGACCTCCCCCGGCTGCCGCCGCGCCGCCAGTCCGCGCCGCTTGGCGCGGTTGCGGCCCAGACCAGTCGACGCGGCGCGGCTGCGGGCCGCTCCACTCGTCGCGGCCCGGGTAGTGGTTCCAGTCGTTCCAGGCGTCATGTGCGCCGTCGCCCGCGCCGAGATGCGCGGGCAGCGGGCTGAGCGGCGCGCGCGTGGGGCTCAGCTGCATGGAGCTATTCGGGCTGTGCGCCGCGCCGCGGCGCGTCGGACTAACGGCGGGGTAAGTCGGACTAAAGCCAGGATGCGTGGGGCTAAGCTGCGGATTGCTGCTAACCCCGCCGCCGGTAAAGGCGGAGGAGGGACTGAGCGCCGCGGCGGCGTGGGTGGGGGAGTGCGTGGGGGAGGCGAGCGGGGACGACACGGGCCAGATGGGGCAAAGCGGACGATCGGACGACGACGCGCTGCGCCAGAAACTATTTCCGCCCGTTCCGCCTCCGCCCCCCCCTCCGCCTGCTCTCCCGCCGCCCCCGCCGCTGCTGGCGCTGCTGGTCGACACGAGGCTGATGCTGCCGCTGCTTGCGCCGCTGGTGGTGCTGCTTCCGCCGCTGCTGAGGTTTCCGCTCTCCCGATCGGATGACACGCTTCCGCGTCGCTGGTGCCGCTCCCCGGAGGCGGGCCGGCCGGCGTAAGGCTCCGCGTGGCGCTCCCCCGACAGCGGGCGCGCGGACCTTTGAGACGCGTCGTAACTGTCCCCGGTCAGGGGTCTCGCGGGGAATGACTCCCCGCGCGACGCGGAGCGCTCCGCGCGCGAGGCTTGCTCTCCGCGGCCAGTGTAGGAGTCGCTGCGGGGAGTCAGCACCCCGCGCGGGGAGATGGTGGGATGCGCGGAGCCTGCGTCCCCGCCAGGCTTTCCGCCAGCGGCATTCTGAGTAAGATCTCCGCTGCCCCCCTTCGCGTGCCCACCTCCACCGCCGCCGCCGCCGCCGCCGCCGCCGCCGCTGGCGGAGGTGTTAGCAGAGAGGCGAATGCCATGTCCGAGGCACCAGGCGGAAATGATGCTGCGAAGAGATTTGTTCGAGGCGACGTGAAGGTCCTCGAGCGCGCAGCGGGTAACCGGACAGTAACGATTTCCTTCGCGAAACCATCGCTCGATTTCGGCGCGCTCGTACGTCTTCCCCGACGCGACAGTTACCGGGTCGCGCATGATGTCGAGCGAAATGGGGCAGAAGAAATCCGCGGGAATGGTGACGTTCTTGGCGCGAAGGTGCGAGATGGGGTATTTGAGGAAGGAGGGCGGAAGGGAGGCGGGGTCGGCGGAGGGCGACTGGAGCCGTGCGACGAGCTGGTTGTGCGAATGTAACTGCTGCTTCGGTGACATCGCGCGCGTTGGCGAAAGCGGGGCGTTGCCTTGTTGCGATGCCATGGCGAAACGAGGCGGTGATGGCGAATTCGATGGGAACAGGTGTCACCAGTCGACAATCGAGTCGATTCAAAAGATAGCAAGAGGTGATACCAGTCCCGCAATGCGGAGTCAGCGCGGATTTTAGTCACCCTCGAAGCAGCTTATACCACACGGAGATTATGATGCGGCTCGTAGCGGGCAATGCGGTGAGCAATCCCGTGAGCTCACCTGGTGAATAAGAAGTGAAGGGAACTAGTACAAGAACCGACGGGCATTGTAGTTGCGAGCTGGAACGGACATGTGCTCTACCTTGGAACTGGGTAGGTCCGGCTGTGAACGGCGTGCTCAGGAACGAGCTAATGTCGAGCTAGGGTTACATAGTTGTCTGAATCTGGAAGCGCTTCAATTCGAGGCTGCAATGCGAGCGACGGTTAAACATCGTCCTCGCGAAAACGCCGAACCCACTGAAGTGAAGGGAACAACAATACTGAACAGCCGGCATTGACAAGCTCTTTATCAGGAGAATGGAAGAAGACTGAACTCTAGTTTAGTGCTGCTTCCTACGCACTCCACAGCACATCCGTGTTTGACAGCTGTTTGCTCCCATAAAGCGCGGGTCAAAGCACACTGTATCTCAAGTAGTGTTCAGCGCTCGGTTTGGAAGAGTTTTCGAACAGAAAGCTGTCTGTCAACTCTTCCCTGTTTGAAAGCCACGGTGAAAGCCTCTTTGCAGAAGCTTGGGACTGGCGCGAAGGGAGCCCTCGGGAAAAAGCACACGACTCGACGGTTTTCGGATTTGTGTCAAATCGGTCGACCACTCGTGCTCCACGTCAGCTCAAATTAGAATTCCAAAACTCCGATCGACCGACCCTTTTTCTACACTTTCAAGCACGAATTGGTCACCCTGTCCCAAGTGGTACGACTGCGTTAGGGTTTTTCGAAATTCGTGGGTTTGTGGGTGGTGGCGCTACCGAGTGAATCAGCATGCTGACCGCGGGCAAAATAATAAACCCCATGGCTTACGGCATGCCATTCGGGAGCCTCAACCCTAAATTTTAAGGGTTGATTCTCCCTCGGATGACATGTCTTCCGAATGGGTTTTGTTTTTTTCTTGCCCGCGGTCAGCTTGCTGACTCGATTGCACTGCCTGCTTACGCAGGCAGTGCAATATATATCCAACCTACACGACACCTCGGTATGTACTGTGCAGACCAACACCACGACAAAAACGATATCATGCGGGCCAGCACGTGAGCCTAAACCAAACTTACTTCGACAAAGTTACGTACCTACTCAACACCAACCGATAAACATTACACCATACCACGTAAGCTAATGTAGGGTCGATCGGAGTTTTGGAATTCGAAATAGTGCTGACGTGGAGCACGAGTGGTCGACCGATTTGACACAAATCCGAAAATCGTCGAGTTTAGTGATTTTTCCGAGCCCTCGCCTTCAAAGGTCAATGTTTGGAATAGCGCAGACGACGCAAATTGTCAGAGACCAACAAGGGGGGGAGATTCAGAACAGTACAGTACATTGCTGTGTGAATAGATATTGCGCTGGAAATTTGAGAGCTGTGGGGTTCTTTGCTGCAACGATGTTCGTCGGGGCTACTTCGTCTTCTTCCCCAAACTACACGCACATTTGTGGAAAGACTTCCAGTCCAGTCACATCCACTCCTCTCCTTCGTGTGGCCTGTTCTTTGGTACCCCTTCCCACCACTCGCCCAGAAGTGGAGAAACCACCTTTTTGTATGCGCAGTTCCTCATGTCGACTCGATCTTGCAACAATGTTTCAATGTTGGGAGATCATTTCATGGTCCACCCACATCACGAAACTTGTGATAATTGAGTCTACAGTAATATCATATTTTGTTCTACCCGCGACTCGCCAAACGCTGCCAAATTCATGTCTGCCCATGTTGGCGTCGTAACGTAACGAAAGCCTGCCATGGAACACGGAACGGTCACCCTGTAAATCTGATGCCAAAAAAGTGGAAACTCTGGGAAGATTCGCACAATGCTGCACTCAGAACAGTTGTACAGCATTGTCTGGTCTAGTGCAACATTTCAGTACGCGTACCTGAACCGTGAAGAAGAAACAAGGCAGTGTAGCCGGTTTGGAACTTAGCTGAAAGTACAGCACCGTATAAGGCTGGTTGTGTCGCTGGTCTGCCCGAAATGTATTGGTCAGCAGATACCCCGTCAGCCATTTGAAGGAGGACAAGCTTGAAGATACAGTACAGTACAGTACATTTCAAGGAGTGAGCAGGTCAAAAGACATTTTGTGCTTCTCGCACGTTGCGGTTACACGTTGAGTGTTCCCGCCAACTTGAATGGTGGTGACGAATATGCTTGGTGTAGAGGGGCTTGAGGCTGACGTGGCTGCATTGAAGACGCTTGATTGGTTTCAGTTGGTCAATGAGTACTTTGCTGCAGGAATCCCGCCAATTCGAAAAGAGGTGTTCCCGTGCACTGAATGTTACACGCCAAAGCTTGGCGAACATAAAAAACGATAAAACTCGCATATTTACATACATCCTAATAGTAGATGGGCATTTGCGCATTAAACAGATGGCTACTTTTTCAGGCCTAAAACGACTAGAAGTAGCTGTACAAACCACAAATTCATGAGCGCTTTCACAAGGTTCTCATTGAACGGGCTGCCAGGAGGGTATCGAACTGGGAAGTCCAGCAAGGTGCCTTTCAACATGACTGCCTTGCGATGGCTGAAGCAATTAAACGAGTGCTTCCCATGGTAGCTGCCCATGCCACTGTCTCCTACTCCACCGAATGGCAACGCTGGGTTGACAAACTGCACAAATGTGTGATTGGAAGAGTTGGATGCATTTGAGGAACAGCGGACATAACTCTAACAAGCCTGGGAGCTAAGTCTGAACCTGCAGCCCCGAAGAACTACAAATACAGCATACACAGAAATGTACATGCCAAGCGAGCACACGCGGATAAGCTTTGAGAATTTCAATGAGGGAGCGCGAGCAAGCAAGAGTCGCATCTGCACTAGCTGCTGCAGAGACAGAGATACCAAGGACCATCACAAAAAGGAAGTTGAGGAGAGAGAAGAGGAGCAAGGCTCACATGCGAGGTGGTGTCCTTGACAAAGCGGTGGATGGATTACACCCAGCCCTTCAAGCAGAAAAACACCTCTCCATACAAACTCCACTTGCAAAAGGGAGCAGGGCAGAGCTCGGCTCACATGCGAGGCCCTCCAAGCAAATCTCTCAATAAGAAATCCTAATGTAAGAAAACGATTTCTAAGACATGTCCAAGTGAGAAAGGCTCACATGCGAGGTGGTGTCGTTGACACACACAGCACCCGAAGAGGTCTCCTTGACGAAGCGGTCGATAACGGTGCTGTGCGTTGTGAACAGGTACAGTGCCAGCGGCTTGGGGCGGCTGGCGATGATGTCTATCGCCTCGTCCACGCCTTGCACCTGGTGGGGTGGGACGTCACACCAGAGGGGGAGAGAGGAAAGAGGATGGGTGTGGTACGACTGATAATTAGCACTAGCGGCTAGGGCCAGCTGGCGATAATGTCTATGGCCTCGTCCACGCGTCGCACCTGGTGGGATTGGGGGATGACGTCAGCCAGCCCGGAAGGGAGCGAGAGGTGTTATACCGATCAATAATTAGTCCCAGCGGCGTGGGGCAGCTGGCAACGCCTATCGCTTCGTCCATGCCTCGCACCTGCAAGTCAGCAGGGAGAGGGAGAATTGGTGCAATGCCTTGAGAGTCGACGGTGAGTGAAGTGAATGAGGTGGGTGAGAGTGAGCCAAGTACCTTCACTACTCACTTGCATGCATACTCACTGCAATTATGACCAACGTACTTGCCACATCCGGGTGGGTGGGGAAAGAAACTGAGCAGGAACACTGCACAGCAGCTGCAAGCACCTGGCAGCACCGCACAGCACCTACGTACACACCTTGATGACGGCAATGATGGGTCCAAAGCCCTCCTCCTGCATGACTGGCGCGTCCAGAGGCACGTCTCGAATGATGGTGGGGGCGATGTAGCTGGTGGGCGGGAGTGGGGAAGGGGGGAGCGCAGAAGGAGAGAGGGCGAGGGCGGGTGGGTGGGATAGAGAGGGGGAGCAAGGCAAGTGAAGAGGGACACATCGAGAACGATGGTGGTCGTGTCCGTGTCCCTTTTCAGAGATGGTGGTCTTTCAGAGATCTAAGAAGCCACACACTGCGTTGCCTCGTCCGTGTTGAGATGAGACCCCCACCGCATCGTACTCTCTGCTCACTGCACCCGCCAGCACAGCACACAGCCAGCCACGTGCACCTGGCAGCTCTGTTGCCTCGTCAACAACACCGCACGTGAGTGCATGCTGCTCTGCACCCTGCCTCGCCCGCACGTGCACACTGCGCCCGAGCCTATCGCCTTCCCACCCACTCCCCTTCCCACCCCCTCCCCTTCCCACCCACTTCCCTTCCCACCCACTCCCCTTCCCACCCCCTCCCCTTCCCACCCACTCCCCCCCATACCCCAGTAGGATCAACTCCATGGGCGCATTGAGTGGACTCATCAATCTTCCCCCCGGTGACTATGTGCTCCCATGTGACCGAGTCAGGCAGCATCGCATGCAGCCGAGCCCAGCTGTGTGCTGTGCTGTGCTGTGTTGTCACCCCCGTCCGCCCCCCTTTACCCAGTGCCAATAGCGCCACTTCAACTCACCAACATGCATGCACCGCGTGGCTTCGTCGGTCTCTCCCGTCTCTCCCCCACCACCATGTGCTCCCATATGGCCAGGTTGAACAGCAGCGCGCGCAGCCGAGCCCAGCTGGCCCATGTCCCTTACAGAGCCCAGCTGGCCCATGTCCCTTACAGAGCCCAGCTGGCCCATGTCCCTTACAGAGCCCAGCTGGCCCATGTCCCTTACACCTTTATCCCCCCACCTCCCCCTCCCCACCCCCACTGCACACACGCACCGTGTGGCCTCGTCCGTCTGCCCGCCCACCACGATGTGCTCCGTGGTAACTGGGTAGCACAGCAGCGCGTGCAGCCGCGCCCAGCTGGCCCATTTCCTCAATCCTTCAACACCCTCCCCCCACTAGCCCGAACGCATACACACGCACCGTGTAGCCTCGTCAGTCTCTCCCCCCACGACGATGTGCTCCCTGGTAACCGGGTCAGACAGCAGGGCGTGCAGCCGCGCCCAGCTGGCTGCAGTGGCGATGCGCGCAAGGTCCGGACTCTGCTTCGGATCCGAGCCGTAGAAGGAGGTCAGGGTGCGACGCAAGTGGTCGGTCTGGTGGGCAGCGGTGGGGAGAAGGAAGTGGTGGATGCAGGGGCGAAAAAGGGGACGTGTGTTGCTAGATTAAAAAAAAAAGGAAAGGGAAATGGGGAAATGGGATTTGGAAAATTGGGTGGGGAACACATGAGGAGGCGAGGTTGCAAGGGAAGGGGAATGACGGTGGATGCAGAGGCGAGGGAAGTGTGTGCTTGTGTTTGTAATGTCACAGCCACTGGATTACAAAGAGACCCAAGCTGACGCGAATTGATACTCGTAGTCACCACGTGGTCCTCCAGTCACCACGTGGTCTGCCAGTCACCACGTGGTCTGCCAGTCACCTTGCTACTCCCCACCCACCCGCCCACTGTCATACGCACCACTAACAAAGTGATGGGCACCAGATCCCTCCACGAGCACATTTAATGAAGGACCATTGGAGTCAGCTCAGCTGCGCACCTTCACTTGCCTCACATTGCTGCTCTCGCACAAGCCACACACTGCCACCACCACCACCACCCACTCTCATGCACGCCACACTAACAAACTGGTTCGCCACTCACGAACTGGTCAGCAACAGCCTCCTCAACGAGCGAGCACGTAGTCGGGCTCTGCCGCTTGACTCGACTCGACTTAATTTGACTTGGCCTGACTTGGCCTGACTTGATGCATACTTCAACTCCCACGCACACACTGATCAGGCACTCACGAACTGGTCAGCAACGGCCTCCTCCACGAGCACATAGTCGGGCGACAGGCAGCTCTGCCCCGCGTTCACACACATGCCGAATGCTATCCGCTTCACACAGATCTGACATGCAAAGGAGGGGGGATTGGAAGGGGGGGGGGGGGGAGGGGGGGGGATGTGTGTGCGCGGAGGGCGTTGCATGAGGGGATGGGCTTTATGGGGGGAGGGTGCATGGGGTGAGAGATAGCTCTGCCCCGCATTCACACACATGCCGAACGCTATCCTCTTCACACATATCTGGTACGCAGGATAGGGGGGAGGGTGGGGGGGGGGGGGGGGGGGATTGCATCGGGGGAGATTGGGTGGGGCGGTGGTGAGGGGAGGCGTGGGGAGCAGCGAGGTGGACTGGAGTAGAGTGAGGCACTGCACGGTTGAGAGCAGGGTAAGCGGTGATGAAGAAAGGGGACTCGAACGAGGGCGAGAATGAGAAGGAGGAGAGATGGAGTCTAAGGTTGTATAGAAGAAGTGGGATGATGGGAAGAAGTGGGATGATGGGAAGAAGTGGGATGATGGGAAGAAGTGGGATGATGGGAAGAAGTTTCTTTGCCCCCCCGAGCTCCAACAGAATAGAGATGACATCATTCATGCTGACGGGCTTAGCACAGGAAGGAAAGCAAGGCAAGGTTACACAATGAGTCACGTGACAGCACTAAGAGGAGTGAATTAGAGACGCACATTGAAATCCGTGGAGCCATCGATGTACGCGGGGTTCTTCCCCCCCAGCTCGAGCGTGATTGGCTCAGCAGGCTCAGTCAGATAACGGTACCCAGTTCGCAACACAAAGCATCATGGGACAGCGGTTAGAACAGAAACTGACATTGCAATCCGCGGAGCTGTCGATGTAAGCGGGGTTCTTCCCCCCCAGCTCCAGCGCCACTGGTGTGAGGTGCTGCGCTGCTGCTGTCAACACCTTCCTCCCTATTGCTGCTCCTCCTGGTAAGAGATGGAAAGGATGGATGAGGGAGATGGGAGGAAGCAAGGGCAGGCAGATGAGACAGATGCTTGCTTGGGACGCTGCTGCTGCCGCTGCTGCTACAGCTGCTGCTGCCAGCACTTTCCGCCCTATCGCTACTCCTCGTGGGGAGAGACGGGGAGAGAGGGGTACAGGGGAGGGAGGGAGGGATGGACGAGGGGCGAAGGGTGGATGGCACATGGCATGAACGGATGTAGGCTGACGAGGAGGAGGAGGCAGGGGGGAGATGGGGGGCAAAGAAAAGAAAACGTAGCCAGCTACACTACACCATACCTGGAGTCTTAACGTACCAAAACGTACCAAAAGAAGGACAATATAGAAAGGCCCTTATAATATAAATATTACATCCCAAGCGTAGTTCAGTACACCTCAAATCGAACGCCCATGGGCCACGTCCACATGGCACACTTAGAGAACAGGCTCGTTTACATACTACTGCAGTATATGCAATGCACCATGTGCAGTGCACCGCCATGTACCCCATCACACCTGCAGTAAGTGCAGTGCACCGCCATGTACCGCATCACACCTGTGAAGAAGATCTTATCCCATCGGCACTCCAGCAGGGCGGTTGCCACGTCAGCACCGCCCTCCACCACGCGCACAGCCTCCTTGTCCACGTAGCGCGGCAGCAGCTCCGCCAGCAGGGCGGACGACGCTGGCGCCAGCTCAGAGGGCTTGAGCACTGCCACGTTGCCAGCTGCTATGGCTCCGATGAGGGGGTCCAGTGAGAGCACTAAGAAGGGTGGGGGAAAGGGGGTTGGCACATGAGGGAAGAGAGAGTAGTTCAGCGTTCACAGGTCAGATGGCTTGAGCACCGCCATGTTGCCCGGCCCGCTGCTATGGCTCCGATGAGAGGGTCCAGTGAGAGCACTAAGAAGGGTGGGGGAAAGGGGGTTGGCACATGAGGGAAGAGAGAGTAGTTCAGCGTTCACAGGTCAGATGGCTTGAGCACCGCCATGTTGCCCGGCCCGCTGCTATGGCTCCGATGAGAGGGTCCAGTGAGAGCACTAAGAAGGGTGGGGGAAAGGGGGTTGGCACATGAGGGAAGAGAGAGTAGTTCAGCGTTCACAGGTCAGATGGCTTGAGCACCGCCATGTTGCCCGGCCCGCTGCTATGGCTCCGATGAGAGGGTCCAGTGAGAGCACTAAGAAGGGTGGGGGAAAGGGGGTTGGCACATGAGGGAAGAGAGAGTAGTTCAGCGTTCACAGGTCAGATGGCTTGAGCACCGCCATGTTGCCCGGCCCGCTGCTATGGCTCCGATGAGAGGGTCCAGTGAGAGCACTAAGAAGGGTGGGGGAAAGGGGGTTGGCACATGAGGGAAGAGAGAGTAGTTCAGCGTTCACAGGTCAGATGGCTTGAGCACCGCCATGTTGCCCGGCCCGCTGCTATGGCTCCGATGAGAGGGTCCAGTGAGAGCACTAAGAAGGGTGGGGGAAAGGGGGTTGGCACATGAGGGAAGAGAGAGTAGTTCAGCGTTCACAGGTCAGATGGCTTGAGCACCGCCATGTTGCCCGGCCCGCTGCTATGGCTCCGATGAGAGGGTCCAGTGAGAGCACTAAGAAGGGTGGGGGAAAGGGGGTTGGCACATGAGGGAAGAGAGAGTAGTTCAGCGTTCACAGGTCAGATGGCTTGAGCACCGCCATGTTGCCCGGCCCGCTGCTATGGCTCCGATGAGTGGGTCCAGTGAGAGCACTAAGAAGGGTGGGGGAAAGGGGGTTGGCACATGAGGGAAGAGAGAGTAGTTCAGCGTTCACAGGTCAGATGGCTTGAGCACCGCCATGTTGCCCGGCCCGCTGCTATGGCTCCGATGAGAGGGTCCAATGAGAGCACTGGGGGAAGATCCGAAAGGTCATGGAAGGGTATGGTGACGCACTGCCATGGCTTACAAAAGGGCATGATCCAGGCAGCAGAGATAAGGACGGCTACAAAGGGCAGTGAGTTACAGAGGGGCATGGTCCCATGGTAGCTGAGGGGCATGCTCCCATGGTAGCTGAGAGGCAAGAGGAGTGGCTCGCTTTCAGAAGGGCATGTTGGTAAGAAGCAGGGCGAGAAGCATGGCTCACAGATTGGCATGTTCCAGTAAGGGAGGCAGGGAGAAAGGAAGGGCACTACAGACAGGCATGCTTCAACCCAATACAGGGGGCTGCTTACAGATTGGCATGCTCCAGGCAGCGAAGATGAGGACGGCTCCGAAGGGCTCATGAGTTTACATGGTAGAGCCTAGCACGGAACCCCACGTGGGAGCTATTGATGACTCACAGAAGGGCATGTTACTATAGTCCATGAAGGGCAACAGGAGGGGGTGGCTTACAGAAGGGCATGTTCCCAGAAGAGGCAGGGAGCAAGGAAGGGCAGTGACGCACAGACAGGCATGTTTCAACCCAATACAGGGGGTGGCTTACAGAAGGGCATGTTCCAGGCAGCGAAGATGAGGACGGCTCCGAAGGGCTCCGGAACGATCTCACTGCGCGCTGGCATGTTGACAAAGTTGGTGGACACCTGGCAGGCGCGGATTGGCAGAGATGGGACGAGATGTGGGTGCAAGCACGCAGGCAACGAGGTGGGAAGAGTTAAAAAGAGAGCAGAAAGCACAGTGCAGAGGAGCAACATGGCATGGCATGATATCGGGATGGCATGGAATGGCATGGGATGGCATGGCGGCATGGCATGCACACAGAGGCAAGTGGGAGCAATCTTGCAAGGAACTGGCCCACGTGATGACTCCTGCAATGCTCAAGGCAACTTGACGCTCCTAGGAGAAGACAGGAAAACAGCAGCCGAGGTGGTTTGGAAAAGCGGAAAAACATGAAACATGAGGACAAGGACAGGTGGCACACGCAGAGTGAGCCAGTCATCTCTGGCGGCCTGCCTTGCTACTGGCACACCTGCACCGCCTGCCACACGCATGAGCACACCTGCACCGCCTGCCACACGCATGAGCACACCTGCACCGCCTGCCACACGCATCAGCACACCTGCACCGTTCTAAGGGGCCGTAACGGACAGCTGAGCTCACCCGTTCAGGCTTCATCCATTGCCGCACGCTACTGGCGGCCTGCCTTGCTGAGTTGTACACCTGCGCCGTCTGCCATGCCAACGGGTGTCGGTGGGTGGGTGGGTGGGTGGGTGGGTGGGTGGGTGGTGTGTAGTGGGTGGGTGGGTGTGAGGTGGGTGGGTGTGAGGTGGGTATGTGCTTGTGTGAGCGCATATGTACGCCAGCAAGAAGACATGAGTGGGGCGAGCAGGACAAGTGAGAGGGGGACTGGGCACGAGCGGACGCTCTTCTCAACAACCTCAAAGCCTTCCATGCGGACACACATTGGCTCTTGACAATTCTCGAGATTTTTTTAGAATTCTCAAAAACCAACTCAAAGCCTTCCATGCGGACACACATTGACAGGACAGGAAAGACAGCCGACTGGCGGAGCGGCCCGAATACGCGAGGCGAGGCGAGTGGGGGCGCGGAATGGCTGGCCACACGAACGAATACATCGCCACCCGCCTGTCACCACGATGCTCGTGCTTGCATCCTGGGAATTCCCCTCCCCCGCTCCAAGGGCAGGCTGCGACGCCTCTTTCGATGCATCTCGGCACCTTCTCTCCTCACAAACGCCAATCAGAACCGATCAGAGCCAATTGGCTTGAAAGCGATTCATTCTGTGCCGCCGCTCGATCTCAAGCTCTCTTACTTGAACCAGCGTAATTGGATTGAACGCGAAAAGGGATGTTCGGTATCCATCTGTTGAATATCCTGAGCTATTTTTCCTCCTCAATTTTCAACGCGGCAAGTGTGATTGGTGGGATCCTTACAAACCAAGAACCGTCGCTTCGATTAGAAATGCTGGCGATTTTTTCACCAACCGCTATTTCGCTAACCTCGCAGAGGACGTTTTCGACACGGCTTCGCTTGAGGTCTTTCGCGAGCGCTGCGAAGATCGCCTCCTCCTCGTCCATCATCAGCCGCTCCACCCCTCGCAGCTGCGTCTCCCGCCATTCGCGAGATCGCGTGCGACCGCTGCGAAACACCTCTCGCACGCTAGCGACGAGTTCCGCTGCATCCTTGCTTCCGAACGACCCTTCGCTGGAATTTTCCGGTGCTGTAGCCGGCATGGCTGACGGTTCTACCGCGACCGATCTTATCGCGTACGCGGACGTGCTTGCAGAACGACTAATACTGCTTCTAGATGAGACGGAAGTAAAGCCGCTAGGGTGCTTTGCAGCACCAGAACGAGACAGTCTCGGTTCGCGAAGCAGGCGAAGCTCGTTCTGCTTGAAATGCCTAACCGCAGCGGTTGCGGGAAGCGAAAGTGAAGATGAAACTGGAAACAGTTGCTTGGCCATGGCTGGATTCTTCGTTGCCACCGCTGCGGTATCTGCGTTCCAAGCGAAAAGTCCAATTGGAGGGGAGGTGATAAAAAAGAGCGGCGATCAAAGCGAAGGGTCAGTCACAAGTCAAGGAATTTGTCTTCACTCCACCAAGGATTGCCTACATTGCCGACACAGCAGGCATTCAGCGAGGTGTGCCACGTTGGAGAATCTTGACAACGAGGTTCCACTCTGGCCCACTGACAAGGTTTTGTTGAAGCATGCCCTCCACGTGCTGGCTTCAGAGTGGTGAGGTACAGCTCCCAAAGAACGACGCCCTCGAGGTAGTCGAAAGGTCGCATCGATACTGGATACAAAACCATTTACTTCAGAACTGTATTGAACATGACACCGAGAACTACAAAAGTTGGGCACAACAAATGGTTCTGATCGAGAACAATACACATACAGTAATCCAATAGGCTGCCCAGGGTTGTTTGCATGACCAACCAGATCCGGATAATGTTTCAAATACAAAATGTAGATGCAATATGTTACTAATGTTACCGGTACCCAGTTCGGAAGGCACAGCTTCCAATAACCAGCACGTTAAAAAACTGAGTCGCATGATGAAATGATGCAGGTCCTTCCTGTGCCAGAAAGGCTCATCTTCTGCTGCTTGTGAGATGCAAAAGCCTTGGAGAATGAAGGGAGAGAGACCAGCGGCAAATGAAGGGTGACTGGATGAGTGATGGAGGGGTTACAGAGGAGACTAGGAAGGAGACTGCGAGTGAGGACAGGAAGAAATGTAAGCAGGAGGATGACCAGGAGTGAAGGGAGAGGGACAGACGGATGAAAGGTGACGGCAAGAGTTTAAGAAAGTGGGGAGGGAACGAAGGGAGGGAGAATGCTTGTGGGAACCATTATATACAATCGCTGCAGCTTTTCTGCTTTCTTTGGATTACTGTGGCATCCTAACATGGGGGAACTGGTGGCTGATAAAGCAAAGGAGCCAGGTGGTGCGGGGAATCTGGGAACACAATCAAGGTTCTGCAAACAAAAGCGGAACAAGCTGAAAGACACGTTGATATAAAACCACAAATGACATAAAATCCACAAAACGAAACTCACCATGACGGGCACATCGTTGCATGGTAACGTCAAACGCAGTATGGTCTGTCTGTCAGCTTCTAAGGTCTGCACCAATGATCATCATGTAGTTACGCTCTCTTGCTGTCACCACATATGCCCCCCCGGCCCAGCTGTGCGGTCATGATTCCTCCAGCAGAGGCTCTAATCTAACCATGTGCTATCCGTGTCAAACTATATGCATGCTATATTTGTGTAGGCTGTAGTGGGGTAGCCAATATGGGGTACAACCCTTTTAGGGTTAGATACTTGTACCCAACTCTCATTCAATGCATTCATTCCTGCTTCTAGATTCGAACATAGTTTCAGAGCAGTAGGTCCGTAGGACCGTTTTTTTTTTTTTTTTTTTTTTTTCGGGCCCACCCTTCGCTAGTGACCGTCTGCGGTTACCGTGCTGCCCCACGCCCTAATCTGCGTCGCGCCGCCCGCGCGCGCTCTGCCTTGCCTTGCCTTGCCGTGAGCGGCCCTAGAGCCCGTACGCGGCCCCTGCCCTTGCCGTGCGCCGCCCCAGAGCCCGCGCGCCCCTCCTGCCTACCCGTCGCGCCGCCCTAGAGCCCGCCGCTGCCCCTGCCTGCCCGTCGCGCCGCCCCAGGGCCTGCACGCGGCCCCCGCCCATGCCGTGCGCTGCCCTAGAGCCCGCGCGTCGCCCCTGCCTGCCCGCCAGGTTACTGTCGTGGCCCCGCCCTACCGCTGTCGCGGCCCCGCCCTGCAGCAACCGACGCGGCCCCGCCAGGTCGCTGTCGCGGCCCCGCCCTGCCGCCGACGTGGCCTCGCCAGGTCGCTGTCGCGGCCCCGCCCTGCAGCAGCTGCCGTGGCCCTGCCCTGCCGCTGTCGTGGCCCCAGCCCTGCAGCTGACGCGGCCCTACTCTGCAGCCGCTTTTGCGGCCCCACCGTCGTCGCCGTCGTGCGCCTACCCTGCCGCTGCCAGCCGAGCGCCGGCCCTGCTCGCTCGGCGAGCGCCTGCCCTTCCCGCCACTGGTGAGCACCTGCCCTACCGCGCTTCCCGCGCGCCTGCCTTGTTAGCGCGCTGCCGCGCCATCTGCCTGCCTGCCTGCCTGCCTGCCTGTCTGCCTGTAGTGCCTGCCCTGCCCGCGCTGCTACTGCTGCTACTGCTGCTACTTCTGTTACCGCTGCTAGGCTGCTGCTGCTGCTACTACTGCTACTGCTGCTACTGGCGGTGGCCAGATGCAGCTCCAGCGACGTCCGCGCGAGTCTCTCACGCCCCAGCAGCTTAGTGAGTGGTACGCTAGTTGGGGTTGTGGCGGTAGCCGTCGTGGCTGTCGCCTTGGAGCTGGTCAGTCGGGAGCGTCTGGCAGTGGCCAGCTGCAGCTGCAGCGGCGTCCGCGTGAGACACTTACGCCCCAGCAGCTTCGTGAGTGGTACGCTCAGAGTAGAGGGTCTCGGAGTACCGTTCGCTGCCCGTACGTCATTCGCACAGGTGCTCGGGCTGGTCAGGCTTGCGGGACACTTGGTCACACACAGTCCCGCTGCTTCGCCCGTCTGAGCGACGCCTGGCGTACCGAGTTTGGCGACGCGGCTGAGCTCCCCACCTGGCTGGAGCTACTTAGGCAGAGGGTATTTATCTTTGCTCTTGACTATGATGCTATTCTCACTGCCATGTATGCGTTGCCTACTAGTGCTGACGGTGCCTGTTACCTGTGTGTACCGCCTGACCCAGGTATAGAGCCTGCTGCTCTAGGTGCTGGTGAGGCTGCTGCTCTAAATAATTGTGCGTCTTCTGCTCTAGGTGCTAGTGAGGCTGCTGCTCCAGGTGCTGGTGAGTCTGCTCTCTCTGGTACTGCGCCTACTGAGGCCTTGTACACCTTCACGCTTGACTCAGGCTGAGATCTACGCCACAACCATGGCTGCACAGGAGTTACGCTGGCTTACCTACCTGCTGACTGACTTGGGAGAGAGGCCTCGTTCTCCTCCAGTTCTGTACGTCGACAACAAGGCCACCATTGCCTTGTGTCAGGAGCACAGACTGGAGCACAGAACGAAGCACATCGCTCTGCGTTACTTCTTGGCTCGAGAGTTGCAGCAGCGCGGTCAGCTTCGTCTTGCACACGTGGCCACTCAGGCCAACACTGCTGATATATTTACCAAGGCACTTCCGTCTGGTGACCATCAGCGCTTTTGTACTTTGTTGGGCCTTGTGCCTACGTTTCCACACTTGTTGTAGACTCTGCTTGTACTGTGATCTCTATATATATATATACCTGCATGTTTGCTCTTGCTAGGTAGTGATCACTGTACTGTTGTTGTTGCATATATGTCTCTGCATGTGAACTGGCCTTGTGGCCCTTTGCTTGTGCTAAGAGTGTGTGGTGACATTGTGATCCACCCTGAGCTTGCTTTGCTTTTCTTGACTGGTCTTGTGACCCCTTGTTCTCTCCCACTTTGCCTATGGGGGTGTGTCAAACTATATGCATGCTATATTTGTGTAGGCTGTAGTGGGGTAGCCAATATGGGGTACAACCCCTTTAGGGTTAGATACTTGTACCCAACTCTCATTCAATGCATCTCATTCTTACTTCTAGATTCTAACAATCCGCACTACTATTGGAGTACGAATACGCTTCCTCTCGACCAAACCGTTCAGTTCTCTGATGGGGTAGCATCTCGAAGTGGATGTTGAGCGCCCTCCAGATCTCACTTGTGTGCTCCAATCCCGTCATTTCATCGTGATCGCCTTCCAACACTCTCGCGGTCCTTAGATGCTGACAATCTCGAAACACATTTCTCCCGTACAAGCCCGGGAACGCGATGATGAAGAGCGATTTGAGGTTACTGAGTCTGGCCATGGATTCAGGCAACGTTCGCAGATTCGGCCAGGAAGATAATGTCAACTGTCTCAAGCGAGAAAGATTTCCAATCTGCTGCGGGAGTTCGGAGAGGCAAGGAATGCCGAACAGGTAGAGGGTTGAGAGTCTGGGCAGTTGGCAAATGGATGTTGTGAAGTCTTTGGTGAGATGCACCCGACCAGCCTTGTCTCTGACCTTGCAGCTGGATGGCCAACCAAACTCGAGTGTCTTGAGGCTGCTGCAGTGCTGGAATAGTGATGGGCTGACTTTCTTGATGTTGTTGCACCTTTTCAAGGAGATAGTTCGAAGAGTGGACAGCCTTGAAATAGAATCTGGAAGGCTAGCCAGATGTCTTAAAGCCCGAGGTCAGCACTAGCTGGAAGAGTAGCGAGAACTGTTTTCGTTGAGAGTACTCTGGCGAAGCAAAACACATGTTCGCCACACGTGTTTTATTCGACAAAAGGCGATTTGGCGACCAAGCTTGCGACCCATCAGATTTGGCGCTGTTGCAGCTAACAACTCACATTCAGTCGCTGTAGAATCCGACCATCGCACACCAGTTAGGGGTTTTAGTGAACACAATTCAGACAACTTGAATTAGTAGGTGCAGCGCGTATATGTAAACGAAGGGAAGCGCAGGCGCAAGATGCGAGTGTGAAGCACGGAGAAAATGGGTGTGAGGAGAAGAGAAAGGGCCGCTTTGCCTACCTCGCGACCCTCGCCCGTCGCCCTTGCTTTCTCTGCCCACCGCCCTCGCCCCGCCCGTCGCCCTCGCTGCCTCCCCGCCCGTCGCCCTCGCTTCATCCGCCCGCCCTCGCTTCTTCCGCCCGCGCTCGCTAATCCCATCCCGTCGACCTCGCTTCCCTCGCCCATCCCCCTCGTTTCCCCCGCCCATCCCCCTCGCTTCCCCCGCCCGTCGCTCTCGCTTTCCCCGCCTACCACACTCGCCTCGCCCTTCGCCCTCGCCGCCTCCCCGCCCGTCGCCCTCGCTTCCTCCGCCCATCTACCCGCTTTCCCCCGCCCGTCGCCCTCACTTCCCCGCCCCATCGCCCGCCCCCTCAAATTCCCCCCTTGATTGCGCTCGGTTTCCCCCCCTAATTGCGCTCAGTTGCCCCCCTGATTGCGCTCAGTTTCCCCCCCTGATTGCGCTCAGATTTCCCCCCTTATTGCGCTCAGTTTCCCCCCCTGATTGCGCTCAGTTTCCCCCCTTGATCGCGCTCAAATTTCCCCCTCTGATTGAAATCAAATCGTATTCGGTTGCTCCAACACTGCAGCCGAGTGCCATTCGGGCAGCGAATGGCAATACGACGGCTGGCAATACGACGGCTGGCTCCTCTGGCAACTCAACCTCCTCTGCTGCCCCTCCTGCCCACACCCCTTGTTGCTCCTGACCCTCTGCCGCACGACAGGCGTCGTCCTTGCTGCCCTGCATGGGCCCATGTCCCCACCTTGCTCCCCACCTTGCCCACCTTCCCACCTCGCCCTCTCCTTCCTCAGTGTGTCCCTCCATGGAAGCCGCCAGCGCCAGGCGTGGCTGCTCTTCCTCCTCGCAGCTCCCCACTGCCGTGAGGAGGAAGTGGTGCATGTGAGGAGGAATCTGAGGGAGGATATGAAGAGCAGACAAGTGGTGCATGTGAGCGCCGTGGAAGAGGACACGGGGAAGCAGGGAAAGGGACATGGGGAAGCGGGGAAAGGGACATGGGGAAGCAGGGAAAGGGATGGGGGGAAGCAGGGAAAGGAACATGGGGAAGCAGGGAAAGGGATGGGGGGAAGCAGGGAAGGGGATGGGGGGAAGCAGGGGATGGGGGGAAGCAGGGAACGGGATGGGGGGAAGCAGGGAAAGGGATGGGGGGAAGCAGGGAAGGGGATGGGGGGAAGCAGGGAAGGGGATGGGGGGAAGCAGGGAAGGGATTGGGGGAAGCAGGGAAGGGATTGGGGGAAGCAGGGAAAGGGATGCGGGGAAGCAGGGAAGGGACATGGGGAAGCAGGGAAGGGGATGGGGGGAAGCAGGGAAGGGGATGGGGGGAAGCAGGGAAGGGGATGGGGGGAAGCAGGGAAGGGGATGGGGGGAAGCAGGGAAGGGGACATGGGGAAGCGGGGAAAGGGACATGGGGAAGCAGGGAAAGGGAAATGGGGAAGCAGGGAAAGGGACATGGGGAAGCAGGGAAGGGGATGGGGGGAAGCAGGGAAGGGGACATGGGGAAGCGGGGAAAGGGACATGGGGAAGCAGGGAAAGGGAAATGGGGAAGCAGGGAAAGGGACATGGGGAAGCAGGGAAGGGGATGGGGGGAAGCAGGGAAGGGGATGGGGGGAAGCAGGGAAGGGGACATGGGGAAGCGGGGAAAGGGACATGGGGAAGCAGGGAAAGGGAAACGGGGAAGCAGGGAAGGGGATGGGGGGAAGCAGGGAAGGGGATGGGGGGAAGCAGGGAAGGGGATGGGGGGAAGCAGGGAAGGGGATGGGGGGAAGCAGGGAAGTGATGGGGGGAAGCAGGGAATGGGACATGGGGAAGCAGGGAAAGGTATGGGGGGAAGAAGGGAAAGGAACATGGGGAAGCAGGGAAAGGGGATGGGGGGAAGCAGGGAAAAGGGATGGGGGGAAGCGGGGAAGGGGATGGGGGGAAGCAAGGAAAGGGATGGGGGGAAGCAGGGAGGGGGATGGGGGGAAGCAGGGAAGGGGATGGGGGGAAGCAGGGAAGGGGATGGGGGGAAGCAGGGAAGGGGATGGGGGGAAGCAGGGAAGGGGATGGGGGGAAGCAGGGAAGGGGACATGGGGAACCGGGGAAAGGGACATGGGGAAGCAGGGAAAGGGAAATGGGGAAGCAGGGAAGGGGATGGGGGGAAGCAGGGAAGGGGATGGGGGGAAGCAGGGAAGGGGATGGGGGGAAGCAAGGAAAGGGATGGGGGGAAGCAGGGAGGGGGATGGGGGGAAGCAGGGAAGGGGACGGGGGAAAGCAGGGAAATGGATGGGGGGAAGCAGGGAAGGGGATGGGGGGAAGCAGGGAATGGGACATGGGGAAGCGGGGAAGGGGATGGGGGGACGCAGGGAAGGGGATGGGGGGAAGCAAGTCAGAGGATGGGGGGAAGCAGCGTGGGAAACCCTGGGGAAACAGGGAAGAGGATTGGGGGAAGCGGGACGTGGGGATCGGGGGAGATGCCGGGGAGAGAGCTGGGGGGAGGACGGTGGGGAGCCTGCAAATGATGTGGGGAACCCTGGAGAGAGGTAAGCAGTGTGGTGGTGAAAGACGATCATTGGGGGAAGGGAAGGGTGTGTGCGGGTTGGAAAGGGGGTGTGACAAGTTTGCGAGTTGGGAAGGGAGAAGGGAGGGATGGCAACAGTGAACGGGATGGGGGGAAGCAGGTAACGGGATGGGGGGAAGCAAGGGAAGGGGATGGGGGGAAGCAGGGAACGGGATGTGGGGAAGAAAGGGAAGGGGATAGAAAGAAGCAGGGAAGGGAGGGATGGCGAGGGCAACGTGGAGTGGATGGGAGGGCGAGAGAGAGGGAGATTGCGAGGGGACGAGCGGGAAGGAGGGCGACGAGACGAAGGGGGGCAACGGGCGGAAGGGAGCGCGGCGAGGGGAAGGAAGGGCGGCGGGCGGAAGGGAGCGCGACGAGGGGAAGGAAGGGCGGCGGGCGGAAGGGAGCGCGACGAGGGGAAGGAGGGGCGGCGGGCAGAAGGGAACGCGACGAGAGGAAGGAAGGGCGGCAGGCGGAAGGGAGCGCGACGAGGGGAAGGAAGGGCGGCGGGCGGAAGGGAGTGCGACGGGCGGAAGGGAGTGCGACGGGCGGAATGAGTGCGACGGCGGAAGGGAGTGCGACGGGCGGATAGGAGGGCGACGGGCGGAAGGGAGGGCGACGAGCGGAAGGGAGGGCGGCGAATGGAAGGGAGAGTCGAGGTGAAGCGTGGGCGGCGTAAGGAAGCGTGGGCGACGTAAGGAAGCGTGAGAGACGTATGGAAGCGTGAGCGACGTACCTAAGCGTGGGCAACGAGCGGAATCATGAACGACCCGAGGAAGTGAGTAACGGGAGCCAAGGAACCGTAGGCGTCGCGGGCAGGCGAAGGCGATGGGGAATCCTAAGATCAGCAAACATGCTTTACAGGGCAACCCTAATTCACTGACAGAAACGGAGAAACGGAGTGATTCTTTGGGCGTGAATGGCGGGTGAACTACGTAGGTATGCTTGACAATAAGTACCAGATGGTTTTCAAGTTCAGTTCAAGTGAACAGTGCTGCCTTGCCAGCTGACCCTCCGCTTGGTATGACTTTGAGTGTCGCTGGCCAAGCACGGATCAATATCGTGACAGAATGCTCCACTTTGGGTGGTAACATGGTAATTTGCGAATTCATATTCAGGAATCTTGAACTTGAAAACAGCCATATGGAACTCGGGCTTTAACTTGCACAGCTCCAGTTGCTCGAGAGATGGCAGGAGACCTATGGTATCGGGGAGGAGGTCAAGCAATCTGCACCTTTTGATCACCAGACGACGGAGGTTGAAAAGGTTGCTCATGGAGTCAGGAAGCCAACAAAACTTCCAGCAATTGTGGATGGTGAGTTCCTCGAGTGAAGTGAGAGAAGAAACCGCGTTTGGAAGGTTGAAAAGTCTTCACATTTTCGCAGCACAAGGATCTGTAGAGAAGGGAGCTGAAAGAAGGAATCTGGCAGCTTGTAGACGCAAGTAGTGTAGGTTCTGAAGCTCGCTAATGGTCTCAGGAATGCCAGACAACCATTCCATGCTACTAATGCTGAGTCTAGCCAGCGAGGAGAGCCCACCGAATGAATCGGGTAAATGGACGAGGCCCTCAATCCCTGATGAATGTAGCTTAGTCAGTCCGGTGAGTTGACCAAGAGAAGTTGGAAATTCAACACAGTTCAGGCACCTATGTGTCATGGTCTTAAGGAGAACAAGCTTGTCAAACTGGTCTGGAAAGTTGACGATCCCGACTTGAATATGAACGTAAGTTAAAAGGCAGGGAGAAAAAGGACAGTGGGAGACAGTCGATGGTTGCGTAGAATTGTAGGGAAAGGTGCTGAAGGCTATTGCATGCAGTGAACAGTGCGTCCAATCCAGCTTCTGTTACCCTGGCGCCTGGCGATGGACCCCCAAACAACGAGACGGGTCGAGATTCGTGGAGGTCAAAGTAGATTAACTTGGGAGAGGCAGAACCAAGGCCGATAAGGAACTCGTCACTGAAATCGCGGATCCTGCGTCTGTCAATCATCAGCGAGGTCAGCTCTTGGAACCGCGACAAGGATCGAAGAAGGCGGGCGGTTTCGGTAAGGCGACCAGAAACATTTGAAACGGCCGTTTGCGTGAGGCGAGCAAGATGGAGCCATTGCTTGCAAACCACAGCGTGGTTGAGAGATGGCTGGTTCAACAGACGGAAGATGTGGCAAATGAGGTCGTCAGACAGTAGATCTAACGATTCTCGCGGCAGCATGAAACGTCATCGAGACGAGGCCCATTGGTCGCGAACCCAGGTCCTCGACGCTAGATCTCTTCCACACCCAGACATTGTTATGAAGTTTTGTGAAAACTATGAGGCAAGAATGATTGGATTGAAAGAAACAAGAGTACAAGTAGGAAACCCTAGTTGGGGTTGTACCCCATATTGGCTACCCCACTACAGCCTACAAACATATAACACATTTATACTTTGACACACCCTCATAGGCAAAGTGGGGGAGAGCAAGGGGTCACAAGACCAGTCAAGCAAAGCAAAGAACAAGCTCAGGGTGGATCACAATGTCACCACACTCTCTGAGCACAAGCAAAGGCAACTAGGCCAGTTCACATGCAGATTTATATAGGAGAACACAAGTAGTACAGTGATCAAAGCCTAGCAAGTGCAAGCATGCAAGGACATATATATAGATCACAGTAGAAACAAAGTCAAGAAGTAAGCAAGTGAGAGAACGTGGACACAAGGCCTAACGCAGTGCAGTGCCGCTGATGATCACTAGGCGGAAGCGCCTTGGTGAATATATCAGCAGTGTTGGCCTTCGAGTCCACGTACGCAAGGCGAAGCTGACCACGCTGCTGCAGCTCTCGAGCCAGAAAGTAACGGAGAGCAATGTGCTTCGTTCTGTGCTCCAGTCTGTGCTCCTGACACAAGGCAAGAGCTGCCTTGTTGTCGCCGTACAGAACTGGAGGAGAACGAGGCCGCTCACCCAGGTCAGTCAGCAGGTAGGTGAGCCAGCGTAGCTCCTGTGCAGCCATGGCCGTGGCGTAGATCTCAGCCTCGCAACTGGAGCTGAGAACAGAAGAAGAGCGAGTGGAACGCCAAGAGACAGAACCAGAGCCAAGGCTGAAAGTGTAACCCTGTGACGATCGCTGCGTAGCTAGGTCGTCAACCCAAGAGGCGTCTGAGTGTCCAGTGAGGACAACTGAGCCCTGTCCTCCAAGCACCAGCCCCATGCCTGATGTACTGCACAAGTAGCGCAGCACCCTCTTAGCAGCCTCCCAGTGCTCTCGCCTGTGTCTCCCAGGTGCGACGTAGCGAGCTAGGATGCTAAGAGGGTACGCAAGGTCAGGTCGAGTGCAGGTCATCAGGTACATGAGGCAGCCCACAAGCTCTGGGTACGGGCCACTCGGCTCTACGGACTCGTCCGAAGGTGGAGCTGAGAGCGAGTGGCTGGTAGACAGAGGAGTGGACTGAGGTGAGGAGAACTGGAAGCCGAAGCGCTGAAGGACCTGCTGCACCATGTGTGACTGAGTCAGGGTGATGGTGCGGCGTGCTCTGTCCCTGGTGATCTGCAAGCCAAGGTAACTGCGCAGCTCACCCAGGTCTGTGCACGTGTGTCTCTTCTGCAGCTCCGACTTCACAAGAGCAAGTGCCTCAGTGTCAGCAGTAGCAAAGACTAAGTCGTCGACGTACACGAGGATGTAGAACGGCGGCAGCGACGTGTCTGTGCGCAGGAACAGTGAAGGGTCTGCAGTGGAGGGAGCAAACCCAAGAGCCGCAAGTGTCGTCCTCAGTGTGTCGTGCCACTCACGTGGCGCCTGACGGAGACCGTAAACTGGCCGTCGGAGGCTCCACTGGGTACCAGGAGGGAAAGACCCAGTGAAGCCAGGAGGACGGCGCAGCCAGATCTCCTCGTGCAGGCTGCCCTGCAGGAAAGCTGTGCTGAAGTCAAGAGAGTGAAGCTCGTAGTCACGCTGAGCGGCAACGTGCAGCAGCACCCGAAGAGTGGTCATCTTCGGGGTAGGGGAGAAGGTCTGGAAGAAGTCAACTCCCTATCGCTGACTGAAGCCTCGGGCAACGTAACGAGCCTTGAAGACAGGCGGAGAACCCGGCGGCCGCTTCACCCTGAAAATCCACATGCCACTGACGATGTTCGCCCCAGGAGGGGGAACGTCGTCGACGTAAGTGCCAGTGGACTTCCAGGATGCCATCTCTGCGTCCATGGCTGCCTGCCACTGAGAGGAGTAGGGACCCGCGATCGCCTCAGCGTAAGATCGCGGGGTAGGGATGTCTATAGCATCCGGGTCTCCCTCAGGGGCAAGCAGCATGGCCACGAGATGAGGCGCAGCGGCTGCAAGACACTCAAGGTCCTCGTGCCTGTCCTCAAGGACGTCCGTGCCAAGAGCATACTCACCCCCGACGGACGGAGGACAGACAGACTCAGACTCAGCAACAAGGCTAGCAGCGTAGTCTAGACGACAGGCAACAGCAAAGTCAACAAGCTCAGCGACCAAGGCAGACGCAGCAGAAGACTCAAACGAGGGGTCAGTGACAACAGTGGCTAGCAGACGCGTGACAGTAGGGTGCTCAGCACAAAACCGGTCAGACTCAGGGTCGGGAACGTCAGGCAGAGAGGACGCAGGGGGAGACGGCAGAGGAACACGCTGCTGAGTGGGAGAAGGACGTCTGACAACCAGGGGCGTGCTGCGAACAGGCGGCTGTCGCAGACTAGAGACACGACGACCGGAACGACCAGGACGGACAGGCGAGACAGGACGTGATGCGGGCTCACGACGCTCAGTAAGACCTCCTGGCTGCTCAGAGTAAGGAGAAGGAGCAGGCAGTGGTGAGCCAGGCTGTAAGGGAAGACCAGTAGACGACGGGAGACTAAGAACCTGGCGAAGTGCCGAGTCACAGTCGGTGGCTGAGAAGACGGAGACGACGGAGCAAAGAACAGGCGCCGCGGCGCCGTGTCACCAGCAGCAGTAGTACCAGGACCTCCAGCAGCTCCAGTCCCCTCAGCAACAGCTCCACCAGGACCAGGTCCACTGACAGCAGCACCAGCACCCCCAGGAGCTCCAGGACCCCCAGCAGCTCCAGAACCACCAGCTCCAGCACCTCCAGGACCAACTCCACTAGTAGCACCCCCAGAAGCGGCACCCCCAGTCCCAGGGTCTCCAGCAGCAGAACCCTCACGCAAAGCTCCTCCAGCCCCGGCAGCTCCAGTCCCACCAGGACGAGCACCTCCAGGACCAGGGGAAGGAACCCCAACACCTTTAGAAGCAGAGCCTCGAGCTCCAGCAGCGCGACCCTGACGGCGCCCGAACCAGTCGTGCAGCTGCTGCGAGGTAAGAGGTACACGCGGACGAAGGCGGTCGCTCCACGGGGACCGCGTCCCAGCAGGCGCAGTAGTCGCAGGCGGCGCACCTCCAGGCTCAGCTCCCCCAGTCTCCACACACACAGGCACGTCACCCCCAGTCACAGCACCCTCAGGCGTAGTACCACCAGGCTCCTGACTCGCAGGCGCAGCACCTCCAGGCACCCCACACTCACGCTCCGCACCCCCAGGCTCAGCACCTCCAGGCACCTCACGCTCACGCTCTGCACCCCCAGGCTCAGTACCTCCAGGCTCCGCACCCCCAGGCTCCGCACCCCTAGGCTCCGCACCCCGAGGACCAGCACCCACAGAGCCAACTACACCTCCAGCAGGACCAGAGTCACCAGTGACCTCAACAGGCGCAGGTACGGACGGGACCGCCGGGCATGGAAGCACAGTCGTGGCACGTGCAAGCACTGGGCCCCCAGAGGGGTCAGCCAGCGAGACAGGAACAGGTGCAGGGAGGGGGGTGACTGCGGTGCTGTCGCGAAAGAAACAGCGAGAAGCACCAGAGTCAAGTGTAAACGTGTGCAAAGCCTGTGCGGACGCAGTACCAGAGGGGTCAGACGCACGAGCACCTAGGGCTGTTGTCTCTATACCTGGGTCAGGCGGAACGCACAAGTAGCAGTCACCCTCAGCACTAACAGTCAATGCATACATGGCAGCAAGGATTGCATCATAGTCAAGATCATAGACATTGACATCACGCCTAAGCAGATCAGCCCAGTTGGGGAACTCAGTGGCATCAGGGAACTTGGCGCGCCAGGCGTCGCTGAGGCGCGCAAAGCAACGGGACTCAGGGTGAAGGCCGTTGCACGTGCGGCCCTTGCGAGGGCCAGTGAGAATGACATAGGGGCAGCGACCAGAACCCCCAGACGCCCCACGCCCAGCATGAAGCTGCTGAGAGGAGGGGGTCTGGCGCTGCTGCTGCTGCTGCGGCTGCTGCTGCTGCTGCTGTTGGCCGGTCCCACTCCCGCCTCCACCCCCACCCCCACCACCACCGCCTCCTCCCCCCTTGCCGCCGCTGCCACCTCCACCACCCCCACGACCACCTCCACCTCCCTCACCACCCCCACCGCCCCCACCACCGCTCCCCCCACCCCCACCCCTGCCACCCCTGCCCCCTTTGCCGCCCCTGCCCCCGCCGCGCTTCCCACCAGAAACGGAAGCAGCTGCGACCCTCTCAGCACCAGGAGGGTCAACGGGAGTAGCAACCGAGGCGTACGAGGGGGTGAGGGGGGAGGGGGAGCACCCCTCAAAGAGGGGAGTGCGGGGAGTGCCTCGAGCGGCACCGACAGCTAGAAGATTCTTCTCTGCTGTGAGAAGCTGCCGCTCGAAGTCGTCTAGGGTGATCTCGGGGGCGTCAATGGTGAGGAAGTGGTCCCTGACTGTGCTAAGGGTGTCAGGGAGGCGGGTGACGAGGAGGTAGAGGGTAAAGTAGAGCGGAGGGGGGTTCTTGGCATGGAACTCGTCCTTAAGAGCGGCGTTAAAGCGGGCCTCACTATCGCGAAGGTGAGTAATCAAGTCCGCAGCAGTGGGGAAGGAGGACAGGTCAGGGAACAGGTAGGGCAGGATGAGGCCTCCTACAGCGGCAGTGGCTGGGGAGGAGTAGCGTGCAACTACTGCGTCATAAAGTGCCTTGGCAGTTTTGTGCTGACTGAAATGCGCGCGCTCAGCGATCGGCAGATGGTTGCGGATAGCAAGGCGCGCAGCAGCATCGCGAGTCAGCCACTGTGAGCGGTCTACAGCAGGAGCACTGTCAGCAGGAGCAGCAGGAGCACTGTCAGCAGGAGCACTGTCAGCTATTGGCTACCCCACTACAGCCTACAAACATATAACACATTTATACTTTGACAAGTTTCAGTTCAGCTAAGCTAGACTGAACTAAACTCGAAAGAGGCAGGGGAATTTGGATGCTGCTCGTAGAAACGGCTTAGAAAACGAAACGAAAACGCTGCTTCTGCTCAACGTTTGCAGACAGTCTCAGCTTCTGTTGACGTCGGCGATACTTCGTCTATAAGCCAATTGACGACTAGCGATTATCGGCGTTTGATGCTTCTGCTGGACTATGAGCAAACTGGGGCCTCGAATCTGCTGCCGTTTCAGTGGAGCTCGTGTTGGTTTCTTTGCAGTGGGGAACCCGTAACGACTAGTTCTCATGTTCAGCTTAGTTGGTACTACAGGGAACGATTTCCCGCCTTATGAATCTGGTTGTTTATGGCGAAGGACAATTTCGCGCTCATCGGCGAAGTCGGCTTTCCCGCCGCTACATCTGGTTACTACGCGCTCTTCGTTTTGGAACCTTGGTGCTCTTTTAACCTCAAAACGGCTTTGTTGAATTTCAAAGCGAGGCAAGTGTGCGAAAGCCTAGGCGTGAGGACTTGGATCGCTCAAACTGTATCGTCGAACTGTCACGAAGAAAACGAGGTGGAAAATGCAGTTCGCAAATTTCCTCGCAACAATAGGTTGACCACCCTCACCTCCACTCCCTCTCATCTCCCATCCCATCCTCTGCGTAGCCCTATGTTCTCTCACAGATTACATCCTGATATAAAGGCGTGTCCTCTACCTTGCACGAACTGGGATCCGCACTAAACGATAGAGCACTCTGCTGGCTTTCCAACGAGCCGTCAAACACACGATTCGCCCAAGTAACGAGGGAGTTCCAGGCGTTTATGTGCTTGCTAGTGCTCTTAGAACAAAGGATAGGAGCTCTCTGGATTTTGTAGTCGAATGTATCACTTACAAAGTGATTCTCAATTTCAGTATGAAACATGCAATACAAAGCAACTAGTTTTATAGCATGCAATCAACATCGAACCGCGTTCGTAACATCGCATCGCTACACTTCGCGAATGTTCGCGTAACATTTCGAAGGGGTGAAATTCGACACTCGAATTTCACTCATTCGAATGTTCCTTCAAGTCCTGAACTTTATGGTGCTGCCATGTGGCACCGAATTTTTTGGTCTTCCGAAGTCAAACTTCAGCTCCACGCAAATTTGCAGCTCACTCGAAGGTGAGCTTCCTTCGGTGGTTGGGGGCAAACCTCCCCCCCCCACGCAACCTCCAACACTCCCCCTTGCACCCAAGCCACTAGAAGTTCAATCCAACACGCTCACAGCATGCACGGAATGAATCCTTAGGGAGTGGTTTGGTGAGGAAGTCCGCGGGTTGAGCTTTGGTGCTTACATAAGTGAGTTTGACCTCACCCTTCTCAACCGCCTCACGAATGAAGTGATGCTTCACTTCGATATGCTTGGTTCGCCCGTGAAGGACGGCGTTGTGAGAGAGGCTTATGGCGGCTTGGTTGTCACAAAAGAGAGGAGTTGGGTTGGGTTGAGGATGCCCAAGCTCCGCTAGAAGATGCCGTAGCCAATTCGCCTCCATGGCACCTTGAGTGAGTGCCATATACTCCGCTTCCGTTGAGCTTAGAGCCACGGTTGGTTGCTTCTTGCTTTGCCAACTCACGGCTGCCCCAAGCAAGGTGAAGACGTACCCGGAGGTACTCTTGCGCGTGCTCGGATCTCCCGCGTAGTCCGAGTCGGCATAGCCCTTGATTTCAATTGGGCCGGCTTCATACACGAGCCCCAAGTTAGGTGTGCCTTGGAGGTAGCGTAGAACGCGTCCTCCCGCAGGCACGTGCTCGGTATGAGGGTTGCTCACGACTCGTCCAAGCACCCCGGCGGCGTATGCGAGGTCGGGACGAGTAGAAACGGCGGCATACATGAGCGAGCCCACTAGCGAATGAAACCGCTTCCCTTCGGCTTCATCGAGGGTGGATTCTTCCTCTCCCGTGAGGCAAGAAAATCCCGTAGCTAGTGGTGTTCCCACCGGTTTGCTATTGCCCATGCCGAAGCTCTCCACTACCCCCTTCACATACTTCTCTTGGTGGAGGTGGATGGTCCCGTTGGCTCGGTCACGGTCGACGTGCATCCCAAGGTAGTATATGACCGGCCCCAAGTCCCTCATTGCAAACTCCGCCCCTAGCCGTTGCTTGACCTCCCAAATGAGGTCTTTGGAGTCGGAGAAGAGGAGTAAGTCATCGACGTAGAGCAAAAGCACCAATTGCTTCTCCCCCTCCTTCAACACGTACAAAGCGCTATCGCACTCGCTACGCGCGAAGCCGTGTTGAAGAAGAAAGTCGTCGATACGTTTGTACCATCCGCGTGGACTTAGCTTCAAGCCTTAGAGGGTACGCTTGAGCTTCCACACCCTTCCGCTACCGTCATCGATCACGGGGGTTGCCGCATGTAGACTTCTTCCATAAGAAGCCCGTAGAGGAAGGCGGTGCAAACGTCCAATTGCTCCACCTCGAGGTTGAGGGATGCCGTTAGCGCGAGCAGCACCCGAAGAGTTGTAGCCTTAGCGACGGGAGCGAAAGTCTCGCTATAGGGTTCCCCTACCGTTGAGTGTATCCTTGAGCTACAAGCCACGCCTTGTAGCGTTCGACACTCCCATCGGCTCCCAACTTCTTCTTTAGCACCTACTTGCATCCCACCAAGTAGGCATCTTTCGGCGGGTCGACGAGCTCTAACACGTCGTTCTCTTTGATCGAGGCTAGCTCCTTCTCCATTGCTTGCTTCTATAGCGGTGCATCCGGAGAAGCCAAAGCCTCCGTGTGGGTGCGAGGGTCATCTCCCATGGTTGCGAAGCAATATGCCGCACGCTCCTCATCCAACTCCCCAACGGCTACCGTAGCGTGGTCGGTTACACGAGTTGGGGCGAGGTGTACGACGCCCACGGGTCAACGCCAATGGTAGGGAAGAAGGTGCGGAGGAAGTTGCCTCCTCGGTTGGTGGCACCTCCATGACATCATCATCGTACTCCTCGTTTTTCCCCCTTCCATTCTCGGCTTCCTTCTCCACTTGAGATGGAACCTCCACCGCTTCATCCTCCTCTCGTGCGGGGAGTACGACGGTGAGTTGCGGCGTTGGTTGTTCCTTCGTCGGAAACTTGTCTTCGTCGAAGACCACATCTCGAGATGTGATGACGCGCCTTTCACCCAAGTCCCACACTCGCCACGCACGCTCGTTCGCCGCAATTCCCAAGTAGATCGCCGCACGCGCCTTCGGTTGCAACTTGTGGCGAAGGGGATCCGGTACATGGTAGTAGCAAAGGCACCCAAAGGTGCGTAGGCGGGATAGGTTCGGCTTCGTTCCGGTCCATGCTTCGAACGGAGTCGTTCCCGGGAGCACCTTGGTCGGCAAACGGTTGCGAACCCACGCCGCTAGCGCACTCACTTCTCCCCACCACTCGTTCCCAAACTTGGAGTGTTGAAGTAGTGAACGAACGGCTTCCACCAACGTGCGATTAAGCCGCTCTGCTGCTCCATTTTGTTGGGGTGTGTAGGGTGTTGTGACGTCGTGCTTAATGCCCTTGCTCTTCATCCATTTCTCAAGCTCGTTGTTCACGAATTCGCCACCACCATCGGTGCGAATAACCTTGATCCGCTTCTTGACGACGTCGCAAACTTCAAGCGCCCACTCTTGAATCGCTTTAGCCGCATCACTCTTAGCCTTCAAGAGTCGGGTCCAACACATCCGCGTCGCGTCGTCGAGCATCACCAAGAGGAACCGCGCTCCTCCCTTTGATGCATGCCGCATCGGTCCACACACGTCCATGTGAACAAGCGCAAGCGGGTCCTTAGCGAGAGGTGAGGTACGGCTACCGAATGGCTTGTGAGCCATTTTTCCTTCGACACACGCCACGCACACGCCCTTCTCGTCGTCGCCGGCGATCACGTCGACTCCCTTCGCAAGGCCTTTGTTGGCCAACTCCTTGATCGACTCGTAGTTGGCGTGCGCAAGGCGATTATGCCACGCCTTGAGAGTTGCCTTGGACCCTTGCACTACGTTGGATGAAGCCGTTCTCGGGTGCGTCTTGAGTTGGTAGAGTTCTCCGTTGAGAACGCCTTGTGCGAATTGCTTCCCCTTCCAGAAGAGGTTCATCTTCGCACCGTCGATGGTGACCTTCACGTCCTTCTTCGCGAGTTGAGTGACGGAGAGTAGATTCACCTTCAAACCCGGGACGTGAAGCACGTTTGTGATGTCTACCGGTCTGCCATCGACGATGAGACGCGTACTCCCAACTCCGACCACCGGTAGCGACTTGCCGTTTCCAAAGACGGTGCGCGTGACGTCTCTCGGTGCACCAACGTTGATGAGGAACGATGCTGAGTGCGTCATATGTTGTGTTGCGCCGGTGTCAAGGAACCACGCGTCACTTGGAGTGTTGATCCCGTCATCGGCCAATAACACGATCGACTCCCTTGTATCATCCGCCTCGCCGGATGCCGTGTGCGCGTTGCCCTCTTGGTTCCGCGCCTTCGATGGAGTCGAATCGCTCGGGCGCTTCCGACACTCTCGCCAAAAGTGTCCCGCTTTGCCGCAATAGTGGCACTTGCTCGCGCCGTTTGATGTGTTCCCCTTGCCGCGATCGCTTCCACCGTACGACTTCTTCGTCGCACCCTTGCTCCACTTGGACTTTCCTCCGGAACTCCCTCCGGAGAACATGGCGGTCTCCACGCTCTCATTAGCGAATTGTCGGCGACGCGATTCCTCATGGAGAAGCCGACCGACCACCGTTTCCTTTGTCCAAGTGTCTTGCACGCTATCGAGTGTCATTACCACCGTCGACCACTCTTCCGGAAGGTCGCAAAGCAAGGTCAAAATCCAATCCTCCTCCGTGACCATTCCATTGAGATCTACGAACATTTTCCCGAGTTCCTCCACACGAGTCGCATACTCGTGCATCGATTCGCCCGCGCGCAACTTCACCGTGTAGAACACATTCCGGGCTAGGATCTTGCCGTGGAGAGTCTTGTTCATGTGAATCGTCTCGAGCCGCTTCCACGCTTCATCCGCCGACGCTTCGAGCTTGATGCACGTGCGCACCGAGCTGACAAGGTTGATGCCGATGCGCGAGATTAGCGGAGCGAACGCCTTTTGGTCCTTCTTCTTCCATGCTGCAATCTTGTCCTCTTTGTCCGGCTTCTTCTCCGTTCCATCGAAGAGACCCCAAAGTCCCCGCTCCATCATGAGCACTTGGAACTTAAATTTTCACGCGGAGTAGGTTTGTCCCGTGAAAATCGGAACCTCCGACGTGTCGAACACTGTCGCGTTTGTCCAGAGTTCGCCGGGATTAGTGACGACACCGTCCAGGGAAGTGCGTGAGGCTTCGCTTGAAGTCGGCATGCTTGTTTCTCGTCGCGCGCGTAGACTCCTCCGACCAGCTCTGATACCACTGATTTAAAGGCGTGTCCTCTACCTTGCAGGAACTGGGATCTGCACCAAACGATAGAGCACTCTGCTGGCTTTCCAACGAGCCGTCAAACACACGATTCGCCCAAGTAACGAGGGAGTTCTATGCGTTTATGTGCTTGCTAGTGCTCTTAGAACAAAGGATAGGAGGTGGAAAATGCAGTTCGCAAATTTCCTTGCAACAATAGGTTGACCACCCTCACCTCCACTCCCTCTCATCTCCCATCCCATCCTCTGCGTAGCCTTCTGTTCTCTCACAGATTACATCCCTCCATAGCTCCGCGCCGCGTTTTACGATACGTAGTGTGCGCATGTCATTCATAGGCGGCAAAGCAACGCACCTCTGTCCCTGCCCTTTCGTATACGTTGCCAGCTCCTGTTTTGGCTTTTAATTCCTATGTTCCTGCCATTCTCTCCTCCTGTAACAGCCTTGCCCTTATAACCAACGGGCTGCAGGCTTAAAATAATATAGTTTATAAAGTTGCAATACAAGATCTTGAAATTACAAGAAATACTCTACGTAATAGTAACCACTTGGTAGAAGGCGCGGAGCTCTTGAGTAGAAGATTTGTAGAAGTA
The DNA here is from genome assembly GCA_947470075.1 of Closterium sp. Yama58-4. Taxonomy (NCBI): domain Eukaryota; kingdom Viridiplantae; phylum Streptophyta; class Zygnematophyceae; order Desmidiales; family Closteriaceae; genus Closterium; species Closterium sp. Yama58-4. Next base: position 294,545 of record CANIUD010000106.1, read on the forward strand.
AAATCAAAGGTTTCAGCCAAGCTAAGCCTTGGTTGAATAGCTCGTCACATGTGAGAGCTAGGCTTGCTAGAGTTGTGAGGAGAATAGAAAAGACTTGGACAAAATCCCATTTCCAATATTGAATTGTTGGAAGTTGGAATGGGAAGAATGAGCTGTTGGCTCAGACCCCTTCCAATACCTTCTTGGGGAGCTTCTCCTCCTCCATGGCCACAAGGTGGAGGAGCTCCTAAGGTGGGGTTGCTTAGATGGCAAGGAAATATGCCAATGAACATTGAGCACCTTCACACATTTGCAAGATAAGGTGTAACAACAAGGCTGCACAATTCTGGTTGGTGGAATTCCAACCAATGTAAGGGTTGGAAAGTTTTCCAACCTGGTTTGTCCTTTTGTAGTGGTTGGTTACAAATGTTACCCAACCCAACCACTCTAGCTTCCCTGCACACAATTCCCCTCGACACTTTTTAGCTAGCGTAGGTCGCGCTTAGCTCAGTTAGGTGATTAGGGAAAAAGGGAGCTGCAGACTAGGTGATACGTTACACCTCCCGTCGTTCTTGTGATCGTATGACTCCCTATCCCTCTAGACCGCAGAGGAAGGGATACAGTCCTTCGTTTCCCGTGCACCCAGCGACACCTGGACTATTCTCTTTTGTGCGACTCAAAGTGTCTCATTGTGAAAGCTTGCTACTTGTCTTGCAAATGCAACGTCTCATTTCAACTGCAAATGCAACGTCTCATTTCAACTGGCAAGTACAAGATTTTTTATCGTCCAAGCATTTTACATGATAAAAACGATGAATTCTCTACTAGACTAGGGTGGGAGGGTGGGGAACTTGAAAACTGAAAGTTTGAAATGAAAAACGTGGGTGAAGGCCAAATGGCCTTCGCCCCCTCTTTTATACCGAAAAAGAGGGGAAGTAGCGGTTCGCCGAAGCATTTTGCTTCGGTACAAATATCTTCGCTATTCACAATACACAATTTTAGAAAGTGTTACACACTTTCAAAAATTTACATATTGTGAAAGCTTGCTATTTGTCTTTGCAAATGCAACGTCTCATTTCAACTGGGTTTTCTGAGACATGGTGAGTGCTTGTTGGCGGTGTCGAGTAAGGGCACGCTCATGCTGCGAGGGGGACGGAACGTGCGCCTGATCGTGAAGGCGCCGCGACGCAGCAAGGAGGTGATCCAGTGAGATGGTGACATAAAGGTCCTTCGCGGTTTCGCTCCGCCATCGCCCCAGTCTTTTGAAAAGGCGGTCCGGGATGCCCGTACTCGCTGCAACTGTTGCTGCCCCTTTGCGGAATGAATGGGTGCCGAGGTTTGTAGGGTCGATGCCGGCTGCTTGGAATGCCTGCAAGCACCACGTGCGGACAGTGGGGTATGATGGGGCGGTATCCTGCGAGGATGGCGGGAAGTTGCGTCGAAAAATACGAATCAATGGGCCCTTGGTCTTTGGCCCGTACTGTGCCAGCTTGATGAAGTGCCTGGTGCACCGCACGGGGCAGAATGGTCCGTCAGTCGCGGCAACGGGGACCCATACGCCCTTGCTCTCCTGATCGGTTTTTGAGTGTGGAATTAGGAGCCACATTGCCGTAGCCTCGAACTGGATGTCCTCCCACTGGATTGATACCAGGTCCGAGAAGCGAAGGAAGGCCGAGTACATGAGCAGCACGATGAGGCCCTTCTGGTAGGTGTCGGGTTCGCTTGACTGGAGAAAAGGCCCCGCCATTGCCTGGACTTGATGGAGGGAGACGGGCTCTTTCACTCGTGTAGGCCGAGGGCAGTGTCGTTTGGCGTACTCTCGGACTTGCGTTGTGAACGGGCCGTTCGCTGGGTTGGCTGACCCTGTCATGCGATGGGCAAAGCTGACTGCAGCGCATGTGAGCTGTACGCTGGAGACTGTGGCCTGGTGGTTGATTGCGTGCACTAAGTAGAGTGCAAGCGTGAGATTTGCAGCAGGCAAGAAAACCACTTTGGCCTTCATGCAAAAGCTGCGAAACTTCTCCCAGTACGGTTCGTATGTGTTGATTGTTGATTCCGATCGTGTCTTGGCTGTCATAAGAAGTAGCTGGTGATGCAACCTTGGAAGCATATCTGTAATCATAGGATACAAGAATGGTACATCAAGGTTTGTAATTGACTTTCAGTGCTAGAATACGACTGACTGGAAGACCAGCACCCGAGAATGCATGTTCATGGGAGCCCACATGCAAGCATTGACTACCACTAGCAAGGTAGAGGATGGAGGAGATGCCGATTGCCCAGGTGTGTGGGGAGGGTTTGATTAGGGGCCACCAAGCAGCGCCTGTCCATTCGGGAACGACTAGTGTCATCGTGGCGTTCGTGCGTGCGGCATGGTGCAGGGTTGCTGGGATGAGGTTCGGTGGCGGGAACACGAAGCAGTGCTCTAATCCCCAATCGAGCGAGAATGCATTTATGGCAGTTGCACGTGGGTGCGGATGTTTAGCGCAGAAGCGCGGGAGCTGTGCGTTGTTGGCATTGGCGAATAGGTCGATGGTGTGTGATCCCCAACGCCTTTCCAATAATCGAAACCAGGGGAGCTTGAGCGAGTAGTCGTCGTGGTCTTCCAATTTGGACAGTGCATCTGCATGCGCATTGAGGGCATGTGGAATCCATTCGACGGCCAGCCGGGTTTCGTGCGCCATGCAAATTGCGACGATGGCCTTGCACAGAAGAGTGAGCTCAGGCTGGCGAGAGCCGCCTTTGCGCAGAATGAAGAAGACGCCTTGGTTGTCTACTCGCATGAGTACGCGGCGACCTTGGATCTGGTCCTTGAACGTCTGCAGTGCCCATAGCACTCCCTCGAGCTCTCGGCGTGTGCTCGATGTGGAGAGAAGTTCTTTTGGCATGGGGCTGCTTCCTTGCGAGCTTCCGCCGGGGAAGGATGAAAGGGTTGCACCCCAACTGTGTGCGCTAGCGTCGACGTGAATGACTGTATCCAGACTGTGGGGCATGTGAAACGGGGCCCCGTTAAAACGGTCAAAGTGGTCAAGCCAAAATTGTAGCTCGTCGCAAACTTCCGAGGTCAGGGTCACTCGTGCATTCCATGATGGCGCCTCATTAATGAGTGTCAAAAGTTGATGGCTGAAAGAGCGTGCCGTCGCACCAAGGGCGAGCGCCATGGATGCAACGATGCCAGTGACGCGGGCGACGAGGCGAATTGATACCCGCTGGTTGCGCTCGTAGGCGAGAAGCAGCACATGTAGTGCTTGTGTGAGTTGCGCCTTTCTCTCCTGGCCGATAGTGAATCTCCCGGATGCGGTGTCCAGCTCCATTCCGAGGAAGTGCAATTTTTGAGTCGCGATCAGGTGCGACTTTTTTGCGTTGATGACGAGCCCCGACTCCTTGAGGTCTCGAATGACTGCACCACTTTTCAAACGAGCGTCCTGTTCCGAGTCGCAAAGGAACAATATATCGTCCACATAGGGTATGACCCGAATGCCTTGCGCTCGCCATTTCCGTGCCAACTGCTTGATCAACTGGGTGAACAGGAAGGGCGCTGTAGCGAGGCCGAACGGCAACGACTTGAAAACATAGTCGGTGCCTTCAAAGTGAAAACCTAGAAATGACCAGCAAGATGAGTGAATATCCATGTGATGATAGCCAGACTTTAAGTCAACCGAGAACATCCAGTCGCCAGTTCAGCGACACGAAGAAGTCCTTCGTACTTGAATTTGGGGACAATTAGGTATTGATTGACCTTTCGCAAGTCGAGAATGAGGCGGCACTTGTTGCGTTGTTCCACAACGTTGAGTGGGCTGATGCATGTAACGGCCGATGAGCTAGATGCAACTGCTGCTGCTCCTGACGTGAGCAATTCCTGAATTGCCGATCGGGTGAAGTCGGTGTGCTTCAAGACTCCGGCGTGATTTTGATCAAGGAACGGCGGTGGTGAGAATGCCTTCCAAGGAAGCCAATATCCATTGACAATGACCGACAGGATCAAGGAGCTCTCGCACCAGGAAGCCCACCAAGCGAACGCCTGTCGGAGGCGACCACCCATGGTTGTGACATCACGATCGGTGACTGCATTTGCCAAGATCTCGTCCTGCTCCCCGGACCATGAGGGCGTGGCGGCTGCCATGGGGTGTTTGGTTGCGGGATGGCAGAGGTACAGGATCGAACCATGGCGTTAAATTGCGTGATATGTATCAGCGCGCACGTATGAGCAGGTAATTCACGCACAACGACATGCACCTCGTGGTTTTGATAAGGGTAATGAGGTTGCGAGTGCACGTGAGTGAGGTGCGGCTAAGAATCTGTTGGATACAACATGTATCACCCCTCTTTGTGAATGTCAAAGTGAGAACCGTTCAAGTGAGGGTTACGCGCGCGCTTCTCTTTCTTCTTCCTCTCGCTCTCCCTTTCTCTCTCTCTTCTCTCTCTCTCTCTCTCTCTCTCTCTCTCTCTCTCTCTCTCCCTCTCTCTCTCTCTCTCTCGCTCTCTCTCTCTCTCTCTCTCTCTCCTCTCTCTCTCTCTCTCTCTCTCGCTCTCTCTCTCTCTCTCTCTCTCTCTCTCTCTCTCTCTCTCTCTCTCTCTCTCTCTCTCTATCTCTCTCTCTCTCTCTCTCTCTTGCAAGGCATGTCAGCTGGATGGTTTGGTAACAACAGGCACTATTGTCCAACGGGAACTCGCTATGCCTTGCCATGCGCGGAGCGGACGGTGCAGCGGGATTCGCCACCAGTGGTGCGACAGGAACAGCAACATGCGGCGCAGACGGACCCGCCGCATGCGGAGCCGACAGTGCAACTCCAGGCGGCGCAGGAGGAGCACCCGCAGACGGTGCAGGGGGCGCAACCACAGGTGGCGCGGGAGGTACAGCCGCGGCCAGAGCAGGAGCAGACCCAGCAAGCACAGGCGGAGGAGGCGCTAGCGTCTGAGGCGGTGCAGACAGGGGAGCCGGAGCGGGGGGAAGCGACGGCTGGCCCTGGACGTCAGTGGTGGCGGACCCCTCCGGCTGGGCCGCCACGCCGCCAGCAACAACCGCCTGTTCGGCGGCCGCAGACGGAGCGACGGGGTCGGCAACTCGAAGAGCGCCAGACGGAGCAGACACATCGGACGCCGCAGCGAGAGGGACAGGCGGCGCAACAGGAAGCGATGCAGACAGCGCGGGCGCCTGGTGACCACCGTCGCCAGGCAGAGACGCCAGGGCCTCGCGAAACGACGGTGCGGGGCGAGGAAGGATTTCAGCACCTTCTGTCACGGGCTTCGGAGCAGGCGTCAGGGAGCCCGTCGGCATGGTCCCCGTTCCGGAGGCAGGCGGTGGACTTTCGAACGCAGCCGACGGAGCGCCAACGCGCATTGGCGAATACGTAATCGGTCGGCCCAGAAATCACCATCGAGGGGCCGTGGAGGACGAGGCAGAGGGAGAGTGTTAGCTAGCGGCGAAGGGGGAGGACCCGAGAATGGCTTCCAAGCGGCGGGGCGACAGGCTTTAACAGCTCTGGAAAGAACTAATGAGGAGGAGGAGGATCAAGGGGATCCCTCTTATAGGGAGGAGCCTCTCCCACTAAGTGAAGATGACGAGGAGGAAATAGCTGAGGCTGGGAGGCCAAGGCATGGGAGGCAAGCAGGAATGCATGAGGCAGGCGAGGGAGGAGGAATGCAACAAGTCAATCGGACGGCTACGATTCCAACCCCCGGACTGAGCGATGCACCGAGGCGCGCACAGAGGAATCAAACCGCGCACTTTGGCAGCGCGTCAGCGAATCAGGCACATTTCCCCCGCTACTTCTCGCCAGAGGAGCTGGCGAAGCGAACTGACCTGTTCGCAGCCATCGCTGATTGGGATTTGGCGGCCCTATGCGACAGTCGTCAGCCATCCCTGTCGCGCCGATTACCGCCCAATTTGTGTCAGTTGTTTTCACTGGTGTTACTCACCCCGCTGCTTCACCTCGCGCGAAATCCGGACTCCGTCGCAGGTTGGTGACTGCTGCTGTTTCTCCCTCGGCTCACACTTCGCCAAACATCGCCAAGAAGACCGAAGTGGCCCGAAGTCAAAGCCCGTCTCAGAGCTTTCCAGCGTGGCGAATGGGGGCAGCTGTACTCTGACGCGATCGAGGCTATCAACACCCCACCGCCTCCACGTCACCAGCCTGACGAGGTGGGGGTACTCAGCAGGGCAGAGGGCCTGGCCAAGCGAGGAAGTCTGCGCCGAGCCGTGCTGGCCCTCGAGTCAACCCCAGTCTGCACGCCTGGCCCAGCAGTCCTGGATGAACTTCGCACAAAACACCCGCGAGCCGTCGACGAGCAGCTGAGCTGGCCAACAACACCTGGCCCGAACCTGCAAATCAGCCAGGCCAATTTCTCTAAACTTCTTGGTCGGTGCGAGAATGGGGTGGGGACTGGACCGTCCGGAACCGCATTTGAACACTTGCGCGACGCATCTGCAACGAACGCATTGGTCTGCACCCATCTGCATGCCCTAGTCAACACCATCATGACAAGCAACTTACCCGAACCAGTGGCAGACCTGCTGACCGCATCACGACTAATCGCGCTGACCAAGCCGGGCGGGGGGGTTCGACCAATTGCTATTGGCGAATGCCTGACGCGGCTCGCGGCCAAGGCAGCTCTGACCGCAATTGGGGAGGCTGCACGTGACCACTTCTTGCCACTACAGTTTGGGGTGGCGGTGCCAGGGGGAGCCGAAGCAAACATCCACGTCGCACGTGCCTTCGTTGACTCGAGGGACCGCTGCGTGGTGTTACAGACCGACATCTCAAACGCCTTTAACAGCATTTCGCGACAAGCAATCCTTGACGGGTTACGCGACACCAACCTTTCGCCACTGCTGCCGCTGGTGCGACTGACATACGGTAACCCGTCGAAGCTGTACCTCGACGTGAACTTTGCCTGCCAACCGCTACAGAGTGAACGTGGCGTGAGGCAGGGGGACCCACTCGGCCCTCTACTGTTCGCGGCAGGGATTCACCCAGCCCTTCGCGAAACCGCCGAAGCACACCCCCACGTTCTCTGCTTGGCGTATGCTGACGACGTGACATTTCTGGGGGGTGACGCGGACACTGTAGCAGCATTCAATTTCTTCACGAGCAAGCTAGCGCAGCTGGGGCTTAAACATAATCCACAGAAGTGTGCTGCATGGAGCACAAGCAGCGACGAGCGAATTCAGCTGCCACCAGAGAGAGAGAGAGAGAGTGGAGAGGGCGAGGAGATGGGAGGGCGAGGTTGCTTAGGGCCTCTCTCACACCACCGGTGCGGGCCCATTGCCCCCATGGCCTCCATGGGGGCATGCGCTAGCCATGTGGCCATTCTGGCCGCAGCGGAAACAGGTTCCCTTGAAGCCCCGACAGCCGTTGCCGCTGCCCATGGTCTTTGGCACGAAGTGGGGGGAGTCGCGGTGAAACGGACGGCTCCCGCGGGAGAAGCCGGTCTTCATGCGCTTGAGGGCTGCCATATCTGCCACCGTCATCTTGAAGGAGCGTGAGGTGAGCACCGCCGTAGTCTTGAGGAGCTGGTAGCGCTCAGCCACGTCGAACCCGGCATGGTCGGCGACGACCAAGACGTCGAAGCGGCGCTTGATGAGGTCTTGAGCTTGACCGACGGTTTTAAGAGCACCGGCGGCGTCGCCTCCGCGGATCTTGTGTTCCACGTGTGCCAGGTAGGTCTGAAGCGCCTCGAACACCTCCGCCTGGTCACGGACGCCTTTGCGGTTGAAGGCGGCGGCCGCGGTGGAAGGGTGAGGAGAGGGGGGAGGAGATCGTTAGGCACGAGGGGCATAGGGTTGTTTGGTTCCTCACCCGCATCGCTGTCGGAGTCGGAATCAGCGTCGTCGGGTGCAGCGGGTTCATCTTCGACGGCTGGCGCCTTTCCCTTGTCGGCGCGGTGAGATGCGGCGATTCTCGCGGAAGTGGCGACGTTGTTGCGGATGTTTGCAGTTTTAGCGGAAGCGAAATTTTCCGCTTCTGTTGTAGCTGCTGGCGTTGTAACGGGGGCCGCGGCCTGCTTTTGGAGGAGCGCCAGCAGTGCCGCCACTTGTGAGGGCGAAAGATTCGCCGCCGCCCCTTCGGTTGCAGGCGAATCCGTCGCCCTCCGCTTTGGGGTGGCGCGCGATCCTCCCGCGTCAGCGCCAGTGATGACGACGACTGCAGGCCCATCAGCCTGCTCGTGGGACGCGCGTGGCTGGGGAGCGCGCGAGCGTGTGCCGCCGCCCTCGCCGAGCAGCACGTCCACCCCAGTGCTGGGGCCCTCGGCGTTTTCCTCGATGGGGCGTTTTTGCTTCTCCGCGCCGGTTTCCCGAGTCGTTTTCTCAAGCCCCGAAGAAGGTCGAGGAGTTGCGTCCTTAGCCCCGGGGCTATTGTTGTTCGTCGGCGCCATAGTCGAAAGGTTGCGGTCGAGGATGTCGGAGAGGAGCGTCGATGGAGAAGTGAAGCGAGGAAGGCTCTTAGTCCTCGCCAGCTTGGACGAAAAAAATCGAGAACTTGAAAACTGAAAGTTTGAAATGAAAAACGTGGGTGAAGGCCAAATGGCCTTCGCCCCCTCTTTTGTACTAAAAAAGAGGGGAAGTAGCGGTTCGCCGAAGCATTTTGCTTCGGTACAAATATCTTCGCTATTCACAATACACAATTTTAGAAAGTGTTACACACTTTCAAAAATTTACATTTTTTTTCCTTCCCGTGCGCCGAGCAGCACCTAGAGTATTATTCACTTTTGGGCGACTTTAGATGTCTCACACCACGCAGAAAGGGAAGCGTTCCTCTTTTTTTTTTTTTTTTTTTTTTCCGCGCACCCAGCGACACCTAAGTACTATCCTAGCCGGTTAGTGTGCGTAGCATTGACACGTTATCCAGCCACGATGTCGCGTGTCAAGCTGTCACAAAAGCCTTGACGCATTTGATATCCTTTTTTAGTTCCCCATGCGTTTCAATCGGCATAGTTCTCCCCGTTTCCCATCCCCCTCTGTCAATTTCCAGTTCCTCTCTCCCCATTTCCCATTCTCCTCTCCCATTTGACACTCCCCTCAGCCCATTTCCCCGCTACACATTTTCCCGATCCCCTCAACTCATCTCCCCACTCCCGTCTACCCTCTCCCCATTCACCTCATCCAATTTCCCGTCCCCATCTGCCGCTTTCCCCATCGACACCCCATTTCCCCTTTCCCTTGTTCCTGTTTTTCCATTCCCCTCCGCCCCTTCCCCATTCTCTGACCATTTCCCTGACCTATTCCTTGACCTATTCCCCTCATCCATTTCACATCTCCCCACTTCCCAGAGGCGAAGCAGTGGAGGTAGATGATTGCTGGATGTTGAAGGACGGCGAGCACTGTGTTTGATGAGTGGAGGTGAGGTAGCATGTCTGTGCCGTGTCATCGCCCCATGTGCCCTGTCAGCATCTTATGTGCCATGTCATCAAACCGTGAGCCGTGTCATTGCAGAATCTAATGTCTCATGATCACGTGTGCCCTCTTATCATCCCATGTGCCCTGTTACCATAGTATGTGCCCTCTTATCATCCCATGTGCCCTCTTATCTTCCCATGTGCCCTGTTACCATCCCATGTGTCATGTCACCTCATAATTATCATCACCATAGTACCACCATCAGCCACCATGAAACATTCTCATATCCGTCCATGCATCTTCGCTTTCATTCCTCTCCTGCCCCACTCCCCCATTCTGACTCTTCCACACTCTTCACACCATCATCGACAGCATCCGCAGTGAGTCTGGCGCCACATGGGACAGCTTTTAAAACCAGGTTCTCACGTAGTTGATGGTGAAAGTTTGGCTCTGATTGGTTGGCGAGGTGTAAGGTTTGAAGTGGCGCGGGGTGCAAAGCGAACACATATCGCTGGTTGTACCCGAACCTTCTAGGCTTGGAAACTAGGTTCGAAGCCAAACCTAAACAACCCCCAACTCATAAAAAAGTCTCATGTACACAAAATTGTTTTGCGGTTGCTGCTGGGGCAATGAAGGGGTGTGTCGCAGCTGAGTTTCCAACCCAACCAGAGAAAACTTCGCCTGCTCTAACTAGGTAGCCTAGCCATCAACTTTTTTGCAGTTGATGGCTCCTTCGATTACGTGAGACCCTGGCTTTAAGGCTCCTAAAAAAATCCCACTCTACTCCCCCCTTCCCACTCTCCCCCACTCTTCAGCACCATCATAGACATCACCCACAGCGAGTCTGGCACCACAAGGGACGGCTTTTGAGGCGCCTAACAAAATGCCACTCCACACTCCCCTTCCAGCTCTCCCCACTCTTCAGCACCATCATAGACATCAACCACAACTAGTCTGGCACCACGTGGGAGGCTTCCTTAGCCAATCAGATTCCAGAAATCCAAGCCACAAATCAGGCAGCCGATTGGCTCACCAATGGAAGTAGACAAGACTCGCCGCCACACCACACCTTTGACGAGCCCACGGTAAGGCGTCTGGCCTTTTTGCCACATGGCCACCAAAAGAGTCCGCCTCTGTTTATTCGACCCTGTCTAGTTAATTTCTCAGGTCTTTGAGCTGAGAAGAGATGGGACAGTGAAATTTATATGTAGGACAGATCGAAGCAGCTTGGACACGGAATCAGCTCAGGGCTGATTTGTGTATGCAGTCATCTAAATCATGCTTCATCACTCATAGTACTCATTGCAGTCGCCTCACTTTTTTATCTTCTAACATGTTCTCTTCAACAAGTTTAGGCTCAAATCTTGACTACTCAACCCTGCTTCTCTCAATGCCCATCCACCACATCCACCATTCCTCCCACGCCTTCTTCCCCATACCACCCACTGCAGTGGCCGGTTGCAGGTGGACACAGCAGCACTAGCCACCAGGTGACGGCATACAATGCATGATGGACCAGCAGCCTTTTTTAAGGCGCATCAGAAAGCGCCTGCTTCACTTCGCTGCAGCCTTGCCTTCGCACGTCCACCGCACTGCACATTGTTTCACCCCCTCACTCTCACGTCATCTGGTGATACTTTTGAAGGCGGGCTGACTTTTGAACCGACTCAAAATTTAGCACATCGTTTCAATCCCCCACTCTCACGTCACCTAGTGATACCAGTACGATCTGAAGGCAATGCATGGAGCTGCAGCCTGTGTGTGTGTGGCCTGGCACCATGCTGAATGCTTGTGAGGGCAATTGGCACAAATTTAGCAGCATGGCAGCAGGTGCAACAGGCAGTGCAGCAGACAATGCGTCAAGCAGTGCAGTAGGTAGTGCTTCAGGCTGTGCGGCAAACAGGTCAGTAGGCAGTGCAGTGCAACACATCTACTTGTGCAATATGGCTCTTGACCGGCTTCTAGTGTGCAGTTTATTCGTGCAATGTGGAGGTTCGAAGATAGGAATTGTGCAATTGTTATGTGATTTTAACATTTGGGTATATTAAATGTACCGGGCAAGTGCTTTCTTGCTAGTTTGATAACTATTCACACACTGGGAAATTGGAGACCAGGCAGGCAATATTTCACTGATCACTACCCATGTTAACTGTAAGGCATACCAATCGTTGGACTGGCCAAACAGGTGGTGTGGTGGTACCATTGCAACAGCCTGGCATCCATGATGGTAAGTAGAGGTACCTGCCAACCTATCGCACCAATCTCTGAACCATCTCCTACAACATCCCTGCAAAAATCACTGCATGGACCGAGCAAGAAAAGCCTAGCATATCGAAACATTCCAGCCAGCACCCTTCCAACTCTATGAACTCACTCTTCCCCCCTAAATGACCCATTTCCCAGCTGTCTACCTCTAATAGACCCACTGTCCAAATTTGGAATCTTGGAGATGGTTTCATCCTGATCCACAAAGCTCGGGCATTCAGTGGTCACGAGGGTCCTAAGGCTTGCGAGGCTGGTCATGGACTCAGGCAAGGAGACCAGGTTGGGCCAAGAACATAGAGTCAACCGCTGCATCTTTGAGAGATTCTTGATTTGTCTGAAAGCGTATGCAGTTTGGAAAGGTCAGACAGGAAGAGCGTTGATAGCTTCGAGAGCCTGCAAAGAGACAACGTGAAGGCTTCTTCATCCTCGATTGTGGCCCTGAAGTCGACTGGCCAAGCAAACTCAAGAGCTGTGAGGCTGCTCCAAAGCCGAGGCATATATGGCCAGAATCTGCCAATTCTGTCACAGATGATCAAGGAGAAATTGTGGAGATTGGTGAGCTCGGCAAGGGAATCCGGAAGTCTACCAAAGGTTCTGATTTGGCACAGCTCGAGATGCTCCAGAGACAACAGGCGACCCATTTCCTGTGGGAGGCCGTTGAAGCTTGGACAGTTGCTGATGACGAGCACACGGAGGTTAGAAACATCGCGGAAGGACTCAGAAAGCGAAAAACAAAAAATCTCTCGCAATTCTTGATGGTTAGCATCGCGAGAGAAACGAGGCCTGACACAGTTCTTGGAAACACATAGAAACTATCACATTTCTCGAGCTCAAGAACTCGGAGGGAAGTTAGTTGAAAGAAAGATTCTTGGAGTCTGGAAAGAATGAAATTGGATTTGAGGTACAACTCTTGGAGGTTATGGAGCTGGCCGATGGTGACAGGAAGAGCGGTCAGCTGCTCCATTTCAACAATGTTGAGTCTGATCAGTGACGTCACGTCACACCAGGAGCCTGGTAGCCATTCAAAAGAAGACGAATGACTTATTTCTAGATCAATCAGTCAGGTGAGCCTGCCAAATGAGACCGGAACGGCGTAATTCCGCGATGTAGCGAACGTTAGCTTCTTCAGGGACCTTAGGTTGCCGAGCATATCAGGAAGCCCTTCAAAGTTCATGCGCAGATTGACCTCCGTCAAGGATGAAAGGCTGAAGAAGGAGGGTGGCAAATCACCGGTGTTGTCAACATTGTAAACTGTCCTCATGTTAGGGGAGAGGTACTGTAACGCAATTCAGGTTGTGAAGAGGGCATCTGCACCTTCATACGTCAACCCTTTTTCATAACCGTTGCTCAGGTTAAGATGAGTTAACTTGGGAAAGACGGATCCTAGGCCACGGATGAACTCGTTATTATCAGGGTCGATAACGCACTTGTTGATCGTCAGAGAGGTCAACCCTTCGAGTCGGGAAAGAGTGTTTAGAAGGCCAGTATCTATAGTAACGTAAGGTGGACTGTTGACAATGGACGTCTGTGTAAGGTAAGCGAGGCGATTCCAACGTTTACAGACCAGCGCATGATTGAAGTAGCTGGGTGACTGCTTGTTCAGGCAACGGAAGATGAGGCAGATGGGGTCGTCCGTAAGCTGATTAAACGACACCAGGCTTAGCAACATGTCTCTACCCGTGATGGAATACTAGGCTTGGTGACGATATATTTCTTCTATCCACGATCTCTACAAACGCAAGACCTAGAGAGGTGGACTTGCGTGAATGGCGTCGGTTGAGAGCTTGTGTACATCGGAGAGCAATCCTGTCTGGCTTGAGTTGAGACCTAGCTATTTAGGCTAAGTTTCGCTGTCTGGATCTGCTCAGGAGAGAATGTACTAGACGGCTCAGCAAGAAGGCCTTAGAGCAGATGGGCTTTCACACGGCTCTCTTGGGCGCTGCGACGTGCATGTTACCCTCGTAACAAGCTCACGGTTCGCGTCATGAGGAAGCGTCAACGGTAGGTCGACACGTGGAGCGCGACAACTGTAATGTCGTCAACTCCAAACCTCGTCCATCACAATCAGTTACCTTGTAGTCCCGCCTCAATTCCAGTCATGGCGTCAGTTCGCAGGGGACGTCCCTTAGCTGGAAACGAGCCCTCGATTGTTGCTTGACTGGTGTGGCGCAATCCAACCAGGCTCGGGGTGGGGGCTGCCATTCAAGGTGCAAATCTGAACTTGGTAACAACTTAAACGAAATCAACTCGTCGTCGTCGAAACTGCCTGTTTGTTCCACTTCAAACTGAAATCCCCAGCCATCCCTCCACCGTGTTTCCGTTGCGGCTCGCAGCCCCAACCGAATAGCTGCTTCGTTTCCGCTCAAAGCACCTACTAGTTGGGACTATCTCGGCTCAATGTTGGAGAAGATAATGGCGGAGGGTTGTAGTTACCCTATCAGTTGCAGGGTTTATTCCCGTCCGCCTCGACTAAGCCCGCTACTCCTGGAAATCTCAACTTGAACTGTCCCTGCATTCTGTTGTAGGAAGTTTGCGAGCCCATCCGATTCAGCAGATCTAGCCGTCTCGTTTCTATGTTCCCAAGCTGTCGCCTCCATTAGCCTTTCTTCTTAGCATCTCCACAATTCTTCTAATGAGTCTTAACCTTGTTAGGCATTCCGGTTCAGAAAACGCGGTTAGAAATCCCGGTTAGCTATCCTAGCTAGCGTCAGCATATCCCTCCCCCTATTCTCCCCCTCCGCCGCTTCTGCCCCTGCTCTCGCCCCGCCTCTCCACGTCCTCCCCGCTTCCGCTTCCTTTCCCCCTCTTCCCCTCGGTTCCGCCGTCCAGGCGACGCCTTGGCAACTCTTACAGCCTTGGGGCCCGTCATCTCGTGCATATTTGGCATTGCCACGTCATTCAGCCACTATGTGACGTGTCAAACTGCCGCATGCAAGACTCAAGTCCTGGTGGTTTGACTGTGCCTCTTTTGAACGGCATTCACGTTTCTGGTGCAAGCTGTGAATATGTGTGTTGCCGAGCCGACCACTTGTGCTGGTGATTTTGTGGCTGTATAGAAGTTAAGTTTACAGCTTCCATGTTGACTCACCTCCTGGCTGTTAACTTGACTTTGACCCACCTTTTGCCGCCAGTGGCGTGTTGTTTTCATGTTGTTGTTTTGTGAAACACAAAGTCTCAAATCAGACTGAAGTACTTTCAGCCGGCCACGTCTCCCTTTGGCTTCAATGCCCCAACTGTGTGTCTGTGTCAATCCACACCCGCTCTCTGTCGCACTGCATAGTAGCATGTCTCCCAGACGCGCCTGTCATTCAAGGCCCCACAGTAGTGCTTTCAACTGCCGCACATCCAGCAGTACGCCCACTTTCCGCATCCGACCTAGCATGAGCAGCAGTGCCATCAGCAGCAGTGCCGTCAACAGCAGTGCCGTCAGCAGCAGTGCCGTCAGCTGCAGTGCCGTCAGCTGCACTGCCGTCAACAGCAGTGCCGTCAGCAGCAGTGCCGTCTCTCCAGTTCGCTAACCAACTGGGCTAAAAGGGCATGTTTACTTGGTGGGTCAGCGCACCCATACCCTCCCAGGACGACACCTGTAGCCCTTGGGAAGACCACTTTGGGCCATTCCAGTGTCCATTTCCAACACTCCCCTCACTGGGAGGGCCCACCACTAGGGCACAGGAAATCTGCCGACAGCAGAAATTGAACCCAGGTCTTTACCCCACTTCTCCACCATGTCCTGTTCGCTAACCAACTGGGCTAAAAGGGCATGTTTACTTGGTGGGTCAACACACCCATACCCTCCCAGGACGACACCTGTAGCCCTTGGGAAAACCGCTTTGGGCCATTCCAGTGTCCATTTCCAACACCGTCAGCTGCACTGCCATCAGCAGCAGTGCCGTCAGCAGCAGTTCCGTCAGCAGCAGTGCCGTCAGCTGCACTGCCGTCAGCAGCAGTGCCGTTAGCAGCAGTGCCGTCAGCAGCAGTGCCATCAACACAAGCTCCACCCACCATGAGCAATGGCAGCAGCAGTGCCGTCAGCAGCGGCAATGGCAGCGGCGTGTCTCCCACCGCCTGCCTGCTCCTCCTCTCTGCTCCTCCTCTCTGCTCCTTCTCTCTGCTCCTCCTCTCTGCTCCTCCTCTCTGCTCCTCCTCTCTGCTCCTCCTCTCTGCTCCTCCTCTCTGCTCCTCCTCTCTGCTCCTCCTCTCTGCGCCGAGACAACCTGTGGCGAGTGGTGCTGCGTGGGCCTGTAGAACCCGACGCATCAGGCAGTGCTGAGGGCAGCGGCATAGATGGTGACATGGCATGGCAGCAGAGGGCAGAGCAGATTAGACGCAGGCTTACAGACGAGTGGGCAGCAGAGGGCGTGGGAGTGTATATGAGAGGAGGTGGCATGGAGAGCAGGGCAAGTGCCCTCAGCATGCTGCCAAGCTCATCACCAGCCTCGCTGCCAAGCTCATCACCAGCCTCGCTGCCAAGCTCATCACCAGCCTCGCTGCCAAGCTCATCACCAGCCTCGCTGCCAAGCTCATCACCAGCCTCGCTGCCAAGCTCATCACCAGCCTCGCTGCCAAGCTCATCACCAGCCTCGCTGCCAAGCTCATCACCAGCCTCGCTGCCAAGCTCATCACCAGCCTCGCTGCCAAGCTCATCACCAGCCTCGCTGCCAAGCTCATCACCAGCCTCGCTGCCAAGCTCATCACCAGCCTCGCTGCCAAGCTCATCACCAGCCTCGCTGCCAAGCTCATCACCAGCCTCGCTGCCAAGCTCATCACCAGCCTCGCTGCCAAGCTCATCACCAGCCTCGCTGCCGGGGTCATCACCAGCTGCGTCCAGCAAGGTTTCTTGAGGCACCTCACAAGACAATGTGTGAGGCGTCTAAAAAATCATGCTGCTTGGACCCCTCACAAGCCTCGCCCAGCAAAGTCACAACAGGTAGACAAGTTTCATTCCAGCCTCCTCACACACTTCACCGTGCACCTCTCTCCACTCACACCCTCCGCTCACAATCTCTCGGCCCCCTCATCTTCCACTCTGCCATTTAAGAACCGCACCCTTGCCCTGCGCCCCACTTATCAGTCAACTCAAATGCCCTGCGCCCATGCCAGCATATGATGCTTGCCTGAGAGGTCTCAAGATTCGATCTTGAGACTTTTCATAGCATTTGAAGTGGCAGCATAAATGGTAGCGCGAAGCTGAACCGTGCCCTCTGTATGCTTCAAAGCTCTCTTCTCCACACCTCCCTCACCTCTCTCGCCTCTCTCCCCTCTCTTACCTCCCTCGTTTATTCTCTCTCTCTCACATCTTCCCTCCTGCCTCCTATCAGTTGGAGTGGCCCCACCCCACCCCAACCCATGGGTGAGGGTGATGCCAGCGCGCGTGGCGATGGCTGTTGATGCTGCTGACGTGGCTGCCACGGTAAGGCGCCTGACATTTTTTCCCACTGTCACTGAAAACGTTGCCTCCGTTTATTTCTAACTGTTCCTCGGGGGTTAGGGGTTGTGCAGAGCAACACAGCACAGGATTAAGGCAAGTAGGAAAGAGCAGGGCAACGTAAAGCAGTGGAAGGCTTACAGATGGCACTGTGATCACCTGACACCTGGATGCACTCATCTGGACCGTGCTTTAGCGCACTCATTGTACTCTCTACAATCGCCTTCTCACTTCTTCTGTCTCTAAATGAGTGTTTCTGAGCCGGTGCTACCCCATCTGTTGGCCACTCAGCCTTGCCTCACTCAATCCCCTCTCTACCACCACATCTGCCTTCCCTCTCATGCCCCTTCTTCTTGAAAAGCCACTGCAGTGACCACAAGGCAACAGCATGCGATGCATGATGGACCAGGAGGCTCACATGACACGCATCCCAAGATGCCTTGTTCCGAGCAGCGGACAGAGCAGCGGGCAGAGCAGAGGGAAGAGCAGGTTAGACGGGGGCTTACAGACGAGTGGGCAGCAGAGGGCGTGGGAGTGGGCATGTGAGGATGGTGGCATGGGGAGCAGCGCAGGTCCGCCGCATGCAGCTGGGGCCCATGACCAGCCTCGCCCAGGCAAGTCACAGCAAGTGGACAAGTCTCCGTTCACCCCCCTCACACTCTTCACCGTGCACCTGTCTCAGTTCACGCCCTCAGCTCACTCTCTCTCAGTGCCCTCATCTCCCACCTTGCCATTCGCGCCCTTGTCCTGCGTCCACACCAGCATTTAGGCTTGCCTGAGAAGCTCGAGATAAGATCTCGAGACTTTTTAGAGCTTTTGAGGTGGCGGCAGAATGGTTGCTCTCCAGGCTGGCCCTTGCTCTCCGTCCATCCCCAGCATTCAAGCCCGCCGGCATCTGCATGCTGAAATGCCCTCTTTGCCTCACCTCCCTTACCCCTCTCACCTCCCTTACCCCTCTCACCTCTCTCACCTCTCTCCCCTCTCTCCCCTCTCTCCCCTCTCTCCCCTCTCTCCCCTCTCCGCCATCACCTCTCAACTCTCACCTTCCTCACATACTTAGTCGTACAGCTTCCCTCCCGCCCCCCCTCAGTTGGAATGGTCCCAACCCATGGGTGGGTGGGGGTGCCGCCAGTGCAAGTGGCCATGGCTGTCGATGCTGCTGAGATGGCAGCCACAATCACCTGACTCCTTCAGTCTATTAAATGAAGCTGCATGGTGCCATGGCCCTCTCCTGCAAGTGGCCATGGCTGTTGGTGCTGCTGAGGTGCCTGCTGGTTGTTTTATTAGTACAACACGGCACTTGGCGTGTTCAGGCTGATTGTGGTCATGGCGCTTAGTGCAGAATATCCGGAAGTAATCAGTTGTTACCCTTCTGTACCTGACATGTTTTAGGCATGACCAGTGATCATTCACTTGAATGCTTCTTGGCAGTACTAATAAGATAAGTACCGTAGTACAGACAAGACCATGAGATAAGGATGTGATGTGATGGCAACTGTGATGATGGTAATTGTGATGAGAATGGAGGCAGTGGTGAAGGTGGAGGATGGTAACAGAGACCGCAGTGATGGTAACACCAGCAGCAGTCAGCCAGAGAAGTAATCACCCTCGACATCATCCCCCAGGTGTTCAGAACCCTCCCTAACTACCCAAGCTCTTAAAATTGTAATCGTTCCCCGCCTTCCTATCTGCACCACCCAGCCCACCTCAAAGACATCACAGCTAAGGAAACAGCCTATGCTACATGCCTTAGTACCTTACTGGTGCCTACCTGTGAACGTTCTCAGCCCATACACCTCATTGATGCATCTGGGGATCACAGACCCATCCCTGTCCTTCACCCCTAATTTGAGCCCTTCGCAGGTGGGATTCGAGATCCCCTCATGCAAAAAACCCTGCGTATATTCTCAGCCCGTACACCTCATTGATGCTTTTGGGGAGCCCAGATCCATCACTGTCCGTCAAATGCCTACACCCGGACACATCCAGCATTCGTAATGCCTTCAGCTCAACCAAATCCCCCGGCAATGCCTCCAGCTGTGCACAGCATGACAAAGAGAGGTCTCTGAGCCGCGTGAACGGTGCAGCGTTGGAACACAGGGAACGGATGGGGCAGCATGAGATCGACAGCTGGTTCAGGCGGGTAAGCTGGGTGAGAGAGGCAGGCAGCTGCTTAAGCTGCTTGCAGCGAATGAGGTGCAGCTCCCGCAGCTTGGATAAGGCACCGATGGCAGGCGGAAGAGAAACCAGGTTGGGCGCATCGTAAACCCACAAGGACGTCAGGTTCTGCAGCGCAGTCACACTCGCTGGCAGCTCCCTCAACTCGTATGCATTTATCAGCCTCAGCTTCCGCAGCTGCGGCAGTGCTGACCCGATGTCGGCCGGCAGCCTTTGAAGCTTCTCCGCGTTCTCAACAACCAGTGTGCGCAGGTGGGAGAGGAACGTCAAGGCGAATGGAAGCTCCACCGCATTGAATGCCAACCTCAGCTGCAAATGCTCCAGGTGCGATAGGCTCCTGCTCAAAGCGACCCCACACGCCACCGCAACCTCTTCCAGGCAAAGCGTACGAAGCCCCGTCAGCGTGGAGACGTCTGGCAGAGGCATGGCCTGCCCGCGATTTCCCCAACTCAGCCATTCAATGGAGGCCGGCAAAAATTGAGGAGGCGGTGTCAGCCTGTCACATTGGATCACCTCCAGCCGCTTGAGCCGTGTCAGGCCGTCCAGCCTTGTGGGCGCCGATGACAGACATCGACAGTCAGCGAGTGAGAGAGCTTCCAGGGCAGTCAGGCACGTCACGGACGCTGGAAGGGCCGTGAGCTGATGGCAGGACGAGACGTGCAGCTCCCGCAGGTTGCTGAGCGATCCCACGCCCTCTGGCAGCAACTCCAGGCGGCAGTTGTCCAGCTCAAGCCGTGTCAGCGACGCGATTTCCAATAACGAGGACGGGAGATGCGGATCTTTGAAGCTGTATCTCAGAAGCAGCGTGTGGAGGTTACTCAGGCGTCCTATGCCCGCTGGATGCGCCACTCGCCCGAGGCAGAGAGTCGTGAGAGCTGTGAGGGAGCACAAGTCTGCTGGCAGCTCGTGGATCGGGGCGGCCGAGAGAAGCAAGAAGGTCTCTAGGGAGCTGAGCTGGCAGATGGAGTCAGGCAGGCTCGCCAGCGGCACATCTTCAACTACCAGAGTTTTCAGGGCAGTCAATCTCCCGATGTTTTCAGGCAGGCAGCGGAATTGATGACATTTGATGACTGACAAGGTCTCGAGGTGCTTCAGGGAACAGAAACCTTTCGGCAGCTCCTTGAAGGCATCGCACCTGGCAACGGTCAGCTCACGCAGACGTGGCAGCAACTCCGCAATGCTGTCCGGAAGCCGCTCCAATTCTCCGCAGTCTGATATCTGCAGCCGTTCAAGACTGGTCAATGGCCAATCCGACAGCAACATTTGGTGGGTGTCCAACGATTTGATCAACGGTAGCTGTGCGATGGCGAAGGCAGCCGAGCCCGAGTCACCACTGGCAGGAGAAAACGTGGTCCCGGCAGAGAGTGAAAGGCTGGTGATGCTGGGCAGACGACGTACGTTGGCGAGTTGCTCATTGTTTAACTTCCTGCAGGCGATATGAAGTTTGGTGAGAGAGCTGAGGCTCTCCAAATCTGGAGATTGTAAGGCGGAGGCGGCTGTTAAAGCCAGGGTATGTAGACGCGTGAGGCGGAAGAAGGAAGGCGGTAGCTCAGTGTGCCGATGGAGGCAGAGCAGTGAAAGCTGCTCCAGCTCAGTGCATCGCTGGAAGAAGCGATCCAGACCAGCCTCGGTGATCGGGTGCTTATGCTTCGGTCCAACGGAGTTCGGATGCTGAGTGATCCCACGTCCCACGTGAAGAATCTTGAGCTGAGGACAGGCCGATGCGAGGTGATTGAGGAAGGTGTCGTCTAGGGTTTCCACGCTGTCGTCGCTCAGATGGAGATGGGTGAGATTCGGGAAGCACGCGACGGCATTCGAGAGTTCTTGAAGGGCAATGGCATGTTTTCGTTCGACGAGCAGGGTAGAGACGGCACGGTGAGCTACATTGCGCCAACGACGGCACACCGACGAGACGATCTTGACAGCGGTTGGAATGGCAGAGGGGGACGATATTGGATACGACTCTTCCTCAGGACTGGGATCATCTTCGTCTAAAACCATCGAGCGAAGGTACAGTGGCTTCGGCGACAATGAATGTTGAGACCATAACGCGTCACTGTCGGGTTTCCAAGGTGTAGTAGACTCCGCACAACGCCATAATATCCTAGCGAGGACGTCGTCGGGGAGGTCGTTAATATGTGTCGCGGTCTCCATCATTTCCCTAGCAGACGAGATTACTAAGGATCTGAAGAAGGATTGTATGCAGCGACCGTTGAAGCCTAGACTGAGTTCATACAAACAAGGCCTGAAAAGATGACAAGGTGACTCGTTCGTGGAGGGTCATTGCACTGCCTTCCCTTGTACGCAACGCATGCCTCATTTAAGTTCTTAGAAAAGGGTTACCCGGTACCAAACCAAATTGGTTGTGCTGTGCTAAAGTACCTGTTTCTTGATTTCGCTGCCATTTTTTCGCTGCATTGGTTTCGCTCTGATTCATTGTGGTTTGAACCTTGCGTAGATCAACAGAAAAATCAGCGAGCTCAAAGAAATCTGGGAAAATCTGAGACGTGACACGGTTTCGTTCAGCGACGAACCAAACACAATGGCCCTGTTCGATAGCAATTCGGCAAAAAGCCCCAAACCATTGTCAGCACAACGGTGGGAGCATAAAGACAAACGGTGCTCGTTCGGCACCGCCGGCAGCGTAATGATTGAAGCCGACTGCCTGCCGGCTTCTTTCTGCAGGGTCTTCGGAAACACCACATCAACGGCCAATTGGTGTGGAAACATTCTGTGTTTTTTTTCTGACCCGGGCCCTGGCGGAACCATGGTCAGCGTCAGAAAAAGTATCGCAATCAAAATATTCCCTCTGTAAAATATATAGTGTTTTACAGAGCGGTTCCAAATCGAGTGAGCTGTGTCCCAAGGAGTGGGCATGCCACTGGTTTAGACTGTTATTTTACCTAAGATCCCACAATACCCCAACCGACAGAAACCGTTGCTCCTTCACCGAAAAGTAGAAATGGCATTGGTGTGGTAACAGAGCGGCGTTTTGCCCGAGAGGAGCTGTGACGAGGATGTAATCATTGGGCGAGAGTCACTGTTGGGGCGCGCTTCGGCGTCTGGAACCATTGTTGAACTTCCCGCCTTGTTTTCCCGCGAAGGCGGGAAATCCGAGACATCGCAGTGGGATCGTTCGCGCTAGCGGGAACTCGGACTCGTCGCAAGGAGTGCCACGTAGATTCCCGCCCAATTCTCCCCACCGTTTCCAAGTTTTCTTCTTCTCGTTCACCCTGCTATCGAACAGGGCCAATTTGTCCGGGAAACACCGTGTTTGAAGGTTCGTTCCAGCTCTCGTGCGAGCGGTCCGTTCATATTCCTGGTCCGAAATTTTGGTCAGGCGGGCCCTTCGCGGACTAGTCGCGAACAAGACGCGGACTGGTCCGAAATTCTGGTACACAAAAAACTGTACGTCGCGACTCTGTCGTTGAGGTTCGCGGCATCTCGTTTTGGAGGGAAACCTGTGATCCAGAAAATTCACTCGGCTCGTGTTACCGTTTCGTCCGTGGAGTCGAATCTTGACGATGATGCCGAAAGCTTTCTAAGGAAACTACTTCGCCCAAGCCCTTTCGTGTACGGACCGAACGAGTCTCGATAACACAATCGTAGGAACCTCTTCGCCAAGTTTCCATTCATTTCTGGAACCAGCTCCCCACCATGCCTTCATTTGGCTCCCTCTCACATCACTGACGCTGCTACACCCAGATTTCACCTCAACATTTGCTTCTCTCGAACAGAATATGGTACTTATCCGCTCCGAGTACCCTGACTGCGACTTTCTAAGCTCACATTCCAAGAAGCTCATGGCTCCAGACGTGCCAGCTCCGATCGACGTTTATAACGCGTCTCAAATTAAGTGTCGTGAATTGTGACCCCCCACGGATATGGTTACCACCAATCAAGCCCTGCATCCCAAAAATGGGGGGTCTCGAAAAGTATGGTTTTGAGGAGTATGACTGGAGTAACAAAATGAACCGAGTGGGGAAACATACTTTCGACGCGTCGCGTCGAAACGAAATCAGCCCAGGCAGCTTCGGAATTCTCTGGAGTGCTTTGGGCAGCTTAGCTGTCAGCTTCGGAACACCCCCCAGTGGTCGAGCGGCTTGGTTTTCAGGTTCGGCTGCACATCTCAGCTTCGGGAGCAGCGAGGGAGGCCAGGAACCGGGCGCTGGCGATCCATTGGCTGTTGGTCTCGACCTAATCTGCTGTGTTGGCCTTGAAAAATAATGTAATATTAGAACATGGTCTGTTAACACTCATTGTGAAACTGTTACGTTCCTTATGTAATAACTTTTAAAGAAGTGCCACATAACTATTATGTGTTAAGTGTATGTCTATTGCATTCGTAATATATCGGAATCTAGATTAATAAAAAAAACACAAACAAACAAACTTTGAGTGTGAGAAGCTTTATATTTTGTTTTACTGCTACTGCATATCAATTAGAATCTACCTAATCAACACCCTTTGTAGGTGTTACGATCAGAAGGAGATCGACCCTAGGATCACCTCGGGAAGGTCCGCATGAGTGGTTGGTATTGGTGGGCCCTTGACCTCAATAGCAGAGTGAATGTAAAATGCTTGAGATAATTAAAACATGCAAATACAATGATATAAATAATAGTACAGAGAAATTCGACACGTCCTAGCTTGTCATGTACTGTAAGGGGTACATTCCCTTATTCGAGTTCAAACCAACCGTGCGTTGCGAGCAGTTACGAAACTATTCGCCCCAATTCCCTCGTGCTTGTAGCTGCACGATGTCGTTTGCTCCGACGTTCCAGATTCCTTCCAACCGTTTGTGTCGCTTCAAGCCGATTCTGACTCCTCGCATTGATTCTTGATACTGCGTTCTTCTCTTAGCAGCAATTAGGAGTGCACAGTAATGTTCCATACATTACTATTCGTAACACCCCCCTAGCTCGACTTGACCTGCTTGACTGCTCCGATGAGTTTGGAGCAGTGCTGATATTGCTGGCGTGGCAGTCGCTTCGTGAGAAAGTCTGCTGCCATGTCACTCGTCGGGCAATAGGTCAAGTCAACCTTGCCTTTGTCCACTTCGTCCTTGACGAAGAAGTACCACATCGCAATGTGTTTGGTACGGTTGACGAAACCAGGTTTGTTCGCGATGCATATCGCGCTCTGGTTGTCGCAGTGAAGGCGGAAGGTGGGCGAAATTGGATTCTTCGCCTCTTGCAGCAGTTCCTGCAAGTAGAGGCCTTCGCGAACTGCTGCAGTTGCTGCGATGAATTCCGCTTCGGCTGATGACAGGGCAACCAGCTTCTGTTTTTGCGAGTTCCACGAGATTGGTCCCGTCGGTTCGAGTCGGAATAGGAAGCTAGTCCTGGACCGTCGATTGTCGGGGTCTGCTGCATGATCGGCGTCCACGTAGCCGATGAGGTTAAATGACGGGGTTGGCACTGTTGAGTAGCATTGTCAAATCTTAGGCATTGAAATGAAGAACTGTAGGGCTCTCTGCATCCCAGCTGCTGCTGATAAGTCTTTTTCCTAGCAGGGGATGGGGCTTTGTTGTCAGGTTTGTGATTCGGTGCAGGGTTTCGATAAGGAGTGGAGTGTGGTGCGGGTGATATGTTGAAGCGCTTCCCTAACTCCTCTGCATAGTTAGTCGCTGAGAGGTGGATAGCTTCTGGCGCGTAGGAGATGTTGAGGCCTAAGAACTGCTTCACCTCGTAGTTGCAGGTGATATCGACGCGCCCCGCCAGGCTCATTTCGAACTGCTTCAGTAGTTCGTTGTTTCATCCTCTGTAGAGCAGGTCATCGACGTAGACCGTGAGTAGGATGTATTCTCCACGGAAATCCCGGCGGTACATCCCAGGATCGTGGGGCAGCAGTTTGAACCCGATTTCAAGCAAGATGTTGTGCAGATACTGCTGCCAGAGCCTCGGTGCTTGCTTGATCCCGTAGAGGGATTTGCGCAGCTGGCACACGCGCGAATCCCCTTCGCCGTACGTGTGCGGCTGCTCCACGTAAATCACAGCATCCACTAACGCGTATAAGAACACGTTTTTCACGTCGATCTGGCGCCCAGGTAGGTGTCTAGCAGCAGCGATGGCGAGCAAGATCCGATTGGAGGTGTGACGGCATACTGGCGCGAATGTCTGGTCAAAGTCGATGTCGTGCCTATGGTCGTACCCGCGCACCACCCAACGCGCCTTGAACCGCCCGATCGTTCCGTCGGCTGCGGTCTTCACGCGGAAGACCCACTTCCCCGAGAGGACCCTCGCGCCCTTAATCGCCGCACGGTCGACCAA